>VZRH01001838.1:131802-190036 GCA_013397555.1 Urocynchramus pylzowi
GCATTTTTAAAAAAAAAAAAAAAAAAAAAAAAAAAAAAGAGATAACCAAGGAACAGATTCTTGGTTGATTCCCTTCTGCTCTTCCTTCCATGACCTGTCACTGACTGCACTTGCTGCATCAAGCTTTCATGAAGATTCCTCTGCTCTGTAGTTGAGGCTCTCCTCACAATCAGGTCTGCTTCTCAGAGTAGTAGTATTCTTTTGGAGTGAAGACCCAGAAATGCCTACAGTGAGAGGCTACAGAAACAATTTTAAACCGTGTGTCCTTGCTATAGCTCTTGTTGTTGCATTATCCTGCTTACAGAGGCAGAGGAGCTACTTCCTCTCTTCATGCCAGCAGTAAGGAATTCTGAAGCAAATGGATGTATTTTACTCTATTTTGTGTGAAGTACAGCATATTCTTTCATGAGATAGTGTTTCCAGTGCTATGATGCCTTGTGAAGGCTGACCTAGAACAGAGACTAGACAGAGCTAAAGAATAAAGTAGTTATTTATTAAGAGGCCTCAATAGATCCACCTTGGGCAGCACAACCCAGAATGGCCACAAAAATGGACAACAGGTGACGGGGTCTCTCACTTTTATAAGTTCTGGTCCATTAGCATATTGGAGCTAATTGTCCCATTACAGCTTTAGCCCATGAAGTCCTGTCCTTGTTTTCTATCTTCAGTCCACCGTTGTTTATGCTCTTGGGCCTGAGATTTGGAACAGCTGTCCTTGGGTCCCTAGCTAGAGAAGGAATTGTTTTGTCTACCTATTCTGTGAAGAGAACTTACTATCCCATAATATGAAGCCTAGACTTACACACTAAAGCAGAATGGAGTCTGAAAAAAATAAAAGCTAAAACCTGAGGCATCACTAGGGTTGCACATCTCAATAGGCAGAAGCTGTCTGGAAACACTGTCCAGCCTGAAAAAGCTGGTATCCAACCTGGTAAGCAGGGATCTCAGAAGTGCTTGTAGGGATCTTGGTATCCTTCTCCAGGAGTTCTTGGCAGCTTCAGGAATTTAATGTTCTTTGCTGGGAGAGGTGGTAATGAAAACCACAAAGTCCCAGGATTTGTTCCCTGAGAGCTGAGTGAGAGGATATTGCTAAGCACAGTCTTTACATCAGCTGTATGGTTAGAAATACATAAACAGTACTGTAATCTGCACTGTCTCACTCCATCCTGGTTCTGCCCTGCCCCATCGGGGGCTAGCAATACTGGGAATTAGGTCAGGATGATGAGGAGGGAAGGCACGAGACTGATTTCTGGATTGCAAAGGCTGCGCTGCCTTCCTTCTGTCTCCAGGATGCAAAGGGCTCTGCCATACCCTGGCAGAGAGTCAGTGATCCCTTCATCAGTCCTTTTATCCTTTTGTCAGTTCAGGATCAGTCTATGTGCTGGCACCAGAGGCCTGAGCAGCAAGTGAAGGAGGTCTTCTGCCTCTTTGACCAGAAAGAGGAGCCAGACCTCAGTTCCAGCAGCCTCTCCAAATCTCCTGTCCGTGTGCACGGGTGGTCTGCATGCACCTGCTGTGGGCACCCTGGCATCTTGCTGTGCCACAAGCAGTGAGGTGAGCTGGGGATCCCTCAGCTCTGGCTTCAGGCCTTGTCCTTCAGGCCTTGTCCAGTGCTGCACACACAGGATTTTCAGGTCCTTGGGCCCTGCCCATATGGGCTCACAGAGCTCAAACATGGCTGTGCAAGGAGAGACCCTCTACACGGGGGCCAACCCTCTAGTGCAGGGAGAAAGCTAATGCTTTAGCTTTTTAGTCAAAAAAACATTCAGGGAAAGCATATTGTTAAGGGTCTGGGCAAAACATTAAATTTTCAGACGTTATAAAATGCACAAACATGACTTTTAATTTTTTGGAGATGATAGTGCCTGATATTGCAATGTAAAAGCAATCCTGTCTTACTGACAAAATATTGGTATATTGTTTGTCCCTTTCTCCTCCGTCCCCCCCATTTCTTATACCAAATGTTGTTCTTTGCACTTTTTTGAAAATGGTTGCCTGTCCAAACAGAAGTTTTTATGAACCAGGAAGAAATGTGTTGTCATCACTTCCTGTCAGAGGAACAGGTGAGAAAGCTGAGCCTGCAAGGCACACTTCAGTTTTATTGGGTTGAAAGTCTGCCTTGTCTGGGTGTGTATCTTGGTATGTTGGCAGAGGCATTTTTAGGGCAGTACAAGATACACATGGCTGAGATCCAGAGGCCCTAAAATCACAGGATCACAGAACAGTTGAGGTTGGAAGTGATCCCTTGAGATCATCTAGTCCAATCCTGCTTCTCAAAGCAGGGTCAACTAGAAAAGTTGCCCAGGACCATGCCTCCAAGGATGGAGACTCCATAATATTTTGGGCAACTCTCACAGGGAAGAAGTGTTTCATTGCATATAAATGGGGTTTTCTGAGTTTCAGTTTGTACCCATTGCTTCCTATGCAGTTGCTGGGCACTGCTGAGGAGAGTCTGCTTCTGCATTCTCTACTTCTACTCTAATACTGAGGTATTGGTATGCATTGATAAGATCCTTCTGAGCTTCTCAAGGTGAAGAGTCCTGGCTTTCTCAATAATTGCTCCTGTGTACTTGGTGACTCCTTTCTCCAGAAGAGGTTTGAAACTTCAGACCACACACTCTCTCCCAAATTGAAAGCAGTATAGCTAGAATTACCTTGCAGCCAGGCAATTTAGTTCCTTTTGGAAAGATAATAGTCCTGCTGTAAAAAGCAACTGCTGCATACTGCTGTGTCTGGGCAATACAGTGATTCCTCCCCACCTCCTGGTGTGAGTAAACCTAGCCACTGAAACTGTAATGAACATGAAATTGTTTGAGAACACTGCACCTCTGGGGCAGTTTGGGGAGATAGCCAGTTGCATGTAAGCTCAACTTGCTTTCTGCCTGTGAACATTCCTTCTTCCAAGATCAGCTTTCAGGATTGCTGCTCTCTTTCTCAAATAACTTGCATTTCTTTGTTTTTGTTTGGCACAGATAACTCTCACTGTATAAAAGACCCTTTGAACCTAATGTTTTCTGTGGAAGAGATTTATTCAGCTAAAAATATGGATTCAAATCAGGGTTAACATAGGTATAACATGCAAAGGTAAAAGACAGCAACAAAGATGGCTATGAAAGCAACTTGTGATCTGCCAGGACTGTTACAGGCATGTGTATTTGTCCAAGGTGGGGTTGGCTCTGAGCTGTGCCAGTAGAACTGGGAGGAGGCAGGAAATAGGATAGAACTTGTGTCCTAGTACTGTTCACAGTCCAGATCTTCCAGTGTGACACAGTATGCAAGCTTTGTGGATCTTTGTTGATGAGAGCTTGTAAAGCTCCAGTTTTACCACTCTGTATCGAGCCATATAGTTCCTTAGCCTTCTATAGACATCCCAAGCAACATGGACATTTTGGTTTAAAATTGCTCAGACCTCTGCTTGTCAGGTGCAGATGCACTTGGCTTCCTGCCATTGAGTGTACACATGCTTCCCTTAACCCTTCAACCACTTGAGTGAGCTGTCTAAGCCTTGCTGTAGATGAAAAGCTACTTGGTTGGGTTCCCTTGTCAAATTGGAGTATTGTTGATCCAGCATCACTGATAATACTGTTCACCAAATGCACATTAAAGGGGTCAATATGGGGCAAAACCATGCCCTCTGGCAGTGTTTGCCTGTATTCCCAGCTGCTATGTGAGGTGCTCTTTCACCCACAATCTTCCTGCCTTTCTTTTCATTTCTGCATTTCGTTTCATTTGGGCAGTAGAATCTTCTCACTACACTCACTGAAGGGGAGAAGACCTTTTACTCTCTAAAACTTGTGGGATCTGGATTTAATAGTCTTAATTACCTTCTCTGACCAACACTGATAGTTTCCTATTTGAAAATAGTGAGTTGAAGGACAGGCTTCTACCCCTCTGCTCTCGTGAGACCTCACCTGGAACAGTGCATACAGTTTTGGTGCCCCCAACACAATAATGACATGGAACTGCTGGAGCAGTTCCAGAGAAGAGCTATGACATTGCTAAAAGGACTGGAGCACCTCTCCTATGAAGACAGGCTGAGAAAACTGGGGCTGTTCAGCCTGGAGAAAAGAAGACTGTGTGGAAATCTCAATAGCAATCTTCCAATATCTGAAGGGTTCTACAGGGAAGGTGGAGAATGAATCTTCATCAGGAAGTGTAGTGGTAGGACAAGGACTAATGCATACAAACTGAAAGAGGGGAAACTTAGATTAGATATTAGGAAGAAATTCTTTACTGTGAGGGTGGTGAGATACAGGAACAGGTTGCCCAGAAAAGCTGTGGATGCCCCATCCCTGACAGTGTTTGAGGCTGGTTTGGATAAGGTCTTGAGCAACCTGTTCTAGTGGGAAGTGTCCCTGCCCGTATCAGGGGGCTTGAACTAGATGGTCTTCAAGGTCCCTTCCAACCCAAACCATTCTATGACTCTGTCACTCTTTGATTTTGTGAAATCAGTTAAAATGGTTCCATTAAGCCTCACTGCTCTCTGTGAGAAAGGATACTAGTATTTAGCATGCTTTATGTGTCATTTAAACACCATTTAAAACGGTGTCTGTCAGAGGGCTGTAGTGCAGTTATAAACCAGACACGCAGAACATAATTGTCTGTGGAAAAAACATCAACAGGTGACTAGCTATTCCTATGATCTGTCAAACTTCTTTTTTCTGTTTATGTGAGCAAAATTTAGGATAAATTTTGGTCCTAAGCCACCTGAGGGCTAAACAAAGTGTGCATCCAGACTGGCTTGTTCATTCACCATCTTTCATGCTTTCCATGCGCAAGATGTTGTATTTTTCATGCTTTCTGAACTCTATCATACCAGAATTCATCTCCTTTTAAACTTGTTGCCATGTGGCCCTGCTCCAATGATAGGAACTGCTGGCACATGCATAGCCCAGCTGGCTGGTGATGCTGAGAGCTGTCACTTCTTCCCTGCACTCTCCTCTCTCCATCAGAGATGGACAACAGGGTCATGGCAAAGGGGAGAACACCAGAAAAAACTGTGTCTACAGCTTGCTGGCTTAGGCTTGGTGTGAGCAGCCCAAGTGGGAAGGGGTGAGCCTGTGGTGGGGAGAGGGGAGTGGGGTTCTGCAAGCCTTGCCAGGATGGCCTGTCCTTATGCCTTGGGACGTTGTGTTTCCCTCCTTGCAGATGTCGTGGCACCCACAGTACCGCAGCTCCAAGTTCCGCCACGTGTATGGCAAGGCTGCCAGCAAGGATAAGTGCTACGACTGTGTGCCCATCACCCACAACGTCCACGACAACCACTTCTGCGCTGTGAACCCCAGCTTCATCGCGGTGGTGGCCGAGTGCGCGGGCGGCGGCGCCTTCATCGTCATTCCCATCAAGCAGGTGAGCTCCCCAGGGCAAGCTGGCTTTCGAGAGGATGGAGGAGGGACAGGCTTTCTAGGCAGCTAGATCACAGAGGATAGTCAGTTAATGCTGTTGCCCAAATTGCAAAATGATGGAAGAGGCCCCAATTGCCCTGGCAGGTGATTCCTGGCATGTGTGTGTTTATGTCTTGCATTGCTGCTTGCAGATTTTTAACACCTTGCTTCATTTTACAACTCATTTGCCTTTCTTTTATAATCAGTAGAATGTACTGTTCAGATGTTTGTCTCATGGGAGAAACTGCAAATTAAAAAGTATTTAGTGGATAAAGGGGGCAAAACTAGAAAGGTGCTTTAGCAACATGGATTCAGCTGTGACCAAAGGAGAATATGATATGTTTTGTTCTACCATCTCCTTTGTGAAAGAATGGAGACACAGTTATCAGGCAATGAAGCTCTTAAACTTCAAGCAGTGATGCTGTGAAGACTTCCCTTTCAGAAACAAATCCCATGTATATGAGTTTTCATGACTTAGGATCTGGTGAGAGGGAGAAGCTGGCTGTCTGATGTTTATTGCTTCAGTAAAATTAGGCATGCACTGTTGTGGATTAACTTCAGTATGAGATTATGATCTCTCTGGAATCAGGACAGAACAGATGAAAGGCAAAAGTTCAGCCTTTAATTAAAAGTTAATTGATGGTGTTATTGCAATGCCACTTTTTCAATATATATTTGCTAAGGATGAAAGTGAACTGGTTGTGCTTGAAGAACCTCGCACAGTTTCCGGCCCTTCTGGACTTTGTTAATTCATTCCTTCAATGCTGGTGCTGTTTAGAAACTGTCCTTCTAAAATTAACCACTACCCTGTTTTTCTTGACTGATTCACTTCTGCCCCCGCAATGATGGTCTGTTGAGGCTCAACAACTTGTCTTTATCACAGAACTGCATCTGTAGGCAGACAGCTGTTGACTGTGGGATGTGGTGTGGGACCAAGCTCTCAAAGTGTTGGCAAAAGTAGCTGAAGGTGCTTGTACTGCTTACTATTAATTTTTCTGTCTTCTCACCTCTTCTCAGCTTGGCTAGTCTTTGTAGTAGTTTTTCCTTCTTACACCTGCTCAGATACTCCACCCAGTTTTGAAATATTGCATGCAGAAATCAAAGGCATGGTAGAACTAAAAAAGATACAGAAAAGGATAATTAAAGTATGTCAATGAAAATGTGAAAATACTTTCATATGAGGAAAGAATTTGCAGGTCAGGCCTCAGTCAGTCTGGGAAAAAAGGCAAGATGTATAAAGCTGTGAGGAGAAGTTGTTTAAGGAGCAACTCTTTTTGATTTGTTTGGTGAAGGGGATTCTGGAGACCAGGGAGCAGACTGTTAGCAGCAGATGTAAATGCTGCTGCAGTTCAGATGTGGGGGTCACTGTCCTGGATGCTGATGAGTCTGGAAGAATCAATGGCTTCAAAATGGAGCTATGGACAGGAGTTGGTCCCTTGAGGGTTAACCTTTAGTTGTGGATCAGAGAAATTAGGTGTTTCACACAGCTGTTCTCTGAACACCAGTTCCTGACCTGTGCTGGGGGGTAAAGCAGCCTCAGCCTCCTAAAGAAAGGGATTCCCTGAGTCAGGACCTGCGATACTAGCTACTTTGTTTTGTTTTATACACTTCCAAAGTGGTACCATCTGGTGCAAAGCAGAAACTTTTGACTTGTGCTTCTGATGGTGCATTTTTTTGTGACTGCCATCTCTTGCTGCGAAGGTGAGCCATGGCAGACAGAGCACTGGACACTTGGCTTGTGGCCTTGGCTGCCAGGGCACAAAGGCAGCCTGTTCTGGAGACGTGTCTGGGACAGTATTGCCCTCTTACAATGGACAGCTGACTGTGGTTGTTTTTCACTGGGTTCATGGGAAGCAGACACATCCCAAGTGGGACAAAGTGTGGAGGAAGAGCCCAAGAGACCAAAAGCCAGGACGACATTTGGTCAAAGCAGGAGATAGTAGCCAGGACAGGGAGGGCTACAGTTGCTGAAGAGGATAAACAACCTGTTCAGGGAGCTGTTCTTGTCCCTCCCTCCAAAGTTTTTTTATTTCATTCTGCATGTGTTGCTGCTAAGGGGGCTGGCTATCTAAGGATGTCCTTGAATGAAGGCTCAGCTTTGCTCTGTTTAACTGCACCTCCTTGCTTGTTTATTGTACTCCTCTCCTGCTGAGTCACAGACACCAAGGTCTCTCATCTCTCCTTGAATAAATACCACTTCTTTCCTTCTGCACCAGTCTTCTCTGAGAGCCTGGGGGTGGGGTAGGGCTAGGGACAGTGGAGATTGTGTAAAGAATGAGTTCTTTGCCCTAGATATCATATTTTCAGTAGGCCTTTGCATTCAGCCTTATAAGAAATCAGTTGAATATTTGCCATCACTTTGGAAATGGTCTGCTGCAGGCTGTGTCAGTGACATCCTGGTGAATATGTGCCACTGAAACCAGCTTGGTGGAAGGGCAGCACATCTCAACAGAGAGGGAAGGGGCTGCGGCCACAGGGGCTGCCTGGTGCCCAGAACAGGCTGACTGACTGTAAATCTTACAAGTTCAAGGAGACATGAGCTCAGTGACTGTACCTGAGAGATCAACTGCTTTCCCACAGTGTGGCCGGGGTGTAGATGTGCGGGGGAAGTGCATGCACAGCATACCAAGGGAAGATCTTGACTGGGAGGGAAATTTTGTGGCCTTCCTTTGAGAGATGAAGTCCTGCCTTTTTCCTTTCCTAATGACCAGACTCTGTTCAGACCGCATCTGTCTCTTCCTCTGCAGCAACAAAAAAAGTGAGAACAAGGTCCCAAGAGACAGGAGATTATTTATGCCCAGGTCTGCAATCTCCAGTCTTTCAGTGTGTCAGCACCAGGTGTGAAAGGGAGGATATCTGTGGCTGTGCAAACTTCATAGACACAAACTCCCCTCCCTTCTCTCTGGGAACATGAGGGGCTGGTGCCCTTTGGGGGAAGAGGTGGGGCTGACCGACCTCACCGTAATCTACCCCGCATAAATCTGCTGGGAGCATTTTGACAGATGTTCTACTAGAAGTGATTTTCAGAAATGCTAGAATTTTAGAAAGGGAGTGGTTGAAAAACTGCTCATTTTCAAGCTCTGCATGGAACTGTGGAAGTCAGGTACCACTTCATGGAATGACAACACATCTAGTTACTGAAATAGTTTTTGAGCTGTAGAATGAAATTTCTTCCAGCAATGGAGGTCTTCACTTCCACATGCAGATGTGCATCTGGGACCAGCAGCTCTAGCTGTATGTCATGTATGTTTGTTGGCTCTTGGGGGGTTCACTCACCACAGTGAGTCCTGCTCTTGTCCCAGGGCTTGCAATAGGGCAGGTGAGACTGGTGACTGGGAGAACAAGGGCTCCTTTTCCAAAGCCTGTTGGGGAAGTGGGAGTGGGGTAAGAGAACTTTGAAGGATGGGTCAGGCAAACTAGGCTTAGGACAGCTTGTGAGTCTCCCAAAATAGAATGGGGAGCAGACAGGCAACTAGCTCTGGGAGGGGACAGAGTTCTCTTAGGGATCAAGGGATCCCTGTGGATCCAGCTGTCCATTTTTTTTAGTTGTCATCTTGAAACCAAGCTCTGAAGCCTACAAAAGGGCACTGTGGGTGGAGGAGCGCTTCTTATTAAAGTCCTTTTATCTCTCTTCTGCCTTTCCAAATCTCTTTACATTGTCGCTGTTATAAAAGGGAATTGTTTTAGACTGTAGTTTTAAAAACCACAGTCTTTTACATTTCAAAGCCCTTTGGATGTTCATTTTAAAGCAGGTTAGTCGCAGTTTATGCAACAAACTTTCCAGTGAAGCCAGAATAGTTACACACTGGTGTCCTGTTCTGTATTCAAAATTGCAAAAATCCCCCAAAATTTAAAAGCTGAGAAAATTATGTCCTATCCACAGCACGGTTAGGGGCAGCAGTGAGTCCCCTCGGCTCTGCTCTCCTAAGGCCCACCTCTGGAGAGGTGTAGGGAGGAATACACCTACAGAAGTATCTGCTTTCTAGGAGAGTACACATTTGCAATCATTTTGGTCCATAGTTCTTCCAGGTAGGAAGCAGTAAGCTGGTAAGCAGCACCAGCTTGTCATTATGTCTGCCTTCTTAGGTGACTGACTTTTGCCCTTGAGCTGGTGCCTGGGATGGGTCAGGGGGCTCCCCACACTTTTCCTCCTTCTTACAGAGGGAAGCAAGCGTTAGTTTGATGTTAATAAAATCACCACCACCCTTTCTACCATTTAAATATTGAGACTTGACTCTACAGCAGAGACCGTGCCGGCAGTGTGGGTTTATTCAATGCAATGCAGCCCCCATCTGGCACAATGCTCTCAATACACCTTAGGGCACTTAGTGCGGGATTTGTACCAGTGCAGATACATAACATGTGTTGTTGTTGGGTTTTTTTTTTTGGTTTTTTTTTTTTTTTTTTTTTTTTTTTTAGACTCCAAAATACTGATTGAATTTGGTGAATTGCTGGATTTGAACACCCTCCGAGAGAAATAGATAGCTTGCCGAGAGAAAAACTTTGAAAATTTTGTAATTTGTGTCACAAATACCTTTTTGCTACACCCAAAACCTAAATAATTTTTTTTTGCTGCTTGTAGGAAATATCTTCTGAAAGAGAGTTTGCTGTTGTTTGTCCCTCATCAAAAGATCTTTAAAAAATGTCAAAGATTCATCTCATTCATAGATGTTTCTCCTCCAAAGTATGTTTTGGTGTCTGAACCTAATACTGTCTTCCAAATGTGTAGGCATGCATGGAAATTTTTTCACAGCAGCATGTTCTTAGGAAGGCCTGGCAGTCTTTCTTTCTTTTATGGTGGTACCATCAAGACTTTGCTAGCAGGGACAGCAAAACCTCATCCTTAACAGACAGAGAGCACCCAGGGCATTTGGAGGACAGCAAGCAGAAAGAAGTTTCTTTTGGGAGCTGCCTTAAAAATGTCCTGTAATATCATGGCTCACTTTAGGTTTTATTATATTCTTTTTTTTCCCAGACAGGCAAGCTTGACCCACATTATCCCAAAGTATGTGGGCACAAAGGAAATGTTTTGGATATCAAGTGGAACCCATTCAATGACTTCGTTATAGCTTCATGTTCAGAAGATGCCACAGTAAGTTTACCAGCTTGTACTCTGTTACTACCTGGCTAATGTGCTTTTTGAAGAATGAAGTTGAAAGAAACTGAAAGCTCATGAATGTGAAATGATGTGAGATGTGAAAGCGTGCATATACTTAGTTAATAAGTCAGGAAAGAGTAAGATTCCTTCCTTTCTCCATAGTTCAGACCTGTGTGATGCCTTCCAGATGATATAAAAAATCAGTGTAATGATGAAGATCTGTTTTGTGGGGGCTTGTGCCTTTTTTTGGTGTGTTTGTGTGATGAAAACAAAATATCAGTTTAAAATGGAATGGCTATTAAAGTTTAATCTCTTTGAAACTCTGTCTTTAAAAAAAGCTTCAACATAACATTATCTGGACCAGCTTTTTCGGATTAATTCCCTGCAGAACAAGTTTGAGCTTGTTCCTGCACTCAGTTGCTCTGTAAAATTATGCTGGATCAGTTGTGGTGAGGAATATGCATCATACAGTTCTGCAGTGGGTGCTTTGGCTGAAGTTAGTGTGGTTAAGATGCAGACACTGTAGCAATTGAAAGATTCAAGTCATGTTTCTGAGGGACAGTTTAGCTCATATCTCCCTACTGGAGGGTCACTTTCAAAAGGTCTTGTAAAAAGTGTGATGTTGACATCTTTGATAGTGAGGACATCTGACTAACTGCCGTCTCTTTTTTCCAGAGATCCCATGTCAGATCCCACTGGGTTTATTCTCACTGCCATAGAGCATCAGGGTGGTTTCTCTTATTTTCTCCAGCCCTGGCTTGGTTCACATGCTCTGCCATTTTAGTTCTGCCAAAAAGTCACTCTTGATTATGAGCTTTTTTGATTGTCTTTCTTGTTTAGTGACTTGTCTTTGCTTGTTTGGATACTCCTCTGGTTTGGGGTTGCTTGTTTTTGTTTTTGTTTTTGTTTTTGTTTTTTTTTCTTTTCTTTTCTTTTTTTTTCTTCCCCTCCCACCCCCCTTCTTTTAAGGCTTCTTTCAGTTTCTGAACTGATGGCAAAGATTTTATTGTATCTTCCAGCCTGTATGCCAGGTTTTCATGCTGTCTCAGAAAGTATGGCATGGTATGACTTATTTGTGGCAGAGGGCACCACCTTTGTCACTCTTTTGAACCTCATATGAGAAATGAACACAATCTTCAAAACATCCCACTGCAGTTCCAGAATCATAGAAGCATTTGTGTTGAAGGGGAGGTTTCTTTCACCACCTCTCTAGGCAGAGCACCTGTTCCTGTTCTTCACTCCTCCCATGGGGAATTTTTTTCCTTCCAGTGTAGTTAATGACTGTGCTATCCTGTCCTCCTACTGTGCATTTCAAGACAGAGCCTGTCTCTATTTTCTCAGTAATCTTGTAAGTATTGAAGGCTTTTATGAATTTACCTGGAAGCTGTCTCTTCTCCAGGCTGAGCAAGCCCATTTCCCCCAGCTTTTACTCACAGGGTGAAGTCCTGCAGTCTCCTGAGCATCCTGGTGGGCCTCCAGAATCTTTCTTGCACTGGGGGGTGCAAAATTGGATGCACTATCCTCAGCTTTCCTTTCTAGTTTTCTCCAGAAACTTGACACTGGATCATTTCTCAGACTAAAGAATGGAAACATGGAGCATGTCACAGGTCTCAGGACCAAAAGTTGTTCCAAGAAGTCTGACTGTCTGTGACTGTAGTTTCTTTATACTACTCTTCCATCCTCATCCTTGCACCAGAAAATGGTATCTTAGGGTTTCTCTGCACTGTGACATGGTGTAGAGACATCTTCTCCCTGCCTACTAAGTAGCAAGGACAGCAGACTGTGTTTCTTGGTGTGACTATCTTTCCTGATACCTCATAGCTGGACCTTGGACGTCACTTCATCCATGCCCTACTCAAAGAATTGGGTTGCTCCAAGCCTTGTTCAGATGAGCTGAGAAGATCTCTTAGGCTACAGATCCTTTGGCCTCACCAGGTCCTTCTTCCAGGTGTTGAGTATCCTTCTAGGGAAAATGGGATGCCTCTGATCTCCAGGCAGTGCTATATTGCCATATACATCCATTGCCTTTGATGCTCTCCTTTTAAAGAGTTTGGCTCCATCTTCTCTGTACCTTCATGCCATGTAGTTGAAGGGCAGCCAGAGACTGAACAAATTATTTTCTTTCATGCTCTCAGATTTACTGCTTCCTTCTCATCTCTTGTCTGCTGTTGGACCCATTCTGTGGGGTCAGCATCTTACTTAACCTGGCCTGTTCTGGAGAGCTCAGATTGGACATACTGTTGAGACATCTTCATGGCAATATGTCCTCTGTTTTAAGAGAAGTTTGAGAAAGGTTTTTTGGGGGTCACAGAGGTGTCCTCCACTTCCACTGGGCTGGACATAAGAGGAAAAGCCTTCCTTCCAGTCTGTTGTTAAAAGCCTGGTGCTCTCTTCCATTTCTGAGCATTAGTAAGCCAATGTGCAAGTAAGACTTGTGTGCAAGGATGCATCTAATTGCTCATGGGCCTGGGCCTCCCTTTGAGGAAGACTACAAGCTTCTGGGTAGATAATGGAAATTTCACTTCTCCCACATTTCTCAGAGGTTTCTTGACCATTAACCAGTCTTTCTGGAGTTTGCTTTGGTGGTACCACTGTTACCAAAATCGGTCAAAATAAAAACTCCTTAACCGTAATGTAGCATTAAGAAGCAGACATTCTTTATTTAGCCAGGTGCATGAGGGGATATCTCCTCTGAAATATCATGCATGCTGACTACAAAAGAAGCTCCTGTTTAGATACTATATTTTATGTACATAGTCACTGATTTTTCCCTGAATAATCATATATATAGTAATAATTTCCCTCAAATCAGTTACATATTTTCTCTCCCTTTTACACATGTGTTCTTCTGTCCTGGATATCTCTTTTATCATCCCTGGTGGTCGATGACTCTCAAAGTCATGCTTGACCACCCAGTCAAGTGGTAAAAGTTGGCACAACTGGGCTGGTTGCTTTCCAGTTCTTCTTCTTACAGAATGGGCATTGTGCAGCAATTCCACAGGCCAGTGGTTTTTGAAGAATAGGCATTGTGTTAGCCTGCCAGGTGCAGACAATTTTTCATCTGGCAGCACTACAGCTATCTTTTGTGGTGCATAGCTGGAGCTATGTAGAATGGTACTTTTGGGCATGGGAAGGATTGTATGTTCTCTGTGAACAGTGAGTTCCAGTTCCCACCTCTGTTTCAGGCAGGCTTAGGGCTGAGGCATATGCAAATGCCTAGGGGCTGGGAGTTTGAGCTTATCCTCTTATCCCTTCTGTTCTTCTTGGCAAATCATCAGGCATGAAGAGTTCAACTTGTTGGAGGTCTGCTGCCCTCTGATTAGAGGGGCAACTCTGTGCCTTTTACTTAATTTTACCAGACTTTCTTCAATATGTGGCAGGGTAGACAGCTTGTTCATGCTTGGATTGTCCCTGCTTGTCCTGCAAGCCTGAGTCCAAGACCTGCTTATTCTCCACACTAAAGAACTGGCAATTTCTGCCATTTAATGCAGCCTGATATTCCAGCCAGGTGCTTTTCTCTGCTTTTATCACCAACCATTTCACAGCATGAGGAGTGGATGGTTCATTCTAGGCAGTCCTTGTCAGCATGAACACAGCCTATTTTTCCCTTTTCTAGTCTCTCAGCCCCATTCCTTTAGTGACAGCTGTTGAAACTGTAAGGAATCTGTTGGTCTGATTATAAAGTGTGATGTTTTCTCTCACTGCTGTAGAAGTTCATGTGGATACTGCTGGATTCTACAGCTGTTACGTTTCTGGTGGGCTTGATTCCTTATTGGGATAAACACTGCTGAGAAAAGTGCTTATGATGTTTTACAGGATAACCAAATAACAAATAACCAAATAACAGACCAAATTCCAGAATTTGGGTCTACTTCTTATTTATCTTAGAAAGGAGTGATCCTCATCAACCAAACAGTGGGAGACTTGGGCAGCTGTGGCTGATTTCCACAAACTATGTTCCAAAGAGCATTTCGCTTTTGCTTCAGGCTAAGAAATAGAAAAAATTATGCCACAAGCATAGTAATTTTCATTGAGCCAAAGGAATTAATCATCTATTAGCATCCTAAACACTTGTGTTTCTAGAGTTAGTGTGAGAAAGACTTCTTTTATACCCACATAGGTTCAGCCCCTCTTGCTGGTTTCCGCTAATGTTTTCTTCCACCGCAGGAGGACAGAGCATTTTTGTCTTCATGCAGCATCCTTCTAGAAGTACCTAGAGCTGCAGGCGGGCCTGCTACAAGACAGCACGCTCCCAGTGCTGAGTGGCTTCAGTGCAGGGCTGCCCAGTGTCTCTGCTCAGGGTGTCTGCTTTGAGACCACCGGTGTGGTGTTCTGTGAGCTGTGACGAATGGCTGTGTCATTTGCAAAGCGTTCAGCACCGGCGCAGCTTTCTGTGAGACACATTGCTATAGCTGTCACCTGACCAGAGGAGTTCTCAGTTCTTCTGCCAGGTGACATTAAATGCATCCTCAGGACCAGGATGAGGAGGGCCACTAGAGCAGGAGAGGATTGAGCTTGGATCAATCACTGCTGTAATATCATAGAATCATAGAATTATAATATATTTTGGGACTCAGATTTGTTGGCTTCTGCTCAAAGTGTGTTAAGAGGCAAGGTCTGCAAGATTAGTGGTTTATTTCTTCCCCTTGGGAATAAATTTTCATAATTGTGCTGACAGGTCTAAGGGTTGGATTGCCAAATTTAAAGAAACCCTGTAGCACTGCTGTCTGAAGATAAAACATAAAGAGGAGTCTTCAGGTCCATAGAATAGGAAAGATACAAATGGCAAGGACAGGCGTTCAAAAAAGCCAGGTGCATTCCTATTCACTACTAAAGGGAATAGTAATTCCAAGGCAGTTAATAGCTATTGGTAAATTCTGAATTAGCTCCTTCTCAGGAATCTCACAAAGACCCATGCTGTGCCATTCAGGTTAAAATCTGGGACATCCCCAATCAGTTGCTAAAAAGAAACATTACCACTCCGAAGAAAGAACTTCTTGGGCATGCTCGAAGAGTCGGTCTGATTGAATGGCATCCCACGGCTGACAACATCCTCTTCAGTTCTGGCTATGACTACAAGGTGGGTCTGTGCTCCTAGGACACCCTGTTTGGTTTGGTGTTTTGAAATTTGTTTTAATTGCAAGCTGTAAGAGTGTACTAAAGAGTTTGGAAGCTTTCTTCAAAAAAAAGAGTTTGGAAGCTTTTCTTCAGGAGGAAATTCCATGGTGACCCAAAGGCAAATGGATATTACTATAAGTTCAAAAGGACTGTCTACTTTTCCAGTCTTCTGATGATCTTCAGTCTACTCTGCTCTTCTCATTTACTGAATTGGATACAGCATGCAATGCAATCCACTTTTCTTTGTGCTATTGCATATATATGCACTGATGTTGTCTATTTTTATGTATAAAATGTGGTTTCAAAGGAAATTAAAATATTGTACATTCTTAGCTGACTCTGATACATTGCTGTTAGTATCAGAAATTATTTTAAGTGCTGGAGAACAATCACTTGTGATGGTAAGACATATATATGTAGAGAAAAGACAAAGAAGTGAGTAGATTACACAAAGTCCCTGGTGTGAGGCAGCAAAGAACTGATTTTTTTTTATTATTTTTGCTCCAGATAATGATCTGGAACCTGAGTGTCATGGGCACTGTCCTTTCAAAGCCAGTGAAGATTCTTGATGTTCACAAAGATGTGGTCCTCTCCATGTCATTCAACACAGATGGCAGTCTCCTTGCCACTGCTTGCAGGGACAGAAAGATACGTGTGATAGACCCTCGTGCTGGAACAGTCATACAGGTAGGTTGGGTTCAGAGGTTTATGGTCCATCTGGTCTGGCCTCTTGGAGTGTTTCCTCTCCTGGGTAGCTTCATTGCCATAAAAGATGATGCATCTGCATTGCCCAAAGCACTATATGGTGCTGTTCCCTTCTACTTTCCATGGAATGCTTGCTGTCATTGTTGAAAACAGGGATTTTGTATCTTGATACCATGTTCCTTGCTCCTTGAAACCTTTCTTGGCTTGTATTATTTTTATTGGTACCTCCTGCAGCTCTCTGAGGGACATCATGGGAGGGAATGTAGAGATCAGGTGAACAGGATGCAAGTGTACATTTGTCCCAATGACAAATGTCCCAATGGTTATTCTTGTTGCCTGGATTTTGTTGGCTAGGTGCCAACAACAAAAAAAAGAAAAAGTGAGTTGGCTGCATTTTGTAGCTATTTGCAGAGGTTGGTGTACACAGAAAGTCCTGCCTGGAGCTGCTAAAGACTGCTGTCTTGCAAATATGTGAATCAATAGTTAGGGACGTGAGATTGGCTCAGCTGGTCAGAGCAGGGTGCTGATAACACGAGAGTTGTGGGTTTAATCCCCATATGGGCCATTCGCTTTACAGTTGGGCCTGGTGATCTTTGTAAGTCCCTTTCAACTCAGAATATTCTATGATCTGTGGTTGAGCTTTTGGGAATGATCCTGAAGAGTTTAGGCCACTATTTTCAGATGCCTGTGAAATCCTGCTCACTGCTGTTCATCTGGGCTGAGCAGATCTTTCAGATGTGAGTGAATGAGAGTTGTCGGGTAACCTGAAATGTCGCTGTGCAACAGATGCTGTCTTACTCATGAAATGTCCTGTCTCTTCTACAGGAAGGAAGCTACAAGTCTCACAGGGTCAATAAAGTCTTATTCCTTGGAAACATGAAAATGCTGTTTTCTACTGGAACGTCTCGGTGGAATAATAGGCAAATTGCATTATGGGATCAAGTGAGTTGGATCAAAAATCTTAACCATACCAGCTTCAGTTTTCTCTCTTTTGCTGTCACTTTAACTTTCCACCTGCCACATACACAAGAATTGATTTATAACAGGAATTCAAAAGTGATCTGTCAGATTCCTGAAGGGTGATAGGTCTTACTGTTGTGAGACATAACTGAGTTTCTGGAGAAGTTTTCAACATAGAAGCCCAAGAGAACAAAGTGAATGCTGTGCCCATGTCCTGGTTTTGTCTGGGATAGAATTAATTTTCTTAGTAGTTGGCACAAGGTTGTGGTTTGGATTTAGTGTTGAAAGCACACTGACATTTTGGGGTGTTGCTAAGTAGTGCTTACCCTAAGTCAAAGACTTTTCAGTGTCTCATGCTCTGCCAGTGTGCAGGTGCACGAGAAACCGGGAGGGAGGATATCCAGGACAGCTGATCTGAACTGGCCAAAGGGATATTCTATACCATAGAACGTCATGCTCAACTGGGGGGACTTGGCCAGGAGTCATGGATTGCAACTCAGGGACTGGTTGGGCATTGGTCAGCGAGTGGTGAGTGGTTGTGTTGTCCATCACTTATTTTTCTTGAGTTTTTCCCCTCTCTCTCCCTTTTCTTTTCATTACAATTGTTATTGTTCTATATTTTGCTTTTTTTTTCAATTACTGAACTGTTTGTATCTCAACCATGGGTTTACCTTTTTCTGATTCCCTTCCCCATCCCACCAAGGGGAAGTGAACAAATGGCTGCATGGTACTTAGTTGCTGACTGAGTTAAACCACAACAGCCCACTACAAGAAGAAATTGTTCAAAGGACCTCGTGGTTACTGTAGCTCTGACTTAACGTGGCTCTTACTGGTCTTACTGGCAGACTGGTCCTGGAAAGAGAAATGAGCTCTAGACACAGCATACTCAGATGAAGCCCTCAAAGAAGAAAAGTGTGTCGGGTGTTTTTGATTTCTCATGATTCCTGACGGTAGAGTACTGAGGTAGTGCTTAATTAGTCATTTCCAAGACATCTGATCTCCTGTCAGGACGGCTGCTAGCCTTATGAAACCCTGCTCTCATCTACTCTTTCATGTGCAGTGAGATGTTTTTACTTTGTCAGCATCTAAATATGTCCCTCTGCATCAACCACCACGCAGCACAATCTTTTGTCTCTTTGTAGTGCTGTCACGCTTTGTTACCAGACAAAGCTGGTAGACCAGGCCTATGATTTGCTACGTTTTGGCTATGTTTGGACATGGCTTCTTTGCACACGTGAGAGACAAAGCACTATGCTGCTGTCTGAAGGCTTTCCACAATGCTAAGCAGTGCTGTGACACTTCATGGGTGTCATGTCAGGGTTTTACATGCTTGGTTTAAGAACACAGTGGGAAGATCTGTGAAGCAAGATATGTAAAGCCTCCTTAGGAACAGGGATTGGCACAGAGCCTCCCCAGCAGGCCTCTTTCTTATGTCTCTTTCTCATCTTTGCATCTGAACACAAGCTCTGGCTTACTGCAGCCTGCAGCTGATCAGTTCTGCAGGACAAAATGTGTGTTAACCCTATGCTAAATACATGTTTATGTGAGAATCACCACATGGACAGCCATAGGACACCAGAGTCTGTCCTGCCAGTCCTCCCAAAATCACTCCCTTCAGCAGTGCAGAGGTAGCTTTGTACAAGACATGTGAGCTTTGCATATGGAGTGGTGTGCTGTATCCTCCTACATGGCTTACCTGCAAAAGGCCAGTGGGAGGTTCTGTCCTTACAACAGGCACCTTCCCACTGTGCAATGCTGAGACTGCTTGGCTGATGCAGACTGCTCTTGTGGGTGGTGCACTATCGTGAAAATATTGCCTAGACTAGAGAGAACATGAGTAAAATTCAGTATGAATTTTACACCAGTGGTGCAGGTGTACCCCTTCATCAAGGCCCCTTCATCTCCTGCAGTCTGGCCCATGTAGAGGCAGGCAATGTTTCTTTTCATATCTACCCTGAAATGCCATCAGATGCCTGAGGTGTTATAGTGGTAGGAACTTCAGTCAAGACCTGGGTCAGAGCACGCATTTCTCACCCACAGAGCTTTGCAGCAGACTGTGCATGGCCCCCTGCTCAGGGCCGTGGGTCATTACAGAGCTGTGCTCACATGCCACTGCCAGGTGGGGTTCAGGTGAGGTGGCCTGGACTTGAGGTCATGACTGACAGGTGATTGCAGCTGACTCTTTTTCCTTTGTCCTGCCCAGAATAACCTTTCTGTGCCTTTACTGGAGGAGGATCTGGATGGCTCCTCGGGACTGCTGTTTCCCATCTATGACTCTGACACATGCATGCTTTACGTGGTGGGAAAGGTAAGTGCTTTCCACATCAGGAAGTGCAGGCCTGTTTGATTCTGCTGTCAGCCTGTGTTGTGACAGACTGAGGTCAAAGATGCTCCTGAAGCATGTTAGCCTAAGGATATGAGCAGATGGGGTGGGGCCAGAGGGTGCTTCTTTATCAGGTCACATTTACCACCTTTACAGATGCACCATGTTTATTGTGGAGAGGTACACAGCTGGGCCCTAACCTTCCCGTATAGAATTTGAGGATAAACATTTGGGTCATCCTGCATGGCTTCTTGGGGCCAGGAATTCTTCTCAGACTGTCATGCTGAACAGCAGAGTCTGGCTGCTGATGATTTTCTTTGCCTTTAGGGTGATGGAAACATACGGTACTATGAGATAAGCCCTGAGAAACCATACCTGAACTACCTGATGGAATATCGTTCTCACTTACCACAGAAGGGAATTGGTGAGTGGCAGAATGTCTAATGTTACAAGAGGATTGTGATTTCTTCATTTTAGAGGCTGCCAGAGGCTAGGACTATCCAAAATACTGTTTAGAAAAGAGAATGGGTCAGGTTCCTCCACACAGGTTTACGGGTGCTTACAGTCAGCTTGGCGTAGCTCACCCAGCTATGACAGGTGGTATTACAGGGTCAGAGCTTGGAAAGGCCCCTTCTGACCAGCATGGGCTGGGCAGTTTTACCACTCACTGCTACACCTCCTCTCACATACCTAGTCAAGGTGGAAAGGAGGATATTCTGGATTTAAAGGTGGAGAATGCTCCTTGCCATTTGTCAGTCTGCTTCAAGATTTTTGTCTTTGAGCTCTATTTCCATCATTCCCACTCTGTGATTTCTCTGGTAACAGATGCTTCACAGCTTAATGCCTTAAGTCTTTATTGTTTATCTACCTTCTTTTTTACTGACATTTCCTATTTAGAAATAGATCTATTATGATTAGGTCACCTCTCCTCCCTTGGAGACCCTTGCTTATTAACCTGTCTGTGCACTATCCACAGTTCAAGTCACAGAATTTAGCTTTTAGCCCTCAGGCCTTATTGTTAACTCTTCTTGAACCTCCTTTGGTCTACTCTGAATCATATTCCTCTATATGTTTCTAGGATCATTAACACCCCTCCACACTACCTGTGGACACTCCTGCTCTTAGAGAACATTGGTATGGATATTTGGCAGCACTGAATTTTGTGCCTGCAGGTTGCCTTAAAAAAAATTAAAAGGAATATATTATTTAAAACTTAACTGTGAGGATCTACTCATTATTCAGTTTTTATAATCCTTCCAGTACAACATCCTTATTTCTTATTGTCATAGTCTCTTTAAAAATCATTTCATGCAAAGTAAGTGTACAGGTGTTTTTAAAAGGTGAATCAAGTCTACTTCCCTAACCTGCTTTGTTGAGCTGATCAAGCATACTGCTAAGGTTATTGTACAAAAATTCCTTTTCCATATTACCAAAACAAAATACTGTGTGGAGGAGTGGAGTTTAGATTCACTTTTAGGTGAATTCATAATATAAAGAGCAACAGGACTTCATGTAGAATCTACTGCTTAATGAAATCACTGAGTATTAGTAGAAAACTAAGCTTGGGTGCCATGAAGCAAGGTCTGCAAGCACAGGGACTCTTTTTTTTACGGGAATTGATGTGGATATAGCTTTGAACTGTACAAGCTAATGAGAGAGAAACTCACTGAGGTTATCAGGTACTTAGAGACCTTGTGTGGCTTAGCCAGTCCCTAAAACACAAATGGACAGTATTGATGTTCACACCCTTCTCATTCCCATTTCTGTTTTGGGACAGCATTGGGGGAGGATACTTGCCTGGAAGGTATTTCAGCCATATGTAGTTATGCTGGTGTTGTTTAGGTGTCCTGAAATTCCTTCCTAGTGATCCTGATACTCAAATCCTGTGGCATTACTTGCCAGCTCTGCTCTGTTCTGGTCACTCTATTTGGAGCCCACTAGAATGAATAAGGAACAGGAGGCTTAGCATGAAAACCACACATGTATGTAACAATATGATCTGACAGAAAAAAAAATTATTTAGTTTTGTCATTTGTGCCACTGAACCAGTTTTGGATGCAGACCTCAAACCATGCTGATGTGGTGCTGATGCTATGACTTCTTTCATTGTTTGGTGACCCTTTTCACATGGCTGATGACATTAACTTTCCTAAGGAGATTTATACTCAATTTATTTCATGCTCTTCCCCCAGGAATGATGCCAAAGAGAGGTCTTGATGTGGCAGCTTGTGAAATTTTCCGTTTTTACAAACTGATTCCAACTAAAAGCCTGATTGAGCCCATCTCCATGATTGTGCCTCGACGGGTAAGTCAACCTCAGATTGTGTTCTTATCTGAGGCAAATATCAGTGAAAAAATGTGGGCACTTCCTCCTCTCTGCGACTCTTGGGGGCAGGAGAGTAGGTAGAACAAGAGATTTTCTCTCTCATGGCATGGGGGATGTAGCTGGCCTGTTTCTGGGGCAGCCCTGCCAACAAACCCTGTCTGGGTAACTCAAGAGTTTCTCAGGAGTTTACTCTGTTTAGTATCTGACTTTCCAAGACATGCTGTCAGGTCTGCTAGCTGTCTGTAAACTTCTCCAATAGCATCTGTTGGACATAATAAGAAAAGAGGGAGAGGGGTTGGAGCTGGTGTTGGGTATAACAATCTCCTTGTGGAAGGAAGAAGAATCACCCTGGTAAAACAGGAGCTATGAATTCATGGGTCTCTACCCATTGGGTGGAGTTGTGTTACAGAGAGTTTTTCTGCAGCATGTAAGGCATGACCCGTTGCACTGAGGGTGGTGTAGGAGTAAGTCTCAGAGCTGGTGTCGTTAGAGAAAGAAACAGGCCTTGAATCTGTAGCTGGCCAAGGTAGTTCCTGTGTGACTGTGGGCATAGGTACATGGGAAATGTCAGTACTGTGCTCTCTACTTCCAGAAAGTGGAATATAAAAAGAAGGTATGAGTTCCTTGAATTCAGAGACACAGGAGAACTAATGCTCACTACAACTCCCAACCAGGCGTGTTCCTCCAGCTTTATCTCCTTGGCCACTTTCTGTCAGTTGATAATCAGCTGATGCTTTAGGACTTGTCCATCCTTTGTATCCATGTATTCATTCTCAGGAACATGATTTCATGGGAGTTGAGTTAGCCTATGTCAACCTCCCCCAGTCTGAAGACCTTAACATCATGAGTTAAATGAGGCCTCCAGATACAAGTCTTCTGAGTTGAGGGGAGGAGCAGAGAGGTCCAGAGCAGGTGAAAAGACTTTATGTCCGTGCTGATGAGTGCTCATGACACTCCCTGTGCTGAAGGGGAATAAATTCATTTCTCCACCACAACCCAGTATGACCTCTTTAAGCCAAAATCTCACCGGTATAGTTACTCTGGACTTTTGTTTGCTTCCAGTCGGAATCATACCAGGGAGATATCTACCCCCTGACTGCAGCAGCCCAACCAGCACTGACAGCAGAAGAATGGCTCACTGGGATTAACAAAGGTCAGCACATGGAGAGCTCCCCATCCCTTCAGCTCCCTTGTGGATGTGATAGCCTGGTCAGAGAGTGAGAAAGGTAGATAAGGTTTCCCAGAATCAGCCTGGGAGACTTTAGGGAGCTGGAGATAAACAATGATAGCCAATTATTAAAGACAACCTGCAGGTGCTGTTTTTCTAGTATCTGTTTTCTTGTTATTCTCATAAGATAGTTTACAAATGGGTGGCTTGTTAATTAGCCCATCAGGTGAAATGTATTGATTAAATGACCAATCAGGTCCACCTGTATCAACCAGTGTATGAAGAAAAGTGGTTCAGTGAAGATGGGAGGTTCTGCCAGTTCATCTTCTGATTGTCTGTGTGTCATTTGTGACACTCCCCAGGGCTTGGATAAGTTGCTGCCAGCTCTCTGGCCTGTTACCTGCCAGAGAAAGAGGAAAGAAGGGAAAGGAGAGACATAGCAAATATGGCTGGAAGTTAATATAATTTGTTGGCTCTAAATTCTGGAAGCTGCTCTGGTCAGGTGCCTCCATGTTTATCTCTGAACAAATTGGTTAAAGATGGTTCTTAGAATGAATTGCTTACTGCTGATTTTTGAGTGTGGTTTAGGAGTGCTCATTTGTCTCCTCTCTCCCTAGGGCCTCTCTTGGTATCCTTGAGACCAGGCTCTGAAGCTGTGAAGTCCCTACCACAGTTTCTTGAGCCAGAGCCCCTCATGGAAGCTACTGACCTGAGCCAGCAGCAGGAAGCACAAGGAAGGATGTCACTGGAGGACAAACAGAAGCCAAGAGAGATTGAACCTGACAGAAAAAGGCTGAAAGTGAAGGAGAGTCTGACAGAAGATGAGCAAATGTGCTTCTCCAATGGCTTTGACATATTTGAGTGTCCACCACCAAAAACTGAAAATGAGGTATGAATGTCTGGGGTGAAGTGTTGGTGCTACAGGGGAAGCTCAAGGCCATATGATGAAAGAATGCCATTCACACGGTGGCAATTCAGGGAGGGTTTGTTTTGTAGTCCTAAGTTAGTGCAAGGTCTTTGTTCTTTGTGGTGGCAAAAGTTCTGCCTGCCCTGACTGCCGCAAGGGAAGCAGAAATACAGCCCAGCAGCACCCCAGCTGAGGGGATCTGGAAGGGAGGGTGCAGTCAGCAGTCTCACTTCCTAGGCATTCTTGTGGCACAGACCTGCCTGGTGACTGGCTGGGCACAAGGATGTCCTTGTGACCTCCAGGTTCTGGAGAAGAGAAGGGGGTTTATGCAGGATAACCCTTTGATGAGAACTGCAGTCAGCAAGTGAGGCAGCAGGGATTTCTGTGAAAGGAGTGGTATAGTCCTGGTGCATCCATGTAGTCTTAACTGCCTGACTGTACTGTGGACCCTGACATGGGAAAGAGTCTGCATCTGCAGCTCACTGCTGAGGGGCAACTTGTTAGTGCAGTGCTGTTGAGGTTGGCTGCTGGCTGCAGCATGCACCTGGGGAAAGGCTCTACAAAATATCCTCACAGCTCTGTGATCTGTCTTTAGTAATGGAAAACCACCTCTCTGTACAGTAATCAAAGCTGGCACAGTGATACATCTCTGTGGTGATTTGTCAGCCTCCCACTGTTGGCAGCTCAGGGACATTTTCAACTACATGCAGTGTGTTTGCTTTTAGGAACCCTGGAATAATTTTCTTCTCCTACCTGTAGCAAGGTCCCCTTTCATCTCTGCAAGAATTTAGCATCTGCACCTTGATAGGGCAGGAATATCCACATCTGAATTTCCCTGTGGTGTAAAAAGTTTTTCCACATGTTTCTGAGCTGGCACCCTAAGGTTACAGAAGCAGCCCTTGCAGAGCTGAGTGCTCTGCTGCATGCATAGTGAAAGACAATGCTAGTCCCAACTGGAAGAAGAAAAAGGACTTGTCCAAGGTCAGAGAAGGAGATGTCAGAGGAGAATTTAGACTCCAAATACTTTCTGTGAAACACATGCAGTCACAGCCCAATCTAGTGGACAACAGGAGCACTGCTGATGTTGTCTGCTGGTTGAAGGCCTCCTCCTTAGATGTTTCTCTCAGAAGTGATGTGACAACTCTGATGGCATTGTCAGGCTAAGCCTCTGTTTTCTCAGTGTAAAGTAAGTAAAACATGTGTTTTCTTACAGCTTTTACAGATGTATTACCGGCAACAGGAAGAAATCCGTCGACTACGTGAGCTGGTAATCCAGAGAGATGTCCAAATTAAACAGCTGGCACTGGAGCTCAGGAACCTCTGCACGGACACAGGCAACTACTGAGGTTGCTGGCCTACAGCTCTTCGTACCCCTGGACACAGGGGGAGATTCCACTTCCTGCAGATAACTCTTCCTAGGTTTTTTACTGGCGGTAAAATTGATATTTCAGGCAGCATGGACTTCCCTGGCTTGTGGTGGTCACATTTCCCTAATCATCACCAGACAGTTTTTGATGGACTTGCTGCGCTTCTTCAGGCTCCCCTTGCTTGCCTGCTCACCAATGTCAGAAGCTTGTGTATTAATGCTAGTCAGAGACTTTGGAAAATCTTGCTCTTCTGGTCCTGGAGTAGTTACATGTTAAGCTCTAGGAATGACCTGTTTTGCTGCCCCTCCACATGACAGGAGAACAGGAGACTGAAGGCAGCTACCAGCTTCTTTTCTTGCCCTGGGGCCCAGCAATGTGGCTCCTGTGGCTGCTGTCCCCCTTGCCCAGGGAGTCCACTCTGCTGAGCTTCAGAGGCACCTCTAGCTCCAAAGTGATCCTTATGCACCCCTCTCACCTCACAGCTTGGCCCTGCCCCCAGGTGGTTCGGGAAAGCCGTGGCTGCCCTGACCTGGTGCTGGGGATAGTCCCGCTCTGGGGGCTGCACTGGGGGTGCCAAGGGCCAGCACTCTTGTGATCGGAAAAGGAGCGTTGGTGTTGGATGTCCTGCTTTAAAAAGGTCATGGTGTGGGCTAGTTCTTACCAGACAAGCTGAAGAGTCTCTGTGTCCTGTGAGTTAGTGGCCTTCTTTCCCTTCTTCTGCCAAAGACCAGCTGCAGTCAGCTGGGGGTTATCAGAGATGGAGAACAACATCTAAAGCTGCATGGTGTTGACAGTGGGGGAATTTGCTAAGAGGGTGTAAAAGAATGAGTGGGGAGTTGGACCCCCGGCCCACTGCAGGCATTTCAGCAATGGTGCTAGAAGTGTTGTGTCAACCACAGTAAGATCACAGGGCCATGGCCAGTCATGAACAGCTCTCCAGGATTGCTGGAGTATCACTTGTCCTTAATGCTTGCAGCTGCTGCTTCCTTCACTCTCAGGTGCCAGCACCTTGTCCCATTCCTGTCTACAGCTGCAGGTTCCCTCTTGCCAGCTGTGTTGTCCAGCTCCCTGCATCCTCTCAGGCTGCTCAGCCTTCCTCAGCCCTGTGGCCACACTTATCTGTGCCCTTCAGCACCAGCTCACTGGCTCAATGCTGAACTTTAAGGAGATGTCTTAAACCCAGGCAGAGCAAACAAACACTGTTTAACCTGTAACTGTGCACCTCTATTGTGGCACATAGAAATCATGGAATCAGCTAGGTTCAGGGGATAAGTCTAGGACACATCCTTGTCACCAGATGGTTTTATTGGCTGCATTTTTTTTTTGCTTATTTTTTTTTCATATGAAATAAATTATTTAAATTATTTCCAAAGTAAAGTAATTTTTCCAGGGGATTTTTGCATCCTCTTGAGAACTGTTTCTTTGTTATTCTATGACTGACTAGCATAGAGAATGGTTGGCCACTATGGTTCTTATCCTTGGGTTTTGTTGATTTCAGCATTTATGGAAAAGGTGCTTTTATTTAGGCTTTGGTAAGACTATTTAATCAAAACTTCTTTTTTAGACAGTATGCCTGTAAAAGCGTGGACTGTGAAATGTATTTAAATTTGGAGCTTAACTGCAACCACTAATCTTTCACTGGAAAAAACCTTGAGGAAATGGAGTTACGTGTTCATGATCTGTGCCTAAATAGTATTGAGTGATCATTCTAACAGTTTCAAAACTCCTAAAGGCTTTGTAAAAAACTGTTGAACATGGGGATAAAAAACAAATCTGTGCAATGAAAAGCAAATATAACTGAATAATAAATATATTTAGAGTTTTGCATTTTGATACATGGAAGATTGTTTTGTTATTGTGTTTTTGAGGTGACTGAAACTTAAGCTCAATCAAGGTCAGAAAGGAGTGTCACCTACTGTCTGTTTGTCTTGTGTCAAGCTGTGGCCTTACATTAGTAGGTGGGTTGTACACAGAGTTATGCAGATGGCCCTTTCTTTTTACATCTTTCCCAGTTGCCCTTGATGCCACAAAGGGGTGGCCACTGCACACTGTTTTGAATTGCTGTGTGTATTGCCTTGAGTAAACTCAGTCCTGCTGGAGATGCATTCTGTGTGGTGAGGTGTTTGCTGCTGTCTTGCAGTCCTGGCTCTTCTCTTGTGCAGTACAACTCTGACCAGGCTCTTTTAGATATTCCACATGAGGAGGGTTTAATGTGTTATTGCCAAATTTACTTATTTGAAAACAGGATTTTGATTTAGCAGACTGAAGCAGCATGGACAAAGCACAAGATTGCACAAGACTGCAACCTCCAGCTGGGTATCAATACAAGCAAAATTCTCATTATGCTTGCTGTCATGATGTTGGGTATCTCCATTCACCAGGAAAAAATGTGTGGTCTGAAGCCAGCTCAAGTCTGTAGCTTTCTTTAAAGCTTATTTTGTTGTTTTTGTTTTGCTCTGATTCCCATGGGCATGGTAGTAGCTGTGGTGGAAATCTGAAGAACCGTCGCCTGTGCTCATGGCCTTGGAGCTGTCTTTCACTGAAGCGGTTTGTTGATCTGTTACAGCTTTGGGCATGGAAGTGCTCATGGCTGCATTCAAGACGTAATTTTTGAATGTTTTGTAGCATATTTTAGGCCAGTGTAAGGAGAAACAATGGTGGAAATTGCTGGAGGAAGACTGTGCTGGGAACTTGGTGCATCTGATGGACCATGTCGTCAGGACACTGTGACCTCCTGGTCCTGTAAGGAACCTTGTGCTAGTGAGAGTGCCTGGGGCAGGCACTGTGTCAGGGGCTGATACAGTCTCACTGCTCAGACCAAAGCCTAGAAAAAGGCAGCAGCAGGCAGATTAGTGTGGGAGGCAGAGGAAGAGCCTGCAGCGCCTTTGCAATGCTGGTGTTATGGCTGCTTAACCTCAAAGACAGAGTAAAACACAGCCCTGCAGTGTTAGCTTGCCTGCTGGATTTAGAAACACAACACTTCTCATCTTCACCCTCTACTCCAGGCCAGCTGTCAATTGCAGAATAAAACCTAGACAGTAGTTGTCATTCTCATTTTATTTCTCTTCTTGGAAGGCTGTACCCTTGGTGTGCTCAAGGAGCTGCAAGCAGAGGAGAACAAGGAGATGATGCCCCCTCGTTTGCCCTGCATGGGAAGCAGCAGATCACCCTTGTTTTCTTGGGCTGGGAAGCATCCATCCCTAGGACAGGGTGGTTGCGAGCTGCAGGGGGGCACTAGAGTGAGGTTACGGTACCAGGAATTGCCTCTTGGACGTGCTGCAGCACTATTCAGAGCAGGATCTCTGAGCTTGTGCTGGAGCCACTGCAGTCTGTCTAAAACTTGTCTGTGCTGGGGAGCCCAGGACTGGACTTGCCACTCCTCACATGGCCTCACCAGCACTGAGGGTACAAGAAGGACAAATTTCCCTGAGCCGCTCTTAATGTTCTTCTAAATACAGCTGAGGATAGTGTTGGTCATTTGTGCAGGAGGCCAGTGCTGCTGGCTCAAACTCAGCTGTCCAGCAGGACCTCACAGAACTCTGTAAAGCTGCTTGTCAGCTTCACAAGTCCCCAGCATTTGCCAGTGCATGGAGCTACTCCTCCTTACCTGCAGGATGGTGCAATTGCTCTTGCTGGGCTTCATCACATTCCTCCCTGTCCAGCTCTGCATTTTGCCTGTTGAGGTTCCCCTGAAGTGCAGCACAGCTGTCAACTGCACCTTCCACTCCTTCCACTTTTATATGCTCTCTAAACTTGCTTAAGTCTGCGCTGTCCCATCCTGCAGGTCACTAAGGGAGAGGTTCAACAGCTTTGGATTTGTTTTGTAAACAGTTTTTGGTTTTCTGCTCAGAAATCCAGGCTGACTACTCCTGAGCACCTTCTGATTCTTCATGCCTTTGGAAATGCTCTCCAAGAGGATTTTCTCCAACATCTTCCGAATGATCGTATGAGGTGTAGTTCATTCATTTTCTGCCTTACACAGTTAGAAGGCAGGGCTGAGAGTAATTTGCAACTTTTCCTACTCACCTCCACCTTTCAAAGAACACTGAGAGTGGCCTTGCAATGCCACTGGCCTTCACCTGCCTCAGCACACTTGGGTGTGGCTTCACAAACCTGTGTACGTACAGGATGTGGAAGCATACCTTAACCTGCTCCTCCCTATTTTGATCCTCCCTAATCCTCTGGTATACAGCAGGTATCTACTTATCTACCTCAACAATATCTGTTTTCCTCTGCCAGCTTTCCCTCTCCTTAGAACCTCGTTATGTTCTTCAGATTCTCACTATGGCTGCTGTACTCATGGGAATCAGAAGCCTGCTATGAACAGCAGCTCTGCAGCCAGTGGTTCATGCACAGTTTCTGCTGAATCCTCTTTGGGCACAGTGGAGAAAACCACTTGGATGTCCAAGCTCTTCAGCAGTGTCCCTCTAGCCTTCTGGTTACATTGATAATTCTCAGGTGGCCCCTGGTGGTGTCTTTGGTACACACGTGAAAAGGCACCACTGCACAGTAGAAAGCTGCATAAGCCTTGGGAACCTCTGCACAACATTCTCATCCAAAGCCCCACACAAGCAGCAAACCTCCCTAACTGATAAATCTGATCAGCAGATATGGGGCTTCTGACCCCTGTAGTGGACAGCACTGAGCTCTATCTATCAGTTATCACTTCCTTCCAGTTTTTTTAAGTGGCTCACATACACCTAGGAAACTCCTTTCTGTTGGTCCTAACAAGGCTGGGGCAGAGCCTACATGGTTAGGGCTGTCACACTTAAAATTCTGCACCTCTGAGCTACTGGCAATTGTTGCTTCTGTCAGCAAAGTAGTCTCTCCTGAGTAAGATCTTTGTGGAGAATTCGAGAAAAATAATTATGAGTTTAATTTTCTGTGTCACAACACGGCAAACATTATGACCAGTTCTCTCCAAATCCTTGTTTGTGAAAAAAGATGCACAATAATCTGTTTAAGCAAGTTCTTAAAATGAATGCGTACAAAAATGAAGATTCTTTCCTCTTCTGATTTTCTCTCCTCTTGTTTTAGGATGTTTTATCTTCAGTAGAAATTTGCACATCCAATAACTCTGATCCCACCATAAACACCCCTTGAGGGTTCTCAGAGGAAGGGGCTTTATAGCAGAAAGAGGTATCTGTGTTTTTGGTCTTTCTCAGTGCTTAGTCATGAGATATGGATAGTATATGTGAGGGGTATTAGAAGTATATAGAGGCAGCATAATTTTATTTCCTTTAACAGTAGAGCACTCCATCTGCTTTGAATGTTTCCTCATATTCTTCTTTATTAGAGTGAGCGACTGGACTTCTGCTTTGTGTTGGGTTTGATGCTTTATGTTTTCACCATCTTGACTCGTGGGTATATTTGATCAGATCTTGCAAGGCCTGTGGGAAAATACCATCAGTACATTACCTCAGCTTTAGGTCTGTGTGTTTTATGTGCTGAAATCTTTGCACTGATTCCATATCTCTGCAGGACTTGATGTGAACAAATTTGAGCAAGGAACAAAAAATTCTGGTGAGTAAACCTGAGGGGTAGTCTGTAGGGTAGAATTGCCTAAAAAGGTAAAGTGTTTTGAATCGAACCTTACTTCCTACTGACAGCCTTTACAGAACACCTGAAGCTGATGAATCAGCTTCTTTGACTTAATGCAATTTGGAACGCTTTATTTCTAGGTCAGTTACAGTGTATCTGACTGTGATGCAAAATGTTTAGGTACATCTTTTGCCAGGGCCTGGGACTATGGATTCTTCAATTTTCACAAAGATGTTCCTACAGAATTTTTTCATGTGAATTTACCTGAGCCTTTTACAAAAAGTATGTTTAATATATCTATTGTGATTTGTGAGGCAGCTTCTTTGAGAAGATTTAAATGAAATTCTGCTCAAGCACTGTTTTAATGAACAGGGGCACAAGATGCTTTGTCCCAGCTGAAAAAGTGGTAGAAGTAGCAGCATTTACAGCAAGGTGCAAAACGAGGAACGGATTTTACTTTCTATTGCTGCTGAAAGTGGTTGAAAATAGATCTAAGGGAGGGACTGTAAGTGTTTTCTGAAGGCTCAGTTACTCTGATTTGAAGTGTGTCACATTTTTCTACACCCATAAATTTTGTCTGCTCGTAAACCCACAATTGCTTTTGCTGGTGGTAAAGTTAAAAGTGCATTCCTTCTCAAGCCAAATACATTTTTAAGGAAGGAAAGCACGCTGAAAAAATGAGGGTCAGAGGAAAATGCTTCCTTTTTGTCTGAGAAGAGTGGTGAAAAGGAATATAATTGCCATATCACAGAGTATTTTGAGTTGAAAGGGACCCACAAGGATCTCTGAGTCCAGTTCTTAAGACTATGGCTCATCTGGGGACCTTGTTTTTAGGGCCACAGAAGCAGATCATAGCAGTTCATACTCAGGTTCTTAGAGTGCTTTTGTCCCTGACCCTTATGCCTAGAAGGCTGTAACAATTCTTTAGGAAGCTTTAAAAGCCTCTGGAAGTGAAAAAAAAAAGGCTTGGAAAATTTTTTTTTCATCATTGTAAAGTCACAATGAAAATCAGATGCAGTCAGTGAAAGTATCATACAGAAAGAAAAAATCATACAGAAAGAAGAAACCTTAGTTTTAGTTCAAATGATCCCTGGAAGGAAGCAAATCCCTGTGTTCATGGTTCATGAGAATATGGTTCATCTTACAGTCATGGAACAGGTGTCTGAGATCCTGTCATGAAAAGAACATACAGATAAACACCTGGCTCAAAACCTACTTCTCTCCCAATTGGAAGGCAAATGCAGCAGAACTGTCTGGCTATTCATTTGAATTCAATATCAGAAAGGAACAGGTCAGTATACCAAATATTAAGCCCTTTCAGCTACCTAAAGATGACCATGTTGCTATAAAAGTTGTTCCTCTCACAGGACTGTTTTAGCTGCAGGCTCCTTTTTATCTGTGGAGAGGAGTTTTTATTACTTATTGTTACAGCAAGCATTGGATTACTAATTTTTGGAGTATGTGGTTCTTGGAACAGTATCTCTTAGACATCAGAGAAGAAAGGCCACCACCCAGTTCCCTGGTAAAGTTTACTGTGGTTTTTTACAGTCAATTATTAACCCAATTGAGCACTGAAGACATGGAAATTAAGCCTATTGGTCTTTTTTGCCTATCTTACTGGAGTATGCCCAGGCTCTGGGCAAGTTTTCTGATCTAGTGGGACCATTCAAAGTCACAGAGTGCTCAGTAAAATTTTTTGATGGTTAAGACAGACTGATCTAGAGCTGGACTCGGGAATTACAGTTTTCACTCTCCCACCTCCATGTGAACCACTGCAGAGTCTCACCCCTTTCAGGGGGGCTCTTGTTTCAAAAAGAGGGTCTTTTGAGCAACTTCTGTTCAGGGATATTTTGATCAAGAGTAACAGTTGCCATGGTTCAAATACAGGCCCTGTCCTGCAGGGACCATCAGTTTTTTCCCAGATTCTCTTGCCAGACCAGGCAAGAATCATGGAGGTCTGTGAAGCAAGGCTTGTAGTGTGAACTTCCTTGAAAACGTTGTTCCAGAGGAGAGTTTGGTACCCTTTGTTCACAAGATTGACTGTGTACCTGCCATTTGTCTCCAGCTGCAGGTAACCCAGAGTGTTTCAGCTCTTCCATAGTACACTTTGCTGTACTGGACTGCTTTTCACGGAACAACCCTTGGGAGAGAACAAAAGTTAGTTTTAGGTGCTTGTGCCCCTTCACAAATTTGCTTCCTAGTGCTTTGTTCAAGGTAGGGATAACAATTGGTGTCTTTGAGGGCACGTTTTGTTCTGTGAATCTGGGACCTTGAGGGTTTTTTTGCCTTACTTCCTCTATTCATTGTCTCTCTTCTTTCAGTGGGTGGTTACTTTTTAATATTTAGTATGTAGTAGCTGATCTTTGGTTATGTAATCGATGCTCTGGTCCAAAAGCACAAGACATTGAATTAAACACTTGTTTAAAATAAATTCCTCCTTCCAGATCAGTGATTTGTACCACTTTTTAGAAAACCCTGGGAGTCTGGGAATCAATGCATTCCAGAGAGTTTATGTTTCACTATCAAAATGGTGACAGATCCTTACTTACATCTGTTGCAGCTATCAGTGCCTTTAGGTGAAATCGAATGCAAAGCCCCACAATCCAATACTTCATTGATTTCTACACCTCTCTTTCTTTATGTGCTTGACTTCTTTGTGTATAGACTTCAGGGCTTTTCGTTTTATTGTAAGGTTGTTCAATTAGGGAAGAAAACCCACACCTTCAGTGAACATTAACCGGAATTCTGTTCTGCAGAGATTTCTCTGCCCTAAATGTAGCATTATCTCAGTCCAGAAGAGGGAACTATTGTTTCACATATTTTAAGTCCAAGCAAATAGTTTAGAGTGTATTTCAATGTGAAGATGAAAAGATGAAAATGGTCTTCTCTAGCGACAATAAACAATGAGGTGTGAAAATTGAGATATTTAGAGAGTTTAAGAAAACAACAAAATCTCAGAGTATACAAATGGCATATCTATCTTTGTTTTTAGAATATTCTTACAATGGTGATTTATATTAAAATGTGTACGTATAATTGAACTGTTTACCATAGAATAGGAGCACCTGAGATCACACTCATTTTCTGACATATGAAATAAATTATATTAGTTGAGATATTTTGGTAGTGTACTGGGGTTTAATTTGATTTTATGTTAAGTGCATGAGCCTTTCTGGGGAACAATAAATGCCCTATTAAAAATGGATTTCTTCATTTGCAGCTGTCTGATATAAGCCATTGCCAGAAATCAGAAAGGAGAAATGTTTTCCTTCCCACAAGAATTTAACCACGCTAAATTTCTGGCACTTCCAACCTAAATGTTGTAAATGCCTCAGTTTCTTTAAGAATCACTTACTGAGAGTAATTCTATAGTTATAGTTGTATTATTCAGCTCTTGTAAGTACATGCTGAGATAATTTAACAGCCGGTGCCCTTGTAGCTAATGTTTGTCTTTGGAGAAGGGGCTTCTTTTTTACATCTGCTCAGCGATGATGGTATGTTTCAGTTGTTAACTATATTGTTTTTAGCCTATACTCTCAACATTAAATAAAGCATTTGTATCCCAATGTATTGTACATGTTCCTGTTATCGTGCATAAAATCATGCAAATGAGTGTCAAGTAACAAGTGAAGGCACAACACGGAGTCACTGAACTACTATCAACTTTTTTGGACCCAAGACTGGGTATGTAATTTAGGGCTGAGAATGCTAGAGAATCGTATAACTGTTGTCAGGACAATGTGTGGGCAACATGTGTAGGTGTGGTGTCCCTAGTGTTAGTACTTAGTACATGGAAGCAAGTCTGCAGAACTGTTAGCACTGATGCTAGCTAGGGCTACCGTGAGCTGCAATTAAATGGTTTGTCAGCCAAACCACAGCAGTATTCTCTCTGCTACTACTAAACAGCAAGGGAAGGTACTGCAGACTGATAAAATCAGCCCTGTGGCTTTGTCTTAGCCCTGCTGATGTGTTGCCTAATGACTTTCTCTGCTCTCTTACACAGCCGTCAGTGGTTCATCTTGCTGACAAAGGGCAAAACTGATGAAACGTATTTAAGTACAGCTATCAGGGACATGACACTGTAGAATGACTTGTGGTTACTACCAATAGGCTAAATGCATTTCTTAAGTGAATCCACATAAAACCAGCAGAGTTTCATATGTTATGTATCAACATTGCACTTTGCAGTATAACTGAAGCACTTTTTAGTCTGAATCTGGGAGGAAATATTTTGCCAGTTACAATGAGTTTGTTCTCACTTTCTGCATTTCATAAGTGATGGAAGCTATTTTGCATGGTTCTGTGTTGAGTTTGTCTCCTTCTTCATCATTCCATGTATCGTCCCCCTGATTTTTAAATTTTCCTTAGGAATAGTGAGACAGTGGCAAGACAACTGTGGTGGTTTGCCCTATGAGCCATCAAAAAAAAAAAACCACGCTAAATTTCAGCTCTTGAACCTTAATGATTGAAAATTATATTCCAAATTGTAAGAACACAGCTTAATTTGCAGTTAAGGTCACAAGACATTTCAATGACAATTTAGACTAGCTCAACTTTTGTCAATAAACTAAGTAGATAGAACTCCAGATGATACCTTGGGGCTATATTATAATCTTTCTCCACATATTACTTGTATTTGCATTTGCAGCTGTATTTTGCCACCATGTGAAATGCTTTATAAGTTTTCTGTACAAAAGGGTTTTGCTGTAGAAGCATACAAATGTATTCAAGCATATATGATCTGGAACTCACCAGGGAGAGTAAGAGTGGTTGGCTCCAGTATTTCTCCCTTCTTAGCTGATTTCTGATTCCAGTTATGTATAGAGCAGAGCTGAAAGGATTAAGGGGGTCATCAGTCCATGTCTCTGCCTGAGGCAGGATTAAGTGCACCCACACCATTCTGGCAGGTGTTTGTCTGGCCTATTAAGACCTCCAGTGATGGAGATGTGTGCCATCTTCAGATAATCTGTGACAATTCTTTTCCATCTTTACCTTCAACAGGGTTTACATTAGTGTCTTGTCTGGATTTTCCTTTCTGTACATTAAGGTTGTTACTTTTTGTCCTGTTTTGTGGATCTGTAGAGTACACCATTCCTTTTTATTCTGTGATAGCACTTTGCCTTGCTGGACACTACGTCCCTCAGTGAAATTACCCTCAGTTCATTCTCTTCTGATTCATCTCACTGATCCTCTGTGTTATTTTAAGTAGTTCTATTCAAATCTTGTGATGAAACACTGTACACAGGCTCCCAGAGGACAGAGGTGCATTCAAAGGTTGTCTTGGCTTTAGCCATGTTTCTGAATGCCTGTATGATTATTTTTTACCTATAGAAATGAATGAAATCATGCTCAATATATTCACTGTAAGCCTGGTCTCCATTTCTGTAGAGCTATGTTCTTTTTGCCTCATATTTTTCAGATTATATTTTCTATTTATGTGTAGTATTTCATGCATCTTCATAAAAGTATTTTACAAACACCTTGAAATAAAAATGTGCCTGGGGAGGAATGTGAGGTCAAACTTCAAAATTGTGCCATTATGAGCTAGCAGGTGATTTTTTTTTTTTTTTTTTTTTTTTTTTTTTTTTTTTTTTTTTTTTTTTTTTTGGTGTGTAGTTTTTNTTTTTTTTTTTTTTTTTTTTTTTTTTTTTTGTACTGGAGGTTACAGTGCTATGTTAAATTACAGCAACTGGAAATTCAGCTGTCTTAATTACTGGAAATCAATGAACAGTTGTCCAGCTATTTTTGCTCAACCATTCATGAAGTTGGGTGAGTGCCTACCTGGCTCAAACTTTATTTTAATTTGCTCCTCTTATGCTGTAATAAAATGCCTAGATGCCTTGATATCTTGTTCCCTGGAAAAGAATACGAGAATGATCTAAGTACAGAGTACCATAGGATGGGTTCTCTTCCTCATAATGAGGTCTCTTTCTTAAATTTTCAGTACTGACAGAAAGTCTTCTATTTCCCTGCTACACATAGGTTTCCTGAAATAGTTGCATATGACAAAAAATATTAAGTACATGCTACAAATATTAAACATGTTGGAGAAAAATTAATAAGTGCTGACCGAATTGAAGTTAGGAAGGAGCAGGATGGAATTAAGTCTTCCCTTTCAGTTCTAAAATACTGACACCTGAAGGACACTATCACAGAAAGGCAGTGGTGAATTCTTTGACCTGTGACTTTCTTGGATTATGAAAGAGTGCTTATTGGATAACATTTTAATCAAATGTTAAGAGTCATTTAAGTTAAGAGTCACAGTGTCTCTTGTAAAAATACCTGGGTGAAGCTTTTCTGGTTTGGGTAATGTGGAAGATCAGAAAAAAAAATTAAAAGTCCCTTTAACCTTAAAATCTTTGAGTGAGGAAAAGATCAGTGAGAATACTGTTAACAATACCAAGGGCAAGTAGTGTGGAAGGGAAGCTAAAAAGGAACATAGAAGATGAGGGAAATTCAGTCCTAATAGGCAAAATGGCTTCTAAAGAGGGGAGAATGAATAACAAAGCAGAGGTTGAACTCCATCTGCTGGAGTCTGATGGAAGATTGAGCTCTTAAAATGTCCATAACTCATATGTAAACATAAGTATATACACCAATACGTGTATGCACACACAGGAATACTTTAGTATTTGGAGTGTTTGTTTTTTATAAATAATTTTGAAGGTTTATTTGGGAGAACTTGAAAATGAAATTGTGTTCATGAGAGAAAGACACTACTATGACTAACACAATGTGAAGTGTCAATAATGGTTGGCTATTTTCTGTGCAGTTGTGGCTTTCTTAAAGATTAAATTAAGAAGCATCTCCTAAAAAAATAAACACTATGTCATAATTTTTCAGAGAATAGATAGATTTGGGACAGAGAAATCAGGAGATGCATACTCCATCACAAAGAGAGCTTATATAATTTATGGGAAGGGTGTGTGAATCATTTCACTTGTCTACTTCCTGTTAATAGGCAGAACCATCCTGTCTATTGGCATAGAACAGAATATTTCTACTGAGCTGTCAGATGAAAGCACAAATATATCTTCCTAAAATGAGGAAAACAGGTTTCATAGAGCTTGATTTTACTTCTGAAGGGAAGGGAATGATTTTGGTGGCTATACTCCTCTATTAAACATGTTCAATGTTCTGGGGCAAAAGGGGCATCCATCAATATCCAAAATACTCAGTGGAGCAGCTGTGGTGGTTCAGCCTAGGCAGGTTACAAACCATTGCTACGTATTAGCCATCTGGGAACAATTGGAAACGCCTGCCATTATCTGCCAGGGGCAGCAATTTGTAGGAGCTATGGCACATTATGATGGATTAGCTCTGCAGCTGAAGGTGTCACGACCCATTTCTCTGCATCTTCTTTGGGATAACGTTGCAAAGCAAAGGCTTTTATTGTTGCAGTTTCAGGGTAAGGAATCTAATTTGTAATGATGCTGTAGGGCAGAAGGGAAGAAAGGCTTAAAAAGCCACCATGCCTGTGAACAAAGCATGCACTTCAGTTCAGCACTTGGCTGCCTTCATAGTTACCTACTTCAGGGAATTCCTTATTCAGGAATTATTTACATACTTTCATGGACATTGGAGCTGAGCCATTAACACCAGTCTGGGGCTTGTTTGCCAGGATGCTTCTTCAAGGATTGGGGATCTGCCCCCTCTCTCCTATCCCTCCATCTCCAACTTGCTATGCCCTGGCTGACCTCTGCCACTCCCATCAGCCTTAGGCTACTATGATAGTCTTTAGCAGCCCAGCTCCTTGCAATTCCTGCCTCATGGAAGGCACTGAGTCTGTGGTACCCCTGTATGTGACACTGGCTTGGACACTTGTAGGGAGTATGAGGCCTCCATTGTCCTCACCCTTATCATGAGAGCCTTTCTGAAAAACCTCTCTGTCCCTCTTAGATGCAGCAGATGAGGTAGTTCACTTCATCTCATCTCATCTCATCTCATCTCATCTCATCTCATCTCATCTCATCTCATCTCAATCTCATCTCAATCTCATCTCAGCTTCCCTTTAGTCTCATTCTGCTTCAGTACAGCAGGTTGTGCAATGGGTAACTAATCTATACAAATATAGGCATACAGACATATTTTACTGTCATGATATTCACATGCACATGCACTAACACACACCACTGCTGATGTGTATGTAGGTATGTTGTGTAATAGACTTCTTTCAGTGTACAGCTGATCATATTTACATTGTTCCTGAAGCAGGCACCAAGAGGATGCTCTGTATTTTCATTTGTTTATTTGCTTGTTTTTATTTTTTTGCTTTGTTTTGTTTTTTCAAAAAAGTCTGGAAGCTATGCATTTTAATTTACTTTTCTTTAAAGCAGAATGGCATCTGGTTGTGTGAATCCCAAATACCCTTTGCTTCTGACCATTGCTCTGACCACTGTCCAAGCCTCTTTCCCTAGAGTTTTAAGGGAAAATAAAATACCATATTTGTTGGGTTAACTGCTTAGGCTATTGCTGGCTGTTGGCTGATCTCCCATCTCAAGAAAATAACTGCAGCTGACCCTTTGATTAAAGATCATTCAGGAAGTCTTAATTATGTTTAAGGAGGAACAAAATGGTCTAAAACATCAAGCAGGAGGTTCCTACACTTCTGTCCTTCTTTTGGCCAGGTGAGTGAGGGCTTTATACAGAAATGCAGGACATTTGTGAGGGAAAGGTGAATACTTTCTTAATCTCAGAAATTCCTACATATTCTGATAGGTTTTGTCTTTGTCTTTCCTTGTCCCAACAAGCAGAGAAAATGTGATTTCTTCTTTCTGGGATCAGATAACTCTATAACTCCTTTAACTGGAATTTGAATCCTGAACCTGAGCAGCAGTTGGTTCGCACTACAGCAAAACAAATTCTTGGCTGAATTAAGTCCTAGCACCTATACTCTCTCATGATATTAGCATCAGTAGCTGCATGTCTTCAGCCCTCACTGATTTCCTCTGCAGTGATGGATATCTAGTACTGTGCAAGAATGATAGTAGCAACAAGGCAAGAGTCATTTTGATGGGGACAGGGCTGACATGAGGACCTTCTGTCCAGATGAGTCTGTAATATTCCATATGACATTCTTTCCTCTGTAGTAAACAGTCTCAAACTGCAGACTCCTTGTGATAAGATGATGGAAGTTATGTGGACTTTTTCTTTGAAATGTGAAGCATAATCTACTCTTGCAACTATATTTGTCCATTCCTGTTTACTATCCATTCCTATTCACTAATCTTACAGTACTCTTTCAGAAGCCCATTGAGAGACTGAGCATCAAAAGAAAAATAGGAAACGCAGTATAGATACCAACCAAAATATTTATTTGTTACTCCTTACTGCTTCACACATAAGTGAAGTTGTAAGGTTGGGGTGGGTGGTAAAGTGGGACATATAAGATATATATCTTATAACATATATATCTATATATATCTTATAACTCATATTATTCAGGGTCTGGGAGACAAATATGGTGCTGGTGACATGAAGGGCTGAGTTACAGAGCAAGTGCAAGTACACAGGATATAGGAGAAGACATGCAATGAAAAGTGGCAGATCTGGCCATAATCTGCCTTACTGCACGCTGCCCTGTGGAAACATGCTGTTTGTGTAAGCCAGGGGCAAGTAACCACAGACAGATGGAATTAGTGCAGTGCTGGGAAAGGCAACTCTTCTGCGGCTTTTTCTTCAGGCTAAAAGGGTTTGTGCCTGTAGCAGGATTGTTTGACAAACTTCTGGTGTTCCCTCCACCACAGCTTTGGTTATGTATAGTGAGGAAAAGTGTGATTTAAAGAAGCACATCAACTAGATTTAAACTTCAGTGAAAGTGCATGTACAGAACACTGAAGGGAACTTCAGCTCTGCTTGTTTTAGGCCCAGAAACTTTTTGTTGCTAACCTTTTGGTGAGAAATGAGAGAAGAAAACACATCATTGTGTGTTATGTATAGGTTGTAATTACTTTTCTGTCTTGTATACACAATAGCCACTGTATTCAGAGAAAACAGCTGGACACTTTTATGGAGAGCTCCTAATGGAGCAGCACAGCAAAATTTTTCCTGAAGTTCCATAAGAAAAATGCAGAAGAGGTTACCTGTTGGGGTATTATTAACTTAAGTCTTGCCACTCAAGATAATGGTGGATTGCATATAGACTCTTGAAGAGGTGCCTCATATGTCACAGCTATCAATGCAAGCTTGGAAACTGCATGTGTAAGGCAGATAAAATAATGAAAAAAAGGGAAGAAGTAATCTTAAGTGTGAATATCAAAAAATATGCTAAGAATGTTCCTTTGGAAAGCACAGAATTCCTAACAGGTCTACAGAAAGTGTGTCAAGGGATGAGGCAGAAGAGGGTACAGCCGGCTCCTGTTTCTGCTGTGAAGGAACGCTGGGGCGGTGTCTGAATGCCAACATTCACACTGCAACCAGGGCAGAAGTGAGTGGCCTCAGGGAGGGGCTGTGAGCATTCTTTCCTTGTCATCTGTGGAATAGACAGCACCTTAACAAGCTTGGGCTTATTCAGGAGTGGTAGTGGTGCTGGTGCTTTTCAAACTGTTGTGGAGATGATGACCACAGACCATAGACTTGAAGAGGAAAACCCGAGCTGTGTGTCAGAGCAGAAAATAGTGCTTGTGACTGTCAACAGGTGGCTGAGGTATACATGGTAACTGTCAGGCTCAGAACATTTAAAAAGGCACAGGGGCATTTAATATATCAGTGCCTGGAAAATTATCTAAACATTTCTTAGAAAAATGTTAATCTTCCACCTGTGGGGAGAGACATTACAAGCCTCTCCTGCAGGTTTTATTCTGAGAATTGGCAGAGTGTTTGCTGAGGAGAAATGACAATGAATAAACAGTTTGGATCATGCCATATCACTGCTCTCTACTCTGCTGTCCCAATAGATGTGTGTTTTTGGGCCAGCATCTGGTATGGGGTTTCATCTTGTTTAGCTGGAGGCACTTGGTGTGCATACATTTGGCTCCAGACTAGACACACCAACTATGCAGTCAGTGGAGAAGCAGCCTGCTTCTAAGGAAGGAGGATTTTGTCTTGGGTAGGAAAAGCTGGTTTTTCAAAATGGTGAAATCTGTGCATAGTGTGAGGACCCTGAACATGGTGTCACATTGATCCTAAGGGATTCATCAAGGGCATCATTTAGAGAGATCATTCTTGGCCTTAATCTGTCTGGAGTCTTAAAACTGGAGAAGTTTTCTTTCTGTATCTCAAAGGAGGTTATTGAGGACAAAGACACTGTTGATGCTCAACTGTCAGAGTAAGGCACTGTATGTACTTCAGGTTTGCAAAACCCTGTGAAAAGACATGTGCAGCACTAATTGCCTTTTGTTATTTTCTTAGAGCACCTTCTGGGGCATTCATTCCTGTGGCCTCATTTCAGCTGCATGGCAGGTATTCATCATTAGTGCTTCTTTGCCTGCTACATAAGGTTTTTTTCACAGCATTATGAAAAGGCCTAATTTATTGTCATTGGGATGCCTCTGGAGAAGCTCTGGAAATTCTTGTAAGAGCTGTGTAAGATATAGTGACCCTAGGCTATCAGCAGCAGTTGCAGAGGTAGGAGAATAGCGGGTGTGTTTTCCACCTGCTTGCCCAGGGTCAGGGACAGGTAGACTAGAGCAAATTAAAACAAAGTGGCAATGATCCCAGCCTGAACACAGCAGATATCATATACAGGTGGATCAGGGTTTGGCTTTCTGGGTTGTATTTGCTATTGAGTCCTTTTCATATCCTTCTGAAGATCAGAAAAATGTAGCTACATTTTTCTTTTCCTTTATCTGTGAAGGATGGCCCCATACATCTTCCTGCTTCCAGCTACAAAGTTTGATTCTGCTTGGATGAGGACATAAAAGTAGTCTGAAGCAGGGCAGGAAGGAGTGACTTAGAGATATGCCTGAGCAGGGGTAACTGTCACCCTCATGTCTCATTTCCAGAAACGGAGACATGTACTGTGATACAGGGGAACAGAAGTTCAACCTATCTCTCTTAAAAACCCCCAACTGATGAGTAATGAAGGCTAGCTACTACTATTTTTATAATTTGATTATCTTCAGTAACAGAAAATCAAGCCTTCTGTTGATCAGTTTCCTCTTTTCCTGTCTTATGTATAACTGCAGCAAAGACAAAATACATCACATTCTGTACTTGTGGATAATGGCTGCATCTGAAAGCAGCTCTGGGAGATCATAACAGTGGAGTTAAGGGACCTGAGATCTGCTATAGAGCTTCTAGGATTATGCAACATAATATTAGTCTGTAGTTGGAATTATACCACTAAATGATTTCAGTTTTGTTTCTGAAACTATTATCTATAAACAGAAGTAATAAATACATGCTTACTGTGCTTACCTGAACAAAATGTTGTAGGATCATTAAGGATGATCAAACAAAATTCTATGAACAAAATGTCATAGAATCATTAAGGATGCAAAACTTCCAAGACAGTCAAGTCTAACTTTTCACTGAAAGTCACCATCTCAAAAAACCCCATAGCGCTAAGTGCCATATCCAGTTCCTTCTTGAACATTTTAACTCCACTGCCTCTCTGGGAAGCCTTTTCCAATACTTGACAACTTTTTCTGTGAAAAAATTCAGGCATAACCTGAACCTTTATGGCTTGGTGTGGTGTTTATTTGTCCTATCACTGCCTATCTGAGAGAAGAGACCAACTTTCATCTGGCTACAGCCTCCTCTTGGGTACCTGCAGAGAGAAAAAAGGTCTGTGAACCTCCTTTACTCCTGGCTGAACAAATCCCACTGTCTCAGCTTCTTCTGTTAGCTTTTACTCTCTGGACCCTTCTCCAGCTTCAAAGCCCATCTCTGAACATGCTCCAGCATCTCCAGGTCCTTCCTGAATTGAGGGACCCAGAACTGGACACAGAACTTGAGACGCATCCTTGCCAGTGCTGAGTGCAGGCGGACAAGCGGTGCCCTGGTCCTGCTGGCCACACTATTGCTGGTAGAGACCAAGGTGCCACTGGACTTCTTGGCCACCAGGGCACATTCCTGGCTTCTGTACAGGCATTGTTGATCAGCACTTCCAGGCACTCTGCCCCAGTCTGTAGCGCTGTGTGGAGTTGTTGTGACCCAAGGGCAGGACCTGACACTTGGCCTTGTTGAGCCTCACACCTTTGCCCTCGGCCCATTGATCCAGCCTGTCCAGGTGCCTCTGCAGAGCCTTCCTGCCCTCCAGCAGATCAACACTTCCACCCAACATAGTGTCACCTGTGAACTTAGTGAGATGCACTCAACCCCCTCACCCAGACTATAAAGAAAACGTATTAAGCAGGACTGGCCCCAGCACAGAACCCTGAGGGACACCACTGGTGACCAGCCCCCAGCTGGATGTGACACCATTCACCTCCACTCTCTGGCCCTGGCTATCCAGCCAGTTCCTAACCCAGCAAAGAATGCTCCTGTCCAATCCATGGGCTGCCAGATTTTCCAGGAAAATGCTGTGGGAGATGGTGTTGAAGGCTTTGCTGAACTCCAGGCAGACGACATCCACACCCATCCTCATCCTCTAGGTCGGTTACCTGGTCATAAAAAGGAGATCGGGTTGGTCAGGCAGGACCTGCCTTTCCTAAACTTGTGTTGCCTGGGTTTGATCCTTGGGTTTTCTGTATTTATTTTGCAACAAACTTTCAGGGACAAGCATATGCAAAAAGTAATTTTACAAGACTTTTATTGTAAAAAAAAAATATTCTCTTCATATAAACTTGAAAGACTTCAATATTTCAGCCACGCCAATGAGTTTATCAGTGCATTTTTGTGTCACTTGATAATACCATAAAACTGTAAAAGGATACACATATACACAAGCTAGTATGTGAGTGGACAGAGACACAGATAAATTTCTTTACTGCAAAGGCTATAAAAATGGTCGTCATGAGTAAGACCAAAGATCTAAGGCAGGATTCCTTTTTCAGTCATAATCAAAACCAGGTGTGTAGAGGAAATTAGGACCAGGGAAAACATATGTGTAATTTCCCCCAGGGTCCAATTATTTTCAGCTTGGAAACTCCCTTGCTTAGAACTGGGATCAGTGTATTCTTCCAGCTTGCTAAATATTCCACAACTGGACACAGGAGAGTAGTGGATCATAAGCTAGTGGAAAAGCTTTAAGCCTGTCCTACTGTGAAAACAATACTTTAGAAAGTCATTGAAACAGATACCACAATGATGAGGAGTTTAGAAAACCCAGTCATGTATATAATTCTGTAGTTAACATGCTTTGCAATGGAAGGTGTGATTACTGGGTAAAATAGAATATAGTTTGCAATGGCTAAAATGGCCAGGAATGTGATCTCTGAGCATCTTTCTCTGTAGCTCAATGACTGTCAAAAAAGCTTATGTCTACTTTCTTATCTACAAGCCACTCCCTGTACTTCTAATCATAAACTGTTTACTCCAAGAACCCCTCCAGCAAGTTCAAATAAACAAAGCAACTGGTAAAGTGGTAGCTGCATGTGAGTGCCTGGGGAGAGCGATGTTATAAATGCTGACAATAGATGGGCTCAATATATTGTTTGAGAAAGTTGTAGCTGGTTGCCTCATTCATCATAGTGACAGCAATACTGACAGCTCTCTGCAGTGCTTCATCTGTGAAATGATAGATCAGCAATGAGGGCTGGCTGGCAGGAGGCACTTGAAACATCCAGGGCTTTCAAAGTCTACTTTCTCTGTAATGCTTTATTCGTGCTGCATAATGGACAAGCACAGGCAGTGTGCTGAATTATAGGCTTGAGCCTTGAGATCCAGTCCTGGGATAATTTTCCTAAATCTGCACAATTCTCTCCTTTTCAGATGCATGCAATAGCAAAGCCTGTGACATACGTGGGGAAGGTGAGACCTCTTCAGGGGCTGGCCACTCAGAGCTGTTTGAAGTCAGTGCAGAGATGCAGGGCAGTTACTTAGGACAGCAGGAGAGGCCAGACTCACTGTGATTTACATGTGGAATAGAGCTGGCCTGGATGTAGATGCTGATGACCAGAGGTTATTTAAAGATATAAATCAGTCTATGAGCTGTATGCAGAGAGGCAAATTAATGATGACATAAATCTAATGGCTGGTGTAGCACAAGGAGTAAGGGAAGTTACAATGCCATGACAACAGCAGCAGTATTCAGAGAGGAAGTAAAACAGAGTTTAAAATCTGGCGAAAATAGGTTGAATAAAAGTAGCATGTGCAGGACGTGAGTGAAATGCTCCCTGATAGCACCATGATACTTGGCTTTTTCTTCTTTATTGCTCTGAAGCTGATAGGAGACTTGTTAAGGCAGAGTAGTAGCAGCATCTAAAGCTGTATTTTAGTTAAGGGTCACTGTCAGTGCTTTCATTATAAAACTTGTTCCTCCAGGTAATATAGTACTGCAATAAAAACATTCACTCTGGCCTGAAAGGTGCTGCATGACAGTTTGGTCCAGGAGCACAAACAGAGCAGTGAAACAGCCCAGCTGGAAGTCTGCTGAAGTGAAGGGCAAGGCTTTTGTTTGCTTTCTGATCAGGCTCCATGTAAGCTGAGTGGCTGTGAGATGAATTTGCAATGCTGAATATCCAGTGTCAGCAGAGCATGAACAGTGAAAGCGCACGTTCATTTACAGGGACTATTGACTGAGCACACTAGTTTTATAAAATGCACACTAAGTGGGCACATTGTCAGAACATGACACAGATTTTGGTCAGTTAATAATTTCACCTTCCCCTTCCCTTAAGACAGATCAGACCATTGTTTATATCCATAACTCCTGGCACTGGGAAAGGGGTCAAAATATCCAAATTAGGTCTGAAGTATTTATTTGCCCTGAAGTCAGTCTAAAGAGGAAGGCAATTTCAAAGGTGAGATGTGATATCAAAGTGTATGGTTCCAAATTTATTATCTCAGTCCAGGGGCTGAAGTGAAGTAGGGTTACAGAGGAATTGCTAATAAGGCTCTAAAGAGGCATTGTCCTGCTGAGGGCCTTCCCACGACCTGGTCCACCATCGTTTCTTACAAAGGAGTCCTGCTGGAACAGGTCCAGGTACTCTGTGGATGAAGCTTTCTTCATGTTTTTTGAGGGTTGAGTGGCTTGAGCTGCGCTTCAGCATATGGTTGGCAAAAAAGGTATTTACAGCTTCATGAGTGTGAAAGATCCTCCAGCTGACAGGGAGATTCCTGTGGTATAGGACACAGAAAATGGGGATTCTTCAGCCAATCAAGTTTTCCTCATGAAGTTCAATCAGCTCAGTAAAAGCACTGTTTTTCAACCTCCTTCAGTTTTCAGACCCCTAAAGTATAGGGAGATTGAAGATGTAGACAACAATATACTGGATTTAAGACGACAAATATAGGCTTGCTCCTCTTATCTTTTTTCTTTTTTTCAGGTGTGCTTAGTCTGCAGACCTTATAGAGTGTGCAGACCACACTGAGAAAATAAGCTCCTTGAAATGGGTATTCTAAAAGGAATGAATTTTTCTCATGTGTCATAATTTCTGATTTATTTTGAAGTTTAATCAGACTGAAATAAATGTCAAAATTTAAACTGGACATGACCCAGCAAGGTGTACTCACAGCCCAGAATGCCAGCCATGCTTTCGGCTGCAACAAAAAAAGATGGCCAGGAGGTCAAGGGGGGATTCTCCCCCTCTTCTCTGCCCTTGTGAGACCCCCAATCCTGAAGTACTGTGTCCACCTCTGGGGCCCTTAGCACAAGAAAGATGTAGATCCTTTCTAGTGTGTCCCAAGGAGGGAGACAAAAATGATGAGAGGAATGGAACACCTCTTCTGTGTGGACAGGCTGAGAGACTTGGGCTAGTTCAGCCTGGAAAAAGAGGTCTCTCCTCTCTCTCTCTGGAGAGAGCTTTCTATGGTCTTTCAGTAAACTTAAAGTGGGCTTATAGCAAAGACAGAGACATACTTTTTAGCAGGGCCTGTAGTGGTAGGACAAGGGGTAATGGTTCTAAACTAAAAGAGGATGGATCCAGACTAGATTTAAGGAAGAAATTTTTTTATGATGAGGGTGGTGAAACATTGGCACAGGTTGCCTGGAGAGGTGGTTGATGGTCAATGCTGTATCTTTGGAAGTGTTCAAGGCAAATTGGGACGGGGCTCTGAACACCCTGATCTAGTTGAAAATGCCCCTCCTTATTGCAGGAACTTTGTATTAGATGACCTTTAAAGGCCCCCTCGAACTCAAACCACTCCGTGATTCTGTGATCAGCTCTCTCCTAAACAACTGAAGCATGCAAAGAGTTATCTGGCTGTGAAGATCTGCATCATCTTTGGGCTGGAGTCTAGTTTTGCTATTTTTTGAGAGCAGGTATTTAGATGTGAGTGGTCCTGAGCAGTGTGGTGTGTACCCTCCCCTGGAGCTTGTACAGAAGAGCTGTTCCATGGCCTCTTGTGTGGTTTGTACTGCTCAGCTAGAGACCTCAGCCAGAACTTTGCTGCTGGAGAAGGGCTCCTCTCTTCGTGGTCTGGTTTTAAGTCAGTACTCCATCTGAAGTAAGTCCAAATAATAGGGCTTTGAAAAAACCTACAATGGCTGGCTTTACTCACTGAAACTCTGTAAGTTGAACTGACATGGAGCTTAAATTGTGATCTGCCTGTCAGAAGAGGTCAGTGGTGCCCAGGGGTGGGGTATGTTTGTAGTGTGGGACGTGTGAAGCTTTTTCATGCTTTAACATGTGTGAAGACTAGTTCTGTTTGTGGTTTTATAATTTCTTTCTATGACAGTGAGTTTGGCATCAGGGGTATATTTTCATTATCTGTATTTTTTTGGTGTTTTTTTTTTTTTGTTTTTTAAATTTGATTTATGAGACATAAAGAAGAAAAAAGTTAACTGTGAGACATTATTTGGGATAATCGAGTTTCCAACTTGAAAAGTTCTGTGAAAGTAGTTATTTTATCTACAATCCCATTTTCAACTTTGTGTTCTGGTATTTTCAGAGCTACTGATAATTTGTGTATTCTAACACAACTGCATTTTTGTGGCACTGGATTTGCATATTTCTGCTCTTTATTTTTATAAATGAATAATTAATGCTATTTTGATCTTGCATTTTAATTTCTAGAGGACATGCATTTGCCCAGACATAGACATCATTTAAGTATGGGGTTTGCTTACTGATTCATCATTCTAACAGGAATGGGAAAGAACAGTTGCAAAATTAATCCAGTTTATCATTTGTCCAATCTGTTCACACACCAACCTGGTGAATCCCTATGACATTTTCTTAAATGTGTTTGTTTTAAGTATGTTCAGGATTGCTGCAATGTATAGGACTGCTGGGAGGGGGTCAGCTTGTCCCACTGGGAAATCTTTATACCATGCTTTACATTCCAGATACACTGCTACCATTATTCTGTGTTGGCAGAATATGCCAGACTGCAAGTAAGTTATGCAGACTTACTTGCTGGGATCACAGTCCTATTGTCACCTCAACAGAAATATGATAAGAAACTGATTGAAGAGAGGGATCTGGCACAGGGCTGTGGACCTGCACACCTTCCACTAATCACTCTGGAGCTGAAATATGTCTTTTTCATCTCTACATGAAACTTGTGAATCAATGAGAAACAAAGCAAATTATCTGTAAAAAGTACTGGTCTGGCACTACCTAAGAACTAGTGTATTTTTATGTTCGGTTGCAATAAAATCAAAAGATCATTTAAATCATTCAAACATCATTTAAAAATAGCTTTTTGCTTTTTTTCTCTTTAAATGAAGATCTTAGAGTGTATGAAGGTTTGCAATGCAATTAATAGAGACTTGGGCAATATTATCTATTGTACAGTTACTTTAACTGTACTGAATGTCCTCATAGCCATTCAGTTATTTTTTTCCTACTATGTCCTTATGACACAGTAAACAGCAGAGCATACATCAAAAACATGCTTATCATTGATATAGCTACTTACATCTTACCTTCTATTCATTGTGTATGAAGTTGTATAAGTTGTAAATGTGACAGCAGTATATGATAATGCCGTGACAGCAGTATATGATAAAGTTTTGTGCTGAAAGTGTCAGAGTTTCAGGAATAAAGAATTCAGAGAGATGAAAGAAGTCAGAACCGTAGAGACTGTGGAATTTAAATCCATTATTTGTAAGTGTGCTTTTATCCTTAATCAGAGACCCACTAAACTCTCCTAACTTCTTGGAGTCATTGAAGTATGAGAATAGTGAACATCTTTGGAAATGGAGCCTATCATTGACCATGAACTCATCCTCATAACAAAACCTTAAGGCACTGGTTTTAACACTACAATACATGGATGCAGGCTCTTTGACAGAATCTTTGAAAAGGAAATCCCTTGTAGAGATGCACTTGTAGAGATGTCAGAAACCTGCTGTGTGGGGCGTGGGTGGGCCCAGCTCTCTGGGAGAAGGATGGTGGAGATGTACCATGAGAGATGCACAACCACACCACAGGACAGCAGATGGTGAATGCAGTTGTGGGCCAGCCCTGCACAGCTTGCAGATTCTTTCCCATGCTCTGTATTATTACTGTATTAGGCTGTGGGGTCAGCAGGACTCCCAGTGCAGTACTGGGCAGTAACAAACTCCCAGTTCCTTGGGAAACAGTGAGCACTGGGTTTAATTGCCAGGGCAGAAGCCCTGGAAGACCTTTTGATGAAACCTTATCACCTCTAGGGAGTACCAGTGCCAGGACACTTCTTCGATGATGTCCTGTGGAGATTCCTTATCATGCTTACTGGAGGGGTGAGAGGTGGGTGTCAACACTCTTGTTCACACCACACCTTTGAGGACTGTAGTAACAGTGTAGTAACCCAGCACTGTAGTAACTGGCACACACCCCCATATGGCTTTTGGAAGCTCATGAGGAATGTTTTAGGTTATATGGCTGTGCCTTTGCCATTACATCATTTGCAAAACCTACATAAAGTTACTTGGTTCCTACACACATATATTTTACATGTTACAATACACAGGGAGTAGTAGAATCTTACAGTTAGTAAGTTTATGACCAAATGATGTTTCTCTGACGCATATTATTTCATGTTAATGTAGGGAAGGAGAAAAGACCAGGAGATACTGCCTCTCAAGAGCAGTGCAGTAAGACTGAAAATATGAAATACAGACAATGTATTTATATCCCTCATCTATCTCATTCAGAGCTATCTGACATAAAAAATTCAGACAGAGTCCTCCATTTGGGACTTTTCCAAGCTTGGCCTGTGTCCCAGTTAAAGACATGCATACTTGAATTGGAAAACCTGAAAATCCAATTTAAAACAATGCATTTTAGTGCATTTCTGTGTTCATAAGAAGATTCTGAGTAGTTGTTATTCAGCAGGGGACCAAAATCCCTTTTCAAAACTGTGTACGCCACAGAATGGAATTGTTATCCAGAGGTCAGTTGTCCTCTATGCTTTTAATTACTTTTGGGATGATTATCAGTTACTGTAGGCTCAAGCCCTTGGGATGTGAAAATTGTAATTAAAATAGTGAATTTTTATGAGGAATGATGAACAGTAAGTTGTACATCACAAAATGTCTGCACAAGGCAATGGCATCTAAGCAAGGCTACTCTAAGTATGATTCAAATTTTCTTTCCATTAAATAGGTCAAGCCATGAACTGAGACTTTAGAGGGCTTGCTAAGTTTTCAAGAGGTTTTGGCTCAGTTTGCTAGATGTCTATGCCAGTTCCATCTCCATGAGTTTGGATTATTAACATCATTGATAACATCATATGCTTGAAGGGGAGGAATGGCAGCAATAAGGAGCTGAGTGTCCTCTGTCAGAGTATGTTTTTTATGCATATGTCTCCATTTCTGCCTTTTAGAGTGGCTCCTTTTGACACAAAGTCTTACTATGTGGACTTAGCATGGCTCACAACTGCAAGGAGCAAAGTTTCATTTATAACTTTTCCTAAAACAGCTGCTGTACTTTCAACTCCTTTAAATCAGAGGCTTCTGCAGCTGCATATTTCAGGGATGCAGAAGGCTGGTTGTGTTCTCAATGTTTCTTTTGACATTAGGCAGCTCAGGATAAGATAAAATTGTGAGCACTCCTTGGGTTATAACTTGAATTTACAATCTTGACAGCTCTGCTCCGGCACAGTGCCAAAAAGCTCTTGGTACATTTAAACAAGGAAAGGACGAAGTGATATTGTCTCCTAAGGGACAACAGGAAACAACTTGGCCTTTCAGAAATGTTACATTGATGTGTTTTCCTAGGAACATCAAGTCTAAATATGGTAATCTCCTGGTAAAACATCTCAAGGGATCTCAATTGAAAGAAAGGTATGATATGATAAAACTGCTGTATGAAATGAAAATAAGGAAAAAGAATGAAAATGGAAAAGCAGTTTTATTTTAGATAAACTGTAAATCTGCAGGAATAATTTCTCTATAGGAAAAGGGATTCTTTGTTCATTAAAGAGCATCTTGAAGGGACACTTCCATTGTAATTTTTGTGTAATTTAAGTGCATGATGGACTCTCAGCATAATCTAGAACTTGTCATTGAGAGATAATACCAATGAATTTGTCATTCTTTATTTTTACAGCAGTCATTTCTGTTTCATCTTGGGCAAAATGGATATCAAAATCCAATCTTGTAAGTCATGCCTCTGCATCAACAATGAAAGGCTAAACAAGGAAAATGTGGGCTAAATGAAGCAGTCAGTTTTTATGAGAAGAGGCATAGATAAAGACAGAGGTGCTCAATACTGTCTTTTCCTCACTCTTTGCTGGTGGACTCCCCAGAGACAGAACTTAAGGAGCGTGAGAACAACCAGCAAGTGAATGAAGGTTGAGTCAGAGATTACCTACACAGACTCAACACCTACAAGGCTGTGAACTCCTAAGGCTGATGAGAGAACTGGCCTATGGCTGTATAAGGTCACCTTCAAGCATTTTTGTAAGGCTATGGATAGTTTGGGGAGAATCCCAGCAACTGAAGAAAGGCAAATATCAGATCTGTCCTCAAAAAATGAGAGGAAAGATGATCTGGGGAACCTAAGGGCAGCCAAGTCTCTCTTTGCTTCCTGAGACAATCATGGCATGCATTCAGTTGGAGCACTTCATCCCTTGCTGCCTGAAAGAGAACGCGATTGGAACCAGGGGTGAATCAGGTCTGAGACAGCTGGCTACCTTGTGTGATAAAGTGTTTGTGGACAAGGCAGGAACATGGAGCATGACTTTGGCAAGGTTTCCAAAAGTATCCCACTAGGTCCTTGAATCCATGCTAGAGATTAGAGTCTGGGTGGATAAACACCTGCTTGACCAACCAAGATGGGAGGTAGTGGTCATTGGGCCAAATCTGCCTAGAGGCTCACGCCCCATGGAGTCTCTCAGGACCTTCTCTGGGGCCTTTTTGAGCTACTGTTTCCAGTGGTGAACAGGGGAAGTCACAAGAGCACTCTGTCAAGTTCGTAGGTGACACCAAGGCTGTGGGTCTGGGCTTAGTTCATCTGGAGCCTCAGGGCACCCAGCAGCACCTCAGTGCTGATGGAGAGGGGATCAATGAGATAGGGACAAGCTCCTATTGCAGTTCTTGGTTGCATGCAAGAAACCTCTTTTGCTTTCCAAAGGTAAAAGCCAAGCCCTGGAGGAGCTGCCCTGCATGCCCTGTGATCTCCACTGTTGGAGGCTGCAAACCTAGAGCTGAGCTACTTCTCTGTGCAGGTGATGAATAAGGGGCCCTCTGGGGCTCCCATTTCCCACCACTGCTCTGGGAAGTGCTCTATGGCTTTATGAAGCAGAGAACAATAGAGCATTGTTTTTTTAAGTGCAATTGAAGGTATCATATCAGCGCAGCTCTGATTATGCAGTAGATGGAATTTTCAGTCTTTGTTTTACTAAAACATTTTATCATTTTAGGCAGTAAATGGAATGAATCAAATCCATGATCAAAATGCTGTGACTTTGCAGTAGGGAAGACAAGGGCAGCCTGCTCCCTGTGGTCTGCATGTCAGGTGACATGGTCTTTGCTTAAAGTCATTGACGCCTTTGTAATGCCATTGCTAAACTGTTACTGTCCTCACTGCTCAGTCCTTTCAATCTACTTTGAGGGAGTGGAAATCAATATGTAAAACTGCAGTCCAACATTTTTTAGCTGGCAACTGTAAAATTTTATCAATTTCTAGGAAAAATACCCTGTTGATATTTTTTTTGCTTGCCCAAAACTGAAAGAAGTATGGGTGCATAAAATTTTGAATATCTTTCTGAAACTAGCCACTCCTCTCCTTTGAGACTTTGTCAAAGATGCAAGGGCTGTTAGCTTGATTTCTGAGTAATTTCCATGGCAATATTTTTTCATTCATATTTTGGTTTTGAATCATCAGTCTTGCTACATATCTTATTATTCAGCCTTATCTAGACAGAGACATTTTCATAGTGCAAAGTCTATCTGTTTTGGTATACCCAGGAGATTTTACAGTGGTAGCTATCGTACTAAGAAACAAGCAGAGGCCAGCAGATTGATTTGCTGTGGCAATAGAGATGAGTCTGATATTGATAGGCCTAACTGAGGGCTCATGCTTCACCCAGCAGGCTTCAGAAGGCTGCTTGTTATTTCATTTTTTGGCTTAGAAGAATGTGATAAATGACCTCTTGTCTTGCTTTGTGGCTCTCTTTGCTCCATTTATTTGTTGTCATCATGCTCCCATGAATATTTCATCGTTATTTCTATAAAACATTGCCCAGCAGGTTACATGAACATTAGTGTTTGAGAAAACGGAATTTTTCAGTACCAAGCTTTTGAAGAGGTTTGCCATTTATTCATAGCAGAAGGGTGGAGAGGGTCATAAGAAGCTCAGTGACTTAATGAAGAGATGAAGGAGGAGGTAGTGAAAGAAGATTGAGAGAACTGATACTTCTGCAAGCTGTTATAGGCAATATAATATGTGCATTCACACCATTTCCCCCCCTTGCTTACTGTAATTGTGACACTGTGTTGTATCTTTATAAAACACTTAGGAAAGACACTGCAGGTTCACTGCTTCATTGCCCATGACAAAAAGAAAAAGATTATGGAAAGCAATAAGCAGCAAGCATAGTGCATACAGCTTATTCAAGGCAGCTGGAAGAACAATGCATTGTGTGGCAGAGCAGTTTTAGAGAGAATGAAATACTGTAACAATAAAGATCTTGATGGGATCGTGGCTGTGTTAGTCTAGGAGAGGTCATCTGCACATACCTTTTACATTGTAGTGGCTGACTGCAGAGTTTGGCCCCTAACAATTCCCAGATATGCCATTTCCCAGCACTCATATACCTAAGGTGGTTTAGAGGCTGAATATTAAAGTACATGACTAAGAGAAAATGTCTTGTGAGCTCAGTTCTATGCTTTGCAAGATATGAATTTTCTCTGTATGTCATGAACTATGGAAATTCATATATTCTGTGGTTATAAACTGGTCAGGCCATGGAGAGAAATTCTTATATAAGGTGGGACAAAAAGAGGTGAGATTTTTATAAGACAAAAAGCAAAAGGGAAGAATTTGAGCTTTTTTGTTTAGGAAAAAGTGTTGAGAGGCAGCTGCAGACCAGGGTAGTACTTTCAAACAGTTGCTGTTTTTGAAATGGGTGTATTACTTTTGTTGTTGCAAGGGTCAAAAAATTGTTCCTCAACAGCAGAAGTTCCAGTCCTGCTTAAGTGCAGGAGTCTTTTTATATGCTAAGCTGGAATGAGCCATAACTCTTCCCAAGCCTGCTATCAACATCCCATTGCTTTTTCCTAACTCACCAGCTGGATTCTCCACACATGTCTACTGGAATAGCAACATCCCTGGTGCCTAGACCTCAGCCTCCCACTGTCTCTGTTAAATATGTGGAGTATGCATCTACTCATGCTGCAAAGTATCTGTGGGGACACATCTGTGAGCGTTTCTGTGCTGAAGTACATGCAGGCCTTCAACGCTGTGGGTCACTAAAGAAGCCAAACCGTGCACACAGTTGTGTCTGGATAAAGAGGACACAAAATTATTAGGCCAACTCAAGAAGAAGGTGAGTTCATAGGATTGCTAGGACCACTCATAGAAAAGCTTTGCACTCCTAATGCTCTGCCAGTTCTCTTCCTTCAAATATCAGTCAGAGCCCAATATGTGGCACCTGATATTTTAGGTGGGCTAGTTGGGCTTTAAGGCAAAGATCCTGAATACAATTTGCAACTTGCCTGTGGCTGAGAGATGAAGAGTTTTCCTGCCAGATTTGCTCTACATATTGACAGAAAATACTTGTGCCTACTTCACACTGTGGTGCAGCTGACTCCAACTTGAGGCTGATGACATGGAACCTCTAAACAGTTCTTTATCTTTCTGTGGCAATTTGCAAGTCAGGACCTAATATATAAGGAGGAATAAACCTCAACAAAGCACAGTGGAAATACACAGATTAAACTAATACTAAATAAATATACTGAAATACTAAATAAAATAAAAGTACTAAAATAATTATATGGAGGATGGAATACCTTTGTGTGGATGGAATGGATAGAATACCTGTACAAGTGAAAGATACTGAATAACATATTAAAAAAAAAAAANGAGAAAAAAAAAAATTAGTATTAAAAGAAAAAAAAAAAAAAAAAGAAAAAAAAAAAAAAAAGGGTGGGACAAATCCTCCACTGGTACAAAATGTTGTAACACCATTTGAATGCAATTGACTTTCATCAAAAGCCTGCTCTTACAAAACAGATGACTCTGTTTCACAAAATGCCTCTGTTCCGTATCCTTCATGATTAATGAGTAATTCCTCACAATGAGTCCACAAGAACAGAAGAAAACCATTTTTGGTTCCTGTTTTCACAGAGCATTGTCTACCACCAATGATATAGCAGCAAAATACAATCCTGATGCACTTTTTACATTCTTTAATTTTCCCAGTTTAGAGACATTGCCAGTGTTTGTCCCTTCAGCTGTGATAAATAGAGTGCTTTACTAATGCTGTCGAACGCCGCTATATTTATTTCTGTCTTCTGTCCAGCAACTTATTTGTTCTCTCTTGCAGACACAAGCAGAATATTAATGAAAAAGTTTAGCTAATTTACTTCTTTATTTCTTTTCCTCTGAAGAAGCATTAATTCACTAGCAGCATATCAGTAGAAAGCAGAGTCTGAAGCTTCTGAGAAATACAGCAAAGCACCAGGGATCTATAACTTCTGCTGAGGAAAGAGCGGAAATTTGTTGCCACATCCCTAACAGATCCATTTATGGATTAAGTAGAGATAATAAGAAAAGAGCAGATTCATATACCCATTCTTTAAGATCAAACCTACGACCAGGAAGTAATTTTGATTTATTGCAGAACAGTGGAAACAGTGAAACAGTTTCTGCAACCAGTACATCAGACCCTCAAAGGGGTTAGGTCACTAGAATGACTAGGCTGGAATAAGTTTATGTTTTAGATAGACTTTTACACAGTATTAATAACTGGTAGTGTTAAATGGGCATTACAGAGCATCTTTATCACTTTTGTTAGAACCCACATTCTTTATCATTTTTGTTAGAACCCACATTGCAAAAACAAAAAAATTGCTGAGTCATATGTTGTCCCATTAGCTTCTTGAATTATTATCATTTTTATATTTCACATGTCTTGGAAATCTATCTAGGCTACTCTATCTCTGACCAGTTGCAGATCTAGGGTTAAAATTGGGCTGTTTTTTAATTGACTTATAAAATACTCAAGTTTAAATAGGTAGATCAGTGTAAATACATTTCATTTTTAGAATTTTATATGAGTTATTCTGAAATTCACTGGGGGGTGAAGCTGTAGTGTTTTGTTTCTCTAGCAACTTTAGGATTTTTGAAGAAGATGTAAAAGACCACATGAGACTACTCCTTACCTGCACCTTCTGGAGAAGCATAGCTTAAAGTGTTGTGGAAAGCCTCTTTATCATAGGTTTTTTGCAGACCACCTAATCTAGGGATGCTGTAAGCTGTTAAAAAGGGTGGTGGTAGTGTTCTCCTTGCTCTCCAAGCTTCCTTCTGGAGACTACATCTGTGTAGCTGAAAGAGAAGACAAATAAGACTTCATAGAATTCACAGAATTCACAGAATGACTAGGCTGGAAGACACCTTAAAGATATCGAGTCCAACCCATGCCCTAACACCTCAACTAAGCTATGGCACTGTGTGCCACATGAAGTCTTAAACATATCCAACCTATATTTCCCTCGATGGAGCTTGAGACTGTGTCCTCTGGTTCTATCAGTTGCTGCCTGGTGAAAGAGACCAACCCCCACCTGACCACAACCTCCTTTCAGGGAGTTGTAGAAAGTGATCAGGTCACTCCTGAGTCTCCTTTTCTCCAGGCTGAACAACCCCAGCTCCCTCAGCCGTTCCTCACAGGCCTTGTGTTCCAAGCCCCTCACCAGCCT
>VZRH01001838.1:190376-207297 GCA_013397555.1 Urocynchramus pylzowi
ACTCACCACCACTCTCTGGGCCTGGCCCTCCAGCCTGTTCCTAACCCAGCGAAGAGTGCTCCTGTCCAAGCCATGGGCTGCCAGCTTTGCCAGGAGTGTGCTGTGGGAGATATTCTTGCTGCTCATGTTTCCCCTTCTTATCTCAAAGGGAATCTGGACATATGGGATGTTCCATGGCATTGAACACCATATATTTAAAACTGAACAGAAAAGTAGTTTCTTTTTGAAAGATAACTAAGAAATGAAAGCTTGTGAGCTCATAAACACATAAGTTCTTAGAAAAATTAGACTTTTTTTTGGTTGTTATATTGATAATCTTGGCAGCTTCTCTCTAGAAATTTCAGAAGTGTAGAAAGTGAGTTAAATTTAACTGGATGGGGTTAAAAGGCCTTTCCTTAGTGGAAAATTATTTTATCACCGTGTATGTTAGAAGTTTGTTTCTTAGCATTCATCTGTATTGAGCAAGATATTGGTCTAAATATGCCTGAGGCCAAAGGCATGATAACAACTTCCATAAAATTGTACTTTTGCTAAGTTGTCCTGAGACTGCAAGATGAGCATTTTCTCTTCTTAACTGTTTGTTTTTCATTTCTGGATAAAAGAATCAGTTTAGAAATTCACTTGCACAGCAAAATTAAATGCATTTTTCTTGTGGCTGTTCCTTCCACTGCTGTTACGAAGGAAGACATTCACGTGATCTTGGTGGGGAGAAGTAACACTGAAAATTTTGCTCTCAAAACAAAGTCATTGCAACAAGAGTCATTGCACTTCTGAAATCATCATAAAAATACGTCACAATAGCATGGTGTCAAGAGTGCTTGCATATTTGATATTTTTGTAAGGCTAATAGTGATACTGCTTCAACAGTATTATTATCTATCTTTCTCAGGAAAAGAAAAAAGCCAGAGACACAGGTTACAGATGTTATAGCTCTAAGATTCAAAACAAAAATGTAATAGAGGCATGTTGAGGCTAACATGGCTTTTCTTGTTTCTCAGGTTCCCAGCAGAGTTAAACATCCCAGATGGCAGATGTTGGTTTGAGCTTTGGCTGTAAATTAGCTACTATTCAAGCAGCATCTAAAGGGCATCCCATGCCTCTGAACTAAAATGTGCTTTAGAGTTATAAGCTCATATTTTTGCTCCACTTTCTACCAACCCTTTAATTTTGGGACCTGTCTTTCATAAGTGTGTGTTCTTGAGCTCTGAACTGACAGGAGTGATATAATTTTACAAATTAGAGGACATGATTATGGTTGGGTCCCTTTTATGGCCACTTTGTTGGTCTTTGGGATGGCCTTGTTTCCCCTAAACTTAGTGTTTCAGTTCTGTCTGTCTCCTAGGCAGTCTGCATGAACCTCAGCACGCAATTCCAGTAACTCCTTCTTACAGCTTTGCTAATGGACTCATTTATAGAAAAGCTGACACATAAACCCAAGCCCCAAAGGCTTATAACACGTCAGTCAGAGTGTCCTGTCTCAAAAAGCACATGAGTGCAGTAGGAAGGAAAGGAGAGATTTATGCAGCTTGATTGATCTCTTCTTTTCTGAATTGCAGCATTATTGAATGTCATTCATTACAGAGATATTTTGCAGAACACTAACAGATTCAGACAAGACTTCAAAATGGCTTCTCTGCATGCCCCTCTGTACTATTTGTCTATTTATTTTGTGGAGATAATTACACTGGCACTAAAGTGAGCAGTTGGAGAGGGATTGGAAGGATAAGGTCAGTGAAAGAGGTGATTTTGTTTATATGACTGTAAATCCTGAGGGAAGGCTACTAAAATGGAGGGATAAAGATGAAAAAAAAAGAAAGAAAAAAAGAGATAATAATAATAATAATAAAAAAATCTACTGGCACTTTTTGCATACAATTTCAGCAAAGTGCTGGATCCTCATGGATTTCAGCTGATTCTTTTGACCTATGAAACTTGTCCCTGAACCACCTCATCAGCAGGAGTCTGCAGGATGTTTTGGGTACTGCCTGGGGCATGAAGTGTTCTTGTTTCTTCCAATATACATGTTCACTAATCATTTGCAAAGCCCACTCAAGATGATGGAAAAATATCTGTCCACTGATGTGAGGGACTGTTGACCCAGTTTTCACTGCATAAATTACTGATTTCATCCTAGAGCTTGGCAAAGACGATCCATATTTTCCATGCACAGCATACACACTGCTTATTTCTTCTGAATTGTTTTTGTGCTTTAAATGGGGAAGTGGTAGGCATAAAGAGAAAGGAAATGAAAAGGAGCAAACTCAGAATTCATGCCGGCCAATACAGGATGGGCACCATTCCAGAGCAGTACACTACCTGAAAAAGCCATTGTCCCCACTGGCTCTGAAGAGACAGAGGGATTCAGGATCCAGAAAATGAAATTGTTATAGCTCCATAATTGCATCCTTCACATTTTTGGTATCCTACTGAGTCTTGTGGACTTGGCATTGAGCCCAGCAGCAGATGTCTTGCACTGCATTGACATATAGTGTGATGAGACCCAGGACAGAAGCATAATTTTGCAGCAGGCATGTGAAATAATTCCCTTCCCTTCCCTTCCCTTNNATTGTAAATTTCTTTGTGATGAGTATTAAGGACCAAATGATCACAAGTATGCCTACTGATATTTTTTATTGGTATGCTGCTTGGAGTTCTGTGTAACAGAATATTCCTGTGTACAGACATCAGGGCTACAGCGCAGTGGGAACCCAGTGTGTTCATGGTGTTAGTGGGCACTCCATTTACTAGCTTATGCAAACTAACCAGAACTAATAATTTCTTTCCTTTCATGACCAGCTCTCCCCTGGGCTATAGTATTTTGCTCCTACTGGTACTTCATTTGCACGGGAAGGAGGAGCTGGTTTGCCTTACCGTGTTGCAGGCACACCAGGAAGGCAAGTCAGAATTCATGTTTCCTTTACATTACAAAAATTTCTCCTGGCTAAGAAACAGGATACCTTGGCCATGGTCACAAACCTGCATTAACTGGTGCTGTCTCAGAAAACACAGTTTTTTGCCCTTGGCTCCCTTTTCCTTCTCACTTCTCTCATACAGGTGAAAGCAATTGTGTGGTGGCTTGGTGGATCTCCCCAGAGAAGTGAAGCAGACTAAATACTTCCTTGCTTTGGCCTCTTAGATTTATATGGGATTTGCTTGTCTCTGAGGTACAAAAATCAGAGATTCACAGAATCACCCAATGGGTAATGTTGGACAGGGCCAGTAGAGGCTGTTTAGTCCAACATCTCTGCTCAAGGAGGGTTCCATAGAGCATGTTACTCAGGATTGTGTCCAGGCAGCTTTTGACTGTCTCCAGGGAAGGAGACTCCACAAAATCTCTAGGCAGCCTGTTTTAGTGCTCAGTTACCCTCACTGTAAAGTTATTCCTCATGTTCAGGTAGAACATTCTGTTTTTCAGTTGTTTGTTCTGTCTTGAGGAGGTGGAGGGCTGAAAGGCTACCAAGCCAAGCAGTCAGGTTAAAGGCAGATGCAAAGCTGTTTATGCTGTTGAGAAATGGCAGTGCCCACTTACACGATGATGAAATTCTGCCTGAGGTTCAGTCTTCAGTGCTCTCACAAATTGCATTACCTGTGACTGCTCACTTATTTCATCAAGGGGTGGTGATATTTTCCCCTTTTTTCTGTAAATTTTCAGTGTAATTTTGAGATGCTGAGGGTAGAGACTGTCTCTTCTAAGTTATTTGTACACCATCCTGCAAAACACAGCCCTGATCTAGGCTGGGCTTTTTTCAGGCTGCTATAATGCAAAGACTAGAAGCCAATAAAAAGTGGGGGAATGGAAGTAGAGGAAGAGAGCTAATACAGAGAGAGGAAGAGTAATAATACACAGCACAACTCTCTGCACTTCAACAGTGTTGGGTAAGGTCTGTGAAAAAATAATTTTTGAAGGTACATTTTTGTTCTGGGGATGTGTGCTTGTCTCCCTATGCAGTCAGGAAGAAGAGGTAAGTTATATGTTCTTTGTGTCCAAAGAAAATGTCAGGAAGTCTTTCTAGGAAGTACCCAAAGAGACATGACAGAGCACTGCACACATTAGGTGCACTCGGGAGCACAGTCACTGGTTTGCTAAGAGCTTGCACATGTATTGCAGAAATGGGCCATCATTAATTGCCTGTCTATTTCCAATATAAGGCAGCATTTCCCAAAATCTTATGTGTGCCATGGGCAAGGTGCAGAATTTCTGCTTCTCTAGGGACAGGGACATTGCATTCTTTAATACAGTCTATAAGCAAGCTTCTTCCCATCCTGAATTGTTTTCTTTTCCAATGTGAAAATACATCTAATATCACATCAGGTCTCATAAACATTCATAAGGTAGTGAAAACAGCAAGAAAGGTGAGGAAGAGAGGAGCCCTTGGTAAGCATTTATTTATTTAATGTGATCATTCAGATGTCTGATAGGAGAAAGCAAGACTTCTCTGTACTGCTATTGGAACATAAGTAATAATGTTCATGACATAGTACTTGAGAATAATTGAGACCTCAAGGGAAAGAATGATGGAGAGATATGTGGTAGGTAAATACAGAGTGAGAAAAATCTTAAATAAGATTGACAAGCAATAACATTTAATAATTTTTATGGGAAAAGTGAGAAATTGCTTTAATACCATTTTAAAAGGCAAAAAAACCCAATCTGGTTTACACAGCTCAATCTCTTCAGGCAGAAATTTTACCTGCTAAAAGGGGGATTTGAACTGGCGATTGTTGTGGCTTCCAGCAAAAGTCTTATTTTGAAAAACCTAAATTAATGTTCCTTCTCGGTTGTTAATTTGATTTTACTGCTACTGAGCCGGCAAAATGTACATGTTGCTCTGCTGTGTTCTCTGCAAAACAGCTGTGTATCTGCCAGACAGAGAATTGTAAAAGCTGCTGATGTATAATGGGTGCTGAACTGGAGGCAGGTTGGTCTCCCTGCACTTGAGAGTCAAATCCTGCACAAGCTCAAGAAGGGACCCACAGGAATCTCATGAGGATCAACAAGACCAAGGTCAAGGTGCTGCACCTGGGTCAAGAGAGCCCCCAGTATCAGCACAGGCTGGGGGATGAGCAGATGGAGAGCAGCCCTGTGAGGAGGCCTTGGGAGTGCTGGTGGGTGAGAGGCTGGACATGACCCAGCCAGGGGCACTCCCAGCCCAGAAAGCCAGACGTGTCCTGGGCTGCATCCAAAGCAGCGTGGGCAGCAGGGGAGGGAGGGGATTCTGCCCCTCTGCTCTGCTCTGGTGAGAGCCCACCTGGAACCCTGCATCCAGCTCTGGGGGCCCAGCACAGGAAGGTCATGGAACTGTTGGAGTGGTCCTGTCCGGAGGAGGGACACCAAGATGATCAGAGGGATGGAGCACCTCTCCTTATGAGGGAAGGCTGAAAGAATTGCTTGTTGGTTCCTGAAGCAACTGGTTTCCACCAGGATGAATGAGATGAAACTGCTGGTGGTAAATATGGAATAGGGCAGACAATTGTGTGGTGCTGCTGGAGGAGACACTTCCATTCACCTCCAGGCTCAGACAGCAGAGAGGAGTCTTTTTACTTGAGGCTAGTTTGTTTTGGACTGTCACAAATTATTTTTTGATCTTTAACATAAATGCAATATGCCTTCATTGGACCAGTGACACCGAAATACTTTTTTTATAAGGAATAGGTGCAGTGGTTTGGCCTCTATCTTGTTCATCTCCAAATAGTCACTTAATTCACATCCTCCCCTTGGCTCTGCTGGCAGGTAAGCCTCAGGCTGTGCATGGTATCCTTCAGCCAGGGTGCACAGAGAAGCAGGGAGCCGGCTCCATTTCAGTCTCCTTTTTCATGTGCTGTCCTGTGAGCTGGTGATATCAGCACAAAGAAATAAGTATTCTCAGGGCCAGAAAATAAATGTAAAATGAAAAATATACATCAAGACTTGTGCATGATGCAACAGGAGTGAGTCCTTTCTTTCTCTGTTGCTTGATTCATTTTGTAGAGATGCATGTCCAGAGGGGAGAGGCTGGCAAGATGGAAGAAAACACTTGAGGGACCTGTAAGTCATGCAACAACTTCCTTACAGTGATAGTTGGTGAAGACATCACTGGAGAGTCGAATGAACCTGAAACCAGAGTCCCTTCGGTCTGAGCTGGGGAAGCCAACCCTGAAGATGGAATTGGATTTGAGTTTTTTTGTGGGCTAGACAGCAAGTGATATGAGAGATTGTTGGGGTGTTCTCGTGGTGCTGAACTGTTACACAAAACTGACCAAGGAAAGCTCGCTTCAACAGATTGTCTTCTCAAGAGGCACACACAGCACAGAGATGTACAAGCCTGGAAAGGTATTTTACCTTCTGCTGCACAGGGCTAAGACACAGTCCCTAATAACAGGTTGGATTTTATCACCATAAAATCTCTTAACAAAGGAATTGCATCTCAGGAAGAAAAATCCCACTCTCTTCATCTCAGGAACTTGTATTTCTTTCTGAACAAGTGGTGGTAAAGAACAACCCTCTGCTTGGAGGGGCTGTTGAATTACATTGTGCAGCCAGGGCTCCCTCCCTCCCTCCCTGGTGCCTGCTTCTGCCAGGGATTGGAAGCATTTGGCCTGTAATTTCATAGTGAGATCTGGGTTGCAGCCCCAGGAAGTACATGCAGGGATAGATGGAGGAGTGGTTGGAGGATGTGTAGCCTGAGGCACAGTCTGTGCCCAAGAGTGAAAGCCTGGCCAGAGCTAGGGCCAGCCCTGGCTGACCTGTCGGCAAGTTGATATCCTGCAAAATACCACTGAGACCAAGAGAGAGGGGAAACCCAGCACCCTCTGAGGGGCCAGTGAGAAGGGACCTCAGGCCATACAAGAACTTAAGAATGCCCAGAACCTTGGGCAACAACCCACAAAGAAAAAACATAGAGCACAGCAAATTTCACTTTTGTTTACATGCCTTTACCTGCCTTTCCTGTAAAACCAGTGAGTCCTCAAGGAGATTGGAGATTCTCTTAAGCTTAAGGTCTTTCAATAGGATAGAGGTAGTGAGAATAGATAAAGAGCACATTTATCTGATACAAATAGAGGTGTGGACTTCTATTCTGTAAAATATCTGGAAAGCATAAAGGATATTATCACACAAACCCCTTTTATTTGCTCATTTGCTTATTTCTATTTGCAGCTGTTAAAAGACATTTTCCAACACTGTACAGCTATCCCCATGAATTTTCTCCTTTCCCTTCCTCCATCACCCTTTTTTTCCTTTTTTAAAATATCTTTTTCTTTTGATCTAGACTTCCCCTGAAGCTCTGCTAAAGAGATAGCATCTTTGAGTCTGGCTTCTGGCATTTTTTGCTCTTTGCATTACTGCTCCATATCCTAAGGTGACTTTTGGGGGTTGTTTGTCTATTTCAAGTGATAGCTGCAGTGCAGAGAGGCCAAAATTGATAAGCCATGGTCTCATAGTGTCAGACTCCAAACATGACTGTGGTAATCCAGTCCAGAGAGAAACAAGCTAGAAGTAAACTAAACAAAGACGACTGTCTTTGGAAGCTCCAGTGGGTACACAGATGTCAGTTGCTGAAACCAAAGACTCATCTATCACTGTATATTTCTGGAACTGATCTTTTTATGCACAAAACAGCTAAATATAGCCTATTCCAGCCCTTCTTCCACAACATAAATGACAAGAGCAGCAGCAGAGGCTTGTTTTTATGAAGTTATGACATTGAGTAAGATTATTACCTCAGGTTGTGTGGACATTTGTGAGGCATTTTAGTTGCAACTTGAGTGAAGAAAAACAGAATTGAGAAGTATTTTACCCAGATTGGTTCTACCCTATTTAGAGTAGTCCACCATGCTCAGTATATAAATACTCCTGGGAGATACCTTGGAGGAAAAATGATATTTTTGATTGCTGAACATCATTATTTAACTATGTACAATGATACACACAGAATAATTTTAGCCTACACACTAAATGTGCAAATTCTAAATTCATTTCAGTGCAGGACTTAATGGGACTGTCCCTGGCAGTATGCATCCCCAGAATCAGTTCAGCTGTACCTGTATGTCAATTAATCTCAGATTCATGGCTCCCATTTACAAAAGTCCCTCCAGGCTAGCAGTGCCAAAGCTGGATGATGCAGGGGATTTTCTGTTTCGATAGTTGCCAGGTGACAACTCAAGCAAGTACAGGTCTCAACACTGTGTGTTCCCTTCTGTAGGCAAGAAGAGATTACCAAAGAGTATTTAGATCACATACTTTGTGCTCCAATATTTTTATTAAGTAGCAGAGCAGATTAAAGGAGCCGGGATGCCTTCCTGAAGTTTAAGAATTGGCTGCAGAGAAAACTTGTGAGTAACCACCCTCAGGACCTGTTCTTTGGCTCAGCTCCTTTGGAACTGAACCCCCGTGGGGATGAAGTCAATACTATTCTCTGTGTATAAGGAGCTCTTCTCTGTTTATAAGGAGCAGGCTCTGTGTAGCTGTGGAGCCATTTGCTCCAGCCTTCCTGCTCTGCATTTTCAAACCCAGTTGTAGAAGGATCACAGGCTTACTCTCACTTTCAGGGAAATGAAATAAGTTCAGTGCAATATCTTTTCAAAGGGAATATAATATTTATTCACACAATCTTTAAGCAAGTTAATTTTATAATTTCACTCTCCAACACACAAACTCATGAAGTTCCAAATATGTTAGTCCATGTGGTCTGGACAGCAAGGGCAAGGAGCACTTGCTATCAAGTCCTCATCAGATTTTTGTGGTTGCTTTTGATAGGACATATCAAGCTTACTTTTGCATATTGCTTTTATATCCTTTACAAATCATCAGTATTAAGAAACAGTCCTTTGGTTATGGTTCATGCTTACATCATCCTTCATAAATCTTACATTAAATTGCTGCCTATTGTCTATTTTCATATGTGTGAAATATGTTTGAGGTGTCTGTTCTTGCTAGACTAACAAAACAGGTATCTGTGATGTTCCACAGGTTTCTAGCCACATTGCAGGTGTGCTGATTGCAGGGCTGGTGGTAGTGACAAAAATGGCACTTCCCTTGATTTTGCTGCTGGAAGTGGTGTTCTGGGAGAGATCTGTGTTTCTTCCGGTATTCAAGTATGGAGTGTCACTTATTCTTCATGCCTTCTTTAATTTTTTGCCATCAGTCTTGACAAGCTTATAGATAACTGATGCTTATGTATAACTGAGATGTTGTGCTCTGTGAGATTTTAGTGCTGGGTACATCTTTCAAACATAACTGCTAGTGATTGCTGAGGTCAAGAACCTAGGCAAAACATCATTTGAGGCCCTTAGGAAGATGACTGCCAAACTTTTATTGACTTTTTGTATGCTAGTTCATTTCCAGAATCTAAAAGCAGTGCTCTCCTATGAAGTAAAGAAGGGCTGAGGAGTGTGGCTAATCACAGGACAGGATGGGTAACTGAGTATATTCAAATATAAGGTAAAAGTATAAAGATGCAAAAGATGTCCTGTACTACTGGGTATGGAAAGTAAAGTTAAACTTTTCTCCCCAGCTGACCTGAGTAGCAGTTAAACTACTTTTATCTGTACAGTTGTTTGAACAGAAAGGAATAGGAATGGAAAAATCAATGATGAGGTTATTCTGCATCATGTTCTGGAAGGTAATACCTCATACAATTATTAAGTACCTCTTAAGACAGACCTAGAAAATCTGTAAAAAAGGACTTTTCAAGATTATGAACCAGACAGATATTGCTGGCAAGTACAATTATACGCTCAGAGGCTGCAACTGTGAATCTTTACAAGGTCAGTATTGACTTTCTTAGTCCTTATTTCGTGCTGCTAAAACCCATTCTTCCACTCTGCTGGGTGTCAGCAAGACAGCTGGGAAGTATGACTCAAAAAGAAAAAGGATGAGAATGAAGCAAAAGTCTTGCAAAAATTAGCTCACATTTATCTGGCCTTCCAACTATTACAGCCTTACCTGATGCAGCTACTGGGCCTCTGGTCAGTTATTTTAAAAATGAACTTTCTAATGTGAGCCAAAATGTTTCTACTTGGCTGCAGTAGGAATAGATCAAGCTCTCTCACATGTCTAACACTTAACAACACTTCTCTTCACAAAACTGTACTGAGAAAAACTCGGCAAAAATTCTTGAGTGCTAAGGGGTTATTCTCATCTTTCACCACTGAAGAACAGACATGCCTGAGGTTAAGGCTACAGACTGTCTGTAGTCTGGGCTGGAATCTTGACAGTATGACTGAAATCTTCTGTGGCCTTCAGCAAATCTGAGTTCAGTCCCAGTGTCTGGATTCCTGTGCCAAGGATCATCATGGCTGTTGATGTTTTGTCTAGCCTTATCTTCAGTGCTGATATCTGCACATTCTGGCAATGACTAGGCTTTCTGTTAGGCTGGTAGCACTGCTGGGCTAAGGCCAGAAGAGGGGTTTGTTAAGAGAGGTATACTCTGTTACATTGGCTTGCATAACTGGAAAATGAATATAAACTTACAGATGAACTAAGCCTTTCTCAGTGCTTAGGGAGACATGAAAAACTTGGAGCTAAAAACTAGGAAAAGTTGTTTCCTGTTCAACAACATTGGTTGCTGGAGTGGCAGGAAGATACACCTACAAAAAAGGGAATTAGTAGTCATGGAAGTGAAAAATTACCAGCTCCTAGAGAAGGCAAAGGAAGAGAAAGTAAACATCTAGAGAATGGAAGCATACCCTAAATTCAGTAATTTACTGGATAATTCTGGGAGGACATTTCTCTTTCTCAACATTTTCCATTCATGAAATGAAGATAGTAAGGCCTTTGTAATGTACTGAAAATAAAAGAAACTGTAGAAGAAAAAATTGTTTTCTTCAATTATTCATTTGAGTATTGAAGCTAGTAATTTTGATCTGTAAATCTGGGAATAGTGTGTAATGGCTGCCTGAAACACTGAGAACTTGGATCATTTTTATTGAAATAAACACACACCTTGGTAGGGGGTTGCCAAAAAGTGTTTCTAGTCTTTTGATCTGTTTTTAAAGGTCAGGTATTTAATGCTTATGTTGCCAGATGGACTTGTGAGAATCTGTGTGAGCTCAACCTCTTGAGAGTTTTTGTTTAATTTGAAGGGATAATTATTTTTAAAATGTCAATTTTTAGCTATAATTTAACCAGGCTAAAACTCATGTTCACATGGTTAAACTCTCTTTTCTTTGTCCTTTTACAATGTTTTGGAATTGCTTCTTATCAAAATGATGCTCAGACTTTGCCAGGTATGGGGTGGTTGCCACCAGAAAAAAAAAAAAAAAAGGCCAGATAATGTTGTAATAATTGAACAGTATCAATGTACATTTGCCATCCCTTAAGCCTATACTCTGTTCCTCTTTAGGTTGCAGGTTTAGGTGTAGCCAAAGACACCAGATTCCTATAATTATAATAGTAGTAAGCTAGTTTAGTAAATGAGAAAACATCATTGATCACCTTGTGAAAAGAAAAAAATGGTATTTGAAGGCAGGCACTACTATAGACCAGGACAAATTCATTGGATATAGGTGTGGGGAAATTGCCCAAGCTGCTTGGGCCTAATTCCTCAGTTATGGCTTCTCCATGCTAGAGGAGCCTAATGAAGCATGGCAGAGTGTGATTCATTCAGAGCACGTTCTCTGCATATTTCAGCTAAAACTCAGTCAGCTACAACAATCAAATCTGCTGGAAACCGGTTCCTGGGCTGCTCACAGGGAAATTTATTGTGTTATTGCCTCTGTTTAGATGATTTGCAGACTAGACTTGCTGGTGCACAGTGGGTGGTACTGTCTGTCCTCAGGGCTTTGCTGAGGATGGTGTGGAGGTGCTGGAAGCCAAAGGTTAGGCTGGTGTGGGTGTCTCATCCCTCACCTTTCTGCTGTTTAGGCTGTGCCTTTTGGGGCAGCCTGGCTGGATGTGCCAGGTGGTGCAGTAACCTGCCAGCTCTGCTTAGCCACAAGAAATCCTGTGAATTTTCAGGCATCAGCACAAGGCCTTGTCCATGCCAAATAATCCAGCTCTTCTGTCTCACTAGTAATTCCTGATCACTGCGCTGGATAGTAGTTCTAAAGGGCCAATCCCAAACCTTGCTTCTGCTAGTTCAAATGGCATAATCAAAGCTCAGAGAGAGAGTATTTAATTCCACATTCAGTGTTGCAAATTACTTCTGACTCTTTATGATACAAACAAGATTATTCCAGAGCAAATAGATTTGGAGTAAACCCAGTTTTCTACAGCAACTTGGCATTTTTTCAGTATCCTCACACAGATTTTGGATTGTACACTGTCATGCTGATATTTACTTGGTCAAGAACCAGGAGGGCAGTACAATTACATTGACAGAAAAATTACAATATAGGATATGGGATCAGCTTCAATGTGACAAGTCACCTCGAGTCAGATATACAAATAAAACTATTGCAGCCTGTAACAATTACAATTTAAAAAAAATCTCTTAATCTCTTAATTTTAATTAAAATTAGAATAAATTAAAAAATATCTTATTCTAAGATAATGTCTAGCTTCTGCTCAGGATACATAGATGATATTCTTCTAAAAGCTGAGATGGTATCATGAAGATATTCTCAGATGTCTGACATAAAACATCACTTAACAATTGTAAGCATATAAAAGTTACTTTGCCTGCCAGAGTTAAGACCAGAGCTGTATTGTCTTTACATTACATGGAAAAAAGAGTTTATGTTATTTGCTTGGAAGAACAATCTGTTAATTCTGATCCTCAGGACAACTCACTGGATTGCAGTAGACAGTCTGTATGTGACAAAGATAAATTTGCATTATATCAAATACTCATCTCATGTCGCAGCCCTTAATTCTTCAAATCATAGATTTATGGAATCATTATGGTTGGAAAAGACCCTCAAGGTCATTAAGTCCAACCTTTGGCTAAAGCCCATCATGTCATCTAGATCATAGCACACAGTGTCATGCCCAGTCATTCCTCAAACTCATCCAGGAGTGATTCCACCGCCTCACTGGGCAGTCCATTCCCAGCCTGACCACATTTTAGTGAAGAAATTCTTCCTGAATGATGGAGAATACAAGCTCTTTATCTGAGAGGAGAAACATTTGCCATCCACAAATTGATAAAAGGATCTATGAAAACCATGCAAACCTTTAAAGAGTTAGAGGCTATTATTCCTAGTTATAGGAAGAGCAATAGCACCTGTAACTTTGCCAGAGTGGTGCTACCTCAGAGAAGATGGTACTTGACCATACATTTACATGTAATGGGAACACTAAAATAAAATATCACATGCTTTAAGAGATAAGGAAGCAATAGGAGATTCAGTGGCTATCTGATAGTAAAACTTTAGGGGTTTTGGCAGAAGTTCAAAATAATGGTTATTTGAAGTTAGGGTGTTAGTTGAAATGTGAACTGTTAGGTTTCTGAGCAATTCAGAAACATGAACTGCTTTAGGACCCTAATGTTAGTGTAAATATCCAACCAATATATCAGGTACAATAGAACCATGTTCTGCTGTGACAAGAAGCAAGAAAGGGATGAAACAAAAAGAACACACTCCCATCTTTGGTTTTTGGCTTTAGACTCCTTCATGTTAGATAATTCAGTCCTCTAAGGGAATGTTAAGAGACTACATCTGGCCAATTACATTTAGTACCTTTTTTCCCTGGCTAACAAGGTCTGCAATGCTGAGTCCTCCATGGATTTCTCTCTATTATCATGTGACAGATAAGACTATATACTGTGAAACACAGGCTAGAATTTCTTCTGTGTTTAAAGTTGCAATGACATGTTTTGAACCTGAGTTGTAATTAAGTTTTAACTTGGTTTGATGTTTAGATTGATATTGAGGCCACTAGATAGGCCAAGTTAGAAGAATGTAACTATCTGAGCTCAATAATGGAGCCACAAGGTCAACTGTATGAAATGTTTTAGAAAACACAATCTGTTACAGTAGCAAGATCAAATTTGATGCATTTCCAGAATACCTGAGATCTAAAAAATCTGTATGGAGAAGACTTGTGATGGATCAAATAATGTACCTATGAAATATTGAAAGCAGACAAGAATTTGACTCTTTTTAAAGGCGACCAGGCCTAAGGGTGCTTGTGTACTATAGCGTCTGCTGCAAAAAGATTTAGTCCAACTGACAATTGGGCTATGACCCATGTCCCTTGTAATAAATCTCTTGCTATTGTCATATCAGAAATCAGATTTAGATGCATGTGGGTAGCATATCTAATGAGTGCAGAAAGACACCCAGGACAAAACAGACAGAGATATGAGTTTTTATTGTACCTAGTTTTTAATTTTGTTTTTCTTTGATTTCAAACAGAATTTGGCTGTTAAAAAATTAATTTTAATATTATGTCTTTTTCCCCCCTGTGAATTGTTGGTAGGTTTATAGAGCTCAAACCACTGTTTTGCTATTGGAGATAGCTACAGGGGACCATACTCAGTAACTGAAGGTGATTTACTTATCATTCTTAAGGCACCTTTTACTAAAAGGAACATTCTTAAGTACTCTAACACTTGCTCCCATTTTGTCACGTTTCTGCTGATCAAGTCTTTTGTCTGACTTTGTACCTTTTAGAAGGATTAATTTAGTTCTGATAATCACCTTTTCATTTTTAAGCCGCACTGCATTTTTCCTATCCATTTTCTTTTTGGATGTGGCAAATCTGCAATTAATTTATTCATACAGGTGCCTTTGCATATAGCCTGCCAGAGATCATGTCAAAAGTCTCCAGAAACTTTTACAATTAACAGTTGTAGCTATTTAGCAACCGACTACCTATTAGTAGCCTCTCTGTTCAGGTTACTTAATTAGTTACGACCAATTACCAGCAGGTCATTCTTCTCTTCTGTGCAATTTGTAGTTTAGTGAAGCAGCTTTTCCCTCACCCATTTAAAAGTCTGTTGTGCTTGAATGATTAATACCTACCTGGTAGGAGATCCGTAGCAGGCACTTGATCCTGCTGTGGCAGGACTTGCTGGCAAGGTTTCCTCTAATGGCAGCACCAGTGCAATTCACTTTGCAGGCAGATCAGAGGGTGAGGCTCAGTATGATGTACAGAGGCACTGGTGGGAGAGTCACCTTTTTCCCCTTGAACTGTGTGGATTTATGATAAAGCCGAGAGCTTTATCCTCCCATGCGTTTATAATAAAAACGACTTTAAACCAGCTCATTAAAATGTCATTGTGCTGCAACAGGAGCTCCATTTTTTCCTGGGCACATTCAAAAGATCAGACTTATCAGATCTGTGCAGGCAGTATAGAAAGAGGAAACTGATGCCTCTGGGGTGTGCTCCTCCCTGCCTCAGAGAGCATGTTAGAGGAGTGAAGAGAAGGCTCTGGGGAGCTCTTATTTCTGCCTTTCAAAGGCAGCTTACAAGAAAGATGGAGACAGACTTTTTGGCCTGTAGTGATAGAACAAGGGGTAGTAAGTTTATATTAATTTAAACTAATTTTTTAATTATGAGTGTGGTCAAGCACTGGAGCTGGTTTCCCAGAGAGGTACTAGACCCATTCCTGAATACATTCAAAGACAGATTGGACAGGGCTCTGAGCAACATCATCAAGCTGAAGATATCCCTGCTTACTGCAAGGGTTTTGGACAAAATGACCTTTAAAAGTCCCTTCCAACTCAAACTCTTCTGTGATTCTACAATTCTATGATCTTCCCCTCTTCATCAGAAATGTTTCTCCTTCCTTGAGAAGTCTGCTGTGAGCACAGAAGCCTTTTCCTAACAATGACTATAGGACCTGCCAACTTAATTTCTTCTTTCTCCTTTATTTCAGGAGCCTGAAATTGAAATTCCCATAAGAGGATGTTATACTTGCCTGAAGATGCCTAGTTCCCATCAGCTAATTTGTATCACTGAACAAGCCTTCCTCTGTCCTGTGAAACACTAATTTCTTCAGAAAACTGAAATTTTAGTGCTTTGATTTTAACTAGCCATTCAGTGTGTAAACTTAGAAAAGCATTTTCTAGTGCCAGAAATGTGTTGTGGTAGATGTTTGGTGAGATTCTGCAGACTCCAGGCCTTTTTCAGGGAATGCTGCACAGTAATGAATACCAAACAGAAATTATTGAATACATGTAAATTTTAATGAACAGCACTTGTGTGCTGAAAACATGTAGAAAAAAGGTTTATTTCTGAAGGCTCACCTGAGACTTGCTTGTGAAAGTTCACTTGAGATTGGAACATCCCAATCTAAATGAACTTTGCTGCTCTTGATATGTGTCACTTGGTCAAGATTTCTGAGCAGAGATGGGGAACAGGAAAAGAAACTTCCATTTAGCATAAAATACCAGTTTTGTTAATATCTAATGAAACTGGTTGATCTTTAAAGCAAAGTGAAGCTTTGAAGAGTGAAATGAAAAAAATTGCAAATAATCACAGTAGTCTTTTATGTGCTACGCCTATAGAATGGCTGGATAACACTGATGGTTGTGCATTTCTTATTGCAAGATGGTCAGAACTTGACTAGAACTAATGAAACATTGCTGCTTTGCATGAGGTAAGTTTTGTAGCCTTATAACTTGCTTCTTTGCATTTCTCAGCATATTATTTACATGGTATCTACTTTACTTCAACTCATCATAGCAAAAGTTCTTACTTTGTACTCTGGATGTGACCAAATAATATGTGGTAAACATAACAATATATGATAATGTTAGGATTAGTTATTGAGACAAGAAGTCAAATAGTACTTATGTATGACTATTTTCAGAGACTGAAGTCATGGTATGGATTATGGTTAAATTACCTTCCTTTCACCCATTTATTTAGATATAAAACAGAAACAGTTTTCTGAAAGTATTCATTAAGTCGATTTTAGGCTCTCTTTGGAACTGTTTTGGGTACTGAATATAAACTGGCATCAGCACTTTCCTTGCTCCCACTGTAGTGCAGTAACAACAGCAATTATGTGATGCTGCATATGATTCAAGCTTGTAGTTTTTTTTTTTTTTT
>VZRH01001838.1:207340-252623 GCA_013397555.1 Urocynchramus pylzowi
TTTTTTTTTTGAGTTATTCTCTAGCACAGTAGATGGCTCTATGTAATGACACTTGCCTATATTTTCTCAAGTGACACTTTGCAGACACATTTAGTTATAACACTAAATCTATCTTTTATGAATTAATTAAGATGGTATTTGTGTTTCTAACTCCCTCAAGGAAGAATGTAAATGAAGCATATTATGCTTAAAGTATTATTGTTGAGTTGGCTTGAAAATTTGAGTTTGAGATTCTGCATGTTGCTAGTGCTGTCTGCGTCAAGAAATAGAAGGTATCTGTAATCCCTTTCCTATTAAATACACACTCTATGTTTAAAATAACTGACTGTAAATTTCTGTTACAGAAAAGAGTAAAATATTAGATAGAAAGCATTTCATATTCTTGGTTAAAATATGTATTTGAAAAAGTTTTATAGTTAAGCACACAAAAAATCAGGAAATCTGAAAACTGTTGACTGTATAGCTGAAATCTTTACTTTGTGTTATATGTGGAGGCAAATTCTTCCATTGTGTCTTGGTTATCTATAAAAATGATAGTGTTGAAGTGACATACATAGCACTTTAAACAGAACACACAAGGCAGCACAGAAGCTGAAATGCCAAATAATTTCAACTACGTGTGGTTACATGGCCCTTCATACTATTCCTTTTTCTTTTTTAGCCCAGAATATAGACTTTTAGGTTCTTAATTTCTGTGCATCTTCCAGCCATATAGTACCCAGTTAAAATAAAATGGGTAATGTTTATTGAAGAAGATGAATCCATGCCATTTGTGGTCCTGGGATAGACAAGGTGTTTGTCTGTCACTAGATTAAGTACCGTAATGAAAAAAGCCCATTAGCCTTGATACTGTGACTGAATCAATTGTTTATAGATTTGTAAATGTGCTATCAATGAGTATCAAGGGATCAGTAGTACAGACCTCTGCACTTGCACTCTCTTCTTCAAATGGAAGTGCTCAAACACTTCATGTGTGGATGAGTGTACTGTGCTAAATAAAGAGGGAGAAATTAAGACAGGGATGACTGGAGAATTTTCCAAGTAAATTGTAATTATTCAGGATGCTATTCATTAGTCTTGACCACAGGAGCCTCAGAAGGTCCTACAGCTTTACAATACATGAGCCTTCTCAAAAATTCAATACTGACAATGCTTGCATATCGAAAGACACTCTTACAAATCTGGTTAAGGAATGGCCACCTGGACATGGCAACCACTTATTAGCAAGACCCAATTGTTTCTGTGTCTCAGGCTCTGACTTGTCCAAAAAAAGGACATGCAATTATCTGTTTGCCTGTAAGTCCTAGAGTGTCTTTTTTTTTTTTTTTGTCTTGTATTCTTTAGTGTTTTTTTTTTTTTTTTTTTTTTTTTTTTTTTTTTTTTTTTTTTAAGATGCAGAAATGCAGTCACGTTTCTCTTTTAACGGTGATTTAAGAAGGCTGAATTTCTCTATGACAGGCAATATCTTACTCTGACCCAAATTCACTCTTTTTGGAGCTGCTTTGCTGGAACAAGATGAACAAATGTCAATCCTTGTTTTCTGTTTTCATGGGAATAGATGAGAGTGGATATATTTCCACCAATAAGATTTGGAGGGTGATGTGTAATGTTAACATGCAAATCAGGTTGAGATGATATTTCTGTCAGGGGAAATAAAAACTCTTCCACGAATTTCCCTCATCATTCCTTTCATTTTCTGCATATAAGCTCCATGTAAAACTGTCAGGCTGGTAATTAGGCAAATTATAGGGACCTTCTCATATGAAAACTAATGCAATTTCCAGAGAGAATTTCAAATGAAGATGCCCACAAGGAAGGCAGAAGTCTGAGCTCGTTTTCCTTTATTGAGATTGATTTATAAGTACGCAGATTTTTCACTGTCTAAACTTGACAGCAGCAAGAAGATCTAAAGGTGGACTTTCTTGCAATGAATAGGTCTATGAAAAATACTTGTCTTCCAGAAAGTAATGCATTTAAATGCAATGTAATTTTTTTTGAAAATATTCCTGCTCAGCTCTGGTAAAATTGTGCAAGCTGTCTGCATATTGCATGACTTTTATGAGAAGTCATGAACTGGTGAAGGTTTGTCCAAAATCAGCACAGACTTGTAAAGCTGGCAGCAATATTTCCCAAGAGAGAGTTTGTGGGAAAAGCCAATTATAAACTAGGTTTCATAATTTGCTGCAAACTCTCTATGCAGAGCACTACAGGGAAACAGAATTTCTCACTTTTAAGGACATGGGACAATAATAAAAAAAATGTGATCATCAGCCTTTGTCCTTTTAAAAGCAACAAATAACATTCAGTAAACAGAGAAGAGGCTGGGGAAAATGTAGTAAGCTATGTAAGAAGGATCCACCTCTCAAAACAATCAGGGAGAAGGTTTTGGGGTGGCAGAGTCAAAAAGGAATACAATATATGAAATAGACTAATTTTTACAGTCAGAAATATATTGTCATAATATTCTTATACTTCTGTAAGACATTTTTCTCAGTCCTGCATTATACCCACATAAAAAGATTAGCATTTCTCAAAATCAGTTTATGTTGAATGAACCTAATTTAGAAGAAACTCATTGTAAAATTGAGAAAGTTAAACCTGTTGGCATGTCATCCAGTTGACCATTCCTGGTTGAGGTGTCCAGGGAATGGTTTATAACCTGTATTTAATACTTTTTCATCAGTGATGCAGAAGGGGGAATGTCAGCTGCCTGCTTTTTTCTGTCAGCTGTCTGTGAGGAAATCACCCTGGCCTTGGGAACTGACCTGCTCCATCTCCACTGGGCTGGGATGGAAACTCTCCCCAGATCCTGCAGCACACTCTTTCTGGTCCCTCTTTAAAATTATTAAATCATGTCAACCAAAATTTACAGCTCACACTGAGGTCACCCTTTAAGCTAGCAAGGGGCATATGAAGGATGTTTGAGAGCAGGCCTTGCTGTCTATGTAATACAGTTTAAGTTTACTTTCTGAGCAGACATAGGATTGATCCAGTGTCTGGGACCTACCTCACCAGTAATACTGGGCAAGTGCCCAGAGACACTAGTGCTCCCTGCAGGAAAAAAAAGCTAGCTAAGGCTAATGTCCTGAGGAGGGGACATCCTTCAATCACATTGTCTTGGTGAAAAGACACCTAATTTAGACATATAATCTATTTTCCTCAATCATATACTCTTCTTAACCACTTTGGAAATGATCCCCCCAATCCTAATTTTACTTCTGCAAGTAGAACTTACTATTTTCAGTCTACTTTTCTGTACTGATAACTGTCTGATAACAGTCTGATAACTGCCCCTTTCCTTCACAACCTTGTCATTGTGAAGTGGAGCCTGAAAATACAATCATCTGCTTCCAAATACTGGTCCCTGTGATCAGTCTGGGAACATCTTTAGTATTGGAAGATGGATTGTCATTTATGCTTATTATATTTCAGTGAAAGGTTTTGAGGACTGTTATGGAAACTAGGTAACCATTTCCTCATAAAACTGCTTGGACCAGTTGCTGAAGTGCGTTCACCTCAATTTATGAATGAAATCAAACCATATAGAAATAACCTAGGAAGGAGAAGCACAGCCAATTTACGGGAGAAATGTTTCACTTTCTTCTTAACCTTTAATTAAGCTTCAAGCAAAATATCTAGGGACATCATGGAGTCCTAATTTCCTCATCGCCTGAAGGGTTAATCTCAGATGAGTCTGCAGAGTGTACTGCTGTTCAGGTGAAAGCTCTGAGGTGCAGGCAGGGATCAATGCATGAAGTGATGTTATCTAGAGGGTAACATTAGACAGAGAAATGTTTCTCTCATTTTTAACATGGCGTAAACCTATGCCTTTCTCTAAACTGGAGTGATTTTATTTTGAAGATTTGCATTTTGAACATTGGTCCAATTACCTCCACCGTTAGTGAATGTGTTTACATTTTTGACAGCTGAGTCAATAAAGTTAGGGTTTATAAAATATTGTAGTTATGGCATTACATATCATTTTCATTCTTAAATCCTTGGGTCTGGAAGTACTTGGCTATAATGAAGTAGAATTTAATATCCACCTACAGCAGGGAGAAAGTTCATATTTTTATATCTATACAGCTGCAAGGATATGATGCCCACCCCTACTCACCTTTAAGTCTGTTACCTTAACAGCCAAATACAAAAGCCCTCTAGGAATAGCAATTCTATAAGCCTAGGGTAGTAAAATGCCAGTTTTCATATCACAGTTATGCTCTCCTCTCTCGGTATTTTCATCCATTGAGTTGCTGAGGAATCTTGCTGCTTTATCACAGTTTTTCTGTGCATTCCTACGATTTCCAGGAGATCTGGATCAGCATTAATGTGTTTTTATTACCAAAAGGTCTCACCCAGCACAGGAGTAGGAGAGCCTGATGTGCTAACAACAGATCACAGGTCTCCTTCCACAAGGGCATAGAGAAGTTTCTGCTGACATCACTGAGAGAAGGTGCTGAGAGCATGGTTATCACTATCTTGCCTGAGATCATCACTGTAAATGACAGGCCATAGTCTTGGAACCTTCTGATAAACTGCACAAGGTATTTTTGCGATTATAATGATGCAAAAATGGGGGCTTTTTTTTAAGAGAAGAGGAACAGGAAAGGGCAGGTAAATCACTTTCTACTGATGTCCATTGCATTTCTCTGGCCCCTTGGGCTCAGAGGGATGTCTGTGTAAGAGTAGTTTGTCTTACTAATTTTATCATTAAAACCAGAAATTATTGCCTGCAGATATGGGAGGTATTTACCATAGCATGCCCGCCTGGGAGAAGCCAGACCCTTTTTTAAAATATCCAAGTCAGCTCTTGCTCTGTCTCACTGCTTTGCTGGGTTGATTTTCAGTTCAGAGGTGAAGCTCCATATTCCTTCAACTTGGACTTTATATCAACATCCACACCACAGTGGCACTGTGTGGGTTGAAGCATGAGTGAGGAAAGTGTGAGGGTGCCAGGCGGCAACGAGACTGAGGTATAAGGCAGACAAAATAATTCTTGTTGCTCCTGGATAATGTGCCTGTATACACAGGCACATGGGTTAATTGGAGACCCATGCCTGCATCTCAGCCAGCTGATGGACTGACCTCCCTTCTCTCCCTGGATTTATCTTCCAAATCTCTGACCAAACGGGGAGCTTCCTCTGACTGTGGATGCTGCCATCCTCTGAGCTCCTTCAGCCCCTTCATGCTACCTCTATTCTGTCAGTCACGGTCTGCATCCTCCAGGGTGAGCAACTTAGGAAAATAATCATCAGTCAGGCCTTATCAGTGAAAGTGAAGATGAGGACTCTCAGGATAATTAATCTATCGACACAGTGCTTACTGGTGAATTTCTGGACTCTAGGCTGTGCTCAAGTTTTCACCCAACAGCTAAATCAAGCAAATTCAGCATCCACAGATGAATCTAAGTAGTTTGTTTCATTTGTAGAAACACTGTGTGTCAGGTGGGGAAGGAGAGAAAAAATTAGATTTTTTCCCTGCTGGTGAGTTTGGGAGGAACAAGAGAGGGTTTGTACCTGAGAAATCTCTTGCTGTTTTGGATAATGAAACCATTTTTTCCCATGAAGTTTTACCTCCTCACCTTTCATGTGTGCCTGGGATGGGGAACCCTCCCACACTCTGCAGTGACTAATTATTGAACTGTTTTCAGAAAAAGCTGTCACATGGCAATCAAATGGGAACAAGAAATTATTACAAATGACACTGTAGGTTAGAGGCAGTGGCAACAAGAAGTCTTTAGAAATCCAAAACAAGAAAAAGAATCACTTGGTAAATACATGTGACATAATTAATTATAGAATCATTATGTCTATTTTTCTTGCCTGTGCTGGTCTTCTAGACCTAAATACTTTGCTTCATTCTAAATATTTTATTTACTTGTATGGCTTGACACAATTTTCTTCTTCTGATGTGCTCTCTTATCATATCATTGAAGAGAGCTGCCTTCACTCTCCCTTGTCCTCTTTTCCCTCCTGCCTGCTTTTTGCATAATTTTAAAGGCATACTTGCTCTTTTTACTTAGAGCAGTACTTCAATATATTCAGACTGTATTTGACTCCATGAAGAATTTCTTTTGCCTCTGTTATTTCAGAGAGCTTGAATTTATAGCAGAATATCACACACACACACATACACACACACACACACACACACACATACACACACACACATATATGTAAAAATTAAGATGGGAAACTGTAGGGAGAAATGCCTTTGAACTGCCATGCTAATGCAATTTTATTTTTAAGGCATATTTGGAGACCTGCTGTTCATCATTTTAGTGCATTAGCTTTGCATTTGCTGATCTGGCCTTGGAAGCAGAGGCACGGGTAAAAGTCAGCATACTTTTGGTGTCACAGCAGTTCTGCTGTGGAGTCTGCAGATCTACAAGCCAGGCCTAGAGATTGGTCCAGTCTACAGGCTCAAATGGGAAGGGTGATACTGCTTCTAGTTCATGTTGTCTGCTGTCTGAGCTGAGAAAGCAACCCTGTAGTGGGTGTAACCCAGAGCAGCCTTTGCTCAACAGCACCTGCCTTGTGATCAGTGAGAGTGATGGGAGCACAGGTCTAAGAGTATTAACTTAATGCTCTTTGAGCATATTCTCAGCTACAAACAGGGCATGCAGAGCATGTCTGTGCCTCTGTGCATGTCAAAGTTAGATCATGCTTTAATTCCTCTTCTTGGATCAAGGGAGGGTGGAAAAATCTCTGAACCTCTAAAGTAAGGAGAGCCTTACTTTGGAAAGGATGTGCAGCCCTTCCCTGGATAGAGACAGCCTTGGAAAAGCAAAAGGCTTAAAAACAAGGGAGTTCTGCCCCTTTTGGTGTTCTCTGTGTCTTTATGCTTCTACCAAGGCCAGGCTGTTGAGCGTTTGGAACAACACAAGAATAAGAACCACACAGTTTTTGGTTGTGCCTGTGAGAAGCGAGATTAGTCACCCTGTGGATTGCTCAAGAGACCTGTGAAATGTTCTTCAAGCTGTCACAGAAATAAGACTGTAAATGCTTTACTTTCATTATTATTATGTTATGTGTTTATCTCAATTTAAGTACTGATTCAAGCACCTTTTGACATTTGCTTGACAATGTTTGCTGACCTAATTTCCTATTAGAAAATTTTTAGTGTTCCAGATACAAATTTGAAAAAGAGTAAGGTGGCTAAAGATGTGGACAGACTGAAATTTCTAAACTTTGAGAGAAGTCACCTGCCTGTGGATCGTGTGCCTCATTGACTTTAAAACTGTGAGGCTTTGTAGAACTAAACTTCAAGTGCAAGAGTTACGTGTCCTTGAAAAGTTTATTTGGAATTTTCCATTTGGGGAAAACAACTTTCAATGATTAGGGAGAATGAGAAAGCTGCAACTTTATAGCCTACAGAAGAGAAGTCTCAAGGAGGGATCTTTTTAATGGATGTAAGTATCTGAGGGGAGGATGCAAAAAAGATGGGACCAGGCTCTGTCCAGCAGTACCTAGTGGCAGGATGGAGGCAGTGGGCACAAACTGTACACAGGAGGCTCCCTCTGAACATTTTTCCACTCTGGGATGACCAAGCACTGTCAAAGGTTGTCCCAAGAGTTTGTGCAGCCTCCATCCTTGGAGATTTTTGCAATATCCAGTTTTTGAAGCTTTCTGGACACTGTCCTTGGCAACATGCTGTAGGTGATTCTTCTTAATCAGGAGGCTGGGCCAAATGGCATCCAGTAGTCCCTTCCAAATTCAATGATTCTGTCATCGTGTGGTTCTCTGGTGCTGTTATCACCCTTAGATGTCATTTATATTGGAATTTTATTAACATTGTTATTTAGCTTGTCGTTTTGGAGACCTACAATACTGCTTTTGCCAGATATTCATAAATCTGTATATCATTCTATTGCCTGTTTCAGTTTGAAACCATTCATATTTCAATAGTTTTCCATTAGTTTAAAAAGAATTTGGCTCTTTTTCTCTGGTAATTCCCGATTCTTCATGTAGCCTGAAGTTTCTGTAACAATGCAATAATAGAAAACTAAAAGCCAGTAGCACTCACATTTTTCCCAGCAGGTTTAGTTTGTAAACCATTAAAACATCCTCCTTTGCTCACAGATGAAGGACAAATTTACCTTGAAGTTACAAAAGTAAATCTCCCTTCTATCAGATTTGTAACATGGTGAGTAATTTTATTTCACTGTATAAATTTGAGGCTGTTCCAGTAGTAAATATAATTTACCCTTTCCTTTTCTTGGATGTTACATTTTGGTGACAATGTGTTACTAGGAAGACTTCAATGAAGACATGATTGTCCCGCTCTGCTCTGCACTGGGCCAGCCTCACCTTGAGTGCTGGGGACAGTTCTGGGTAGCACAATATAGAAAAGACATTGAGCAATTAGAGAGTGTCCTAAAGCAGGGATAAGACAGTGGTGAAGGGCCTCGAGGGGAGCAGCTGAGGTCACTTGGCCTGGTCAGCCTGGAAGAGACTGAGGGCAGACCTCCCTGCAGTTACAACTTCCTTGTGAGGGGAAGAGGAGGGGCAGACACTGATCTTTTCTTGTGGTGACAGTGACAGAACCTGAGGGAGAAGCCTGAAGTTGTGTCAGGGGAGGTTTAGGCTGGATATCAGGAAAAGGTTCTTCACCCAGAGGGTGGGTGGGCACTGGAACAGGCTCCCCAGGGAAGTGGTCACAGCACCAAGCCTGACAGAGTTCAAGAAGTGTTTGGACAATGCTCTTGGGCACATGCTGTGATTTTTGGGGATGGTGCTGTGCAGGGCCAGGAGCTGGATTGATGATCCTTGTGGACTCCTTCCAACTCAGCATTTTCTGTGGTTCCTAGTTGAGGGTACTCTGTATTTTCCCACACTGAGCTAATCTAGATTGGTTCACAGCTGGAATCATTGGCATTGAGGATGGTGAGGGATTCAGCAAAGCAAAAAGTTTAACCCCACTAGCTGGTGGGGTTAAACTTCCCACTAACCTACCCTAGAGAAAGAGACGAAAACGGGGCAGACCAGCAGAATCAAAATTACAACAGATTAAAAAAAATTCCCTGACTACTAGGCATGTAGGTAGCAAGACAGAAAAGAAATGTTAGACCAGTAGTTAGGGCAGTTCGATACCGAGTGCAATGATTTCACATGATGCTTTTACACACAAAGAACTGTACTTAGTGTTTGAATCCCACACAACAGCACGACATATATGTTCATTCCTTGCAATAGTGGAATCACCATGCTACAAATTTCCTTATGCTCTGCCTTGACTGCTGTCAAAGGGAAATGTCTGGGTCACATAGAGCATAATAATCAGAGGATAAACTCAGACGACCTACTTCTTACCCACTACCTTCAGGCAGTAGTATTTCTGTGCCTGGAAACCTTGAGGGCAAGCATCCCCCAGCAACCCTGAGCTAAGAAAGTGGCCAGGTATTTTGGGGGGTGAAACATCCTGATCAGGAAGAGGGCTGCATCATCTGAAAAGAGGGTGTGGGAGGTGGGGTTTCTGGACTTCGTGTGATGTTCCTGGGGAGTTCTTCTGAAGAGTAGCACTTTCAGGAATTCAGAAAAGGGAAGGAAAATAGTGTTTTGTCAAAGGCACTTGTCATGACAATAAGTGAATTAAGCCAACACACATGTACACACTCTGAGGAGCAGATCCAGAGACCCATTTACTATGGTGGCTTACTTTTGTATCACGCTGTAATTCACCCTGGGGCTCTGAGGGAAATGTAGAGCAGCAGTCATGACCATAGCTGCTCTCTGAGCCAGAGGTGGGGGGCAGAGTATCCTATGTTTCCACAGCTGTTTCAGCTGAGAGGGTTTAAATATGCTTTTGGCTGTTGCACCAAAGGAGGATGGCAGGAGAAAAGGAGTCTCTCGCAGCCTCTGTTCTTTCCCTCTGCATCTACCTCTGTCCATCATGAGGAAAAGATAGCAAGAGGGACTGCAGGAGAAGATGCAGGAGAGGAACTGAGCAGACTGTCTGCTGTTGATCCCATAAATAATACACAGATATGTATAGCTTCAGCTGATAACCCCAAAGTGTGATTAGGGTGAGGAACAGGGCAGGAAGGAGGGTGTTTGGTGTCTTGCAGTGCTGCAAAACAGACCATGTTTCCTTGTGATCCTGCTAGAAATTCCTGGCTTTGGCTTCAGCAGAAACGGGATCTCACTTCAGAAGAAGAAGATCTTCCTTCAAGAAGGATTAGGTTTCATGCCCCAGCACTTGGTAGAAGGTCCTTCACCTGCTGTTCCCATTTCTTCACAGGAGTATGAGGAGAAAAAAAAAAGATAATTAAAGTTATCAAAATTGCTTTTACTCAAATACAGGAGATGGGAAAAAGCCTCATAGATTCAAAAGCATTTTTCTGCTTGCATTAAAAGTAGATCTTGTCATATTAACCTCACTTTAATTATAAATTGCACCTATTCTGTGGGAAACTGAGGGAAAGATAGCTGTAGAGTATCCCTGGATAAGAGTATTTTATCTGCTGTTTTTAAATGCTGAAGAACAGCAATGGAAAGATGATCATATTTCCTTGGCAGCTCCATAACCTACATATTTTCAACTTCTTCAAGTTACTAGGACTATCACTAGTAATATCAAATTGAAATTCATGTGAAGGACCTGGTTTCTTTCCCCCTCTCTGCTCCCAACTCTTCCACTCCCCTCCCCTTTCCCCTTCCCCTTTCTTCCCCCCTTCTCTTTATCTCCCCCTTCCCTCCTCCTCTCCCTGCTCCTCTCCTCCTCCACCTGCCTCTATTTCCTTCTCTTTTACTTTTTATCTTCTGCCCCCTCACCTCTTGTACTTTCTCTGTCCTACCTTTTCTCATAAGAAAACATGTTGGCTGGCAAGAATCTTCCTGAAGGGCTAATTCAAGAATAAAGGATAATACTTATTTGGCCACAAGAGATTTTCTTTCATTCAATTTGAAATAATAAAACATAATTTATATAACATAAATAATGTTAGCTTTCAAAATTCTATGAGAGAATGGCAGTGTGTCTTTGCTGAGCACAATCTAAAACCTCTTGTGTGAGCTGATCAAATTAAATAAAGCTCCTGTGCTGTCAAAGTTCGAAATCTACTGGTGTGCCAACATTCATTCTTCAGCTCCATATTTAGCTTTGCAGGCAGACAAGGTCAGCTGTATCTGATTGATTCAGCTTCTGTCTTATAGCAATACCAGACGGTTGTTTCTCTAAGAAAATGGGTGTTTTCCCCTATTTTCCTCCCACAGCAGAGCAGCTGATTTGGTCTCATTCCACCAGATGGCAAGCTTTAACCAAGGGAAAAAAAAAAAGGTTTTTGAGCTATGCTTAATGGTTATTTTTGTTGTTTTTCTTTCTGTTTTAAAAAATGCTTTTACTATAAGAGGCTCACATCCATCTTCTGGCATGATTTGTAGTGTTAGAAAAATAAATCAATAGAACAACATTTGCTGTCAGCTATTGAGTAACTGACAGGTGTCATCAAGGGAAGCAAAAAATGGTTTAGAATATATGATCCACCCCAAAATTTCACCTAACAGAGACAGAATCAGTGCTCCTAAACAAACAAATGGGTATAGTGATTCCAGTAAAAAATGAGATGATATTACTAAGCTCTCAGTGCTGCATAACCGACTCTGAGTTCTGGTTATCCCCAAACCCCACATTAATCCCTACCTTTGACTCTCAGGAAGGAGCTGCTATGCCCTGTATTTCTGCTATTATAACCTGCCCTTAATGCACGGACAATGCACAGAGCAGAGAACTCTGCTTGCTCTGTTCAAGCTGCATTATCTCTTCGGTCCAGGGCAGTCCATGTCTCAGGTCTCCTGGGAATGGAGTTAAAGTCTGCTTGTATTAGTGCAGCAGATTTTATCTGCTGTGTTAAAGGTGCTAATTTTCACTCCTTATGTTTTGCAGACTGGCTGTTCCAGCTTCACAGGGGAAGCAGTTTTGTCACCAAAACTGGCATTGGTGACCCAGCCATGGAGCATTACAGTGATGTGTGAGGACCAACTCTCCCAAGCTCAGCAATCTGGCCCTGTGGAGATACCTGCTCTGTCTCCAGCAACAACAACACCAGGGGACTCTGCTGCCTTTGGGTTAGAAAACCTGCACAGGAAAAATCACACTTGCAAGTTCCTTCATTACTATTTGTTTTGTTTTGTTTTGTTTTTTGTTAGCAGTTCTTTCCTCCTGAAGTCGTGGGTGCATCCCCTCTTGGTAACTGGGCTCCAGGTAAACAGCATGGTGGGAGCAGCCTTGGCAACCCCAGGGGTTGCTGTCCCCATCCCTGCAAACAGAAAAATGGTACCCCACAGTTGTTCAGGAGGATGGATATGACTGGCATCATGAAAGTCTTCAAAGGATAGAGGGGAAATCAAATCTACATTTCAGCTGCTGACCTAATGACTGGAGAAAAAGAGTTCCCATTTTTTCCTGTAGGTTCTTTTCAAGTAAATTACTCTTCCACTATAAACATCTTTACAACTTTGAAAATAGCTTTACCTGTGTCTTTACACCTGTTTCTTAGCTCTGTCTAAAGAATAAACTTCTAAAAAGTAAATCAATGCCATAGACATTTTTAAGATTATGCCAGATGAGCCTGAGGGAAATTCATGCAACAAAGACAATTACGTGGCAGTTTGTAGAGTGGTCAAAACTTGTGCTCTTCAGTTCTGAAACTAAAAAATAAATACATACATTTTAGCTATTTTTGCATTTCCCGGTTCATAGTTTTAATTTTTTTTCTCAACATCATGGGAGGTTGGAAGCCTTTGTTTTTCCAAAAGTGGGAACTCATTCTTCTGTTCTGACTCCTAGAACTGAGGCTTTACAAAAGGCTCAGGATTGATTATGCTATGATGATTGAAGAGCTGCAGCAGTGCAGACTGCAGTGAAATAGAACAGCTAAGGAGTACAGGTGGCAGGCTGTGGGTGTCTGGCTCTGTATTTATGCTATGAGGACTTAGCTTGTGCTTCATTTCTCTCAGGGAGAGGATTATGGGCTTTGGAGTTTCGTACTGTGCCTCAAGTTTGTGTAGGTCTTAGAATTTTTTTTTTTCCTCCCCTTTTGGATAAAGCACTGCAATTTCATGCAGTGCTTCTGCCAGAGCTCCAGGCATGCCTGGGGAAGTTGTGAATACCCTCTGTGGCTCGGGCTTCCCTGACACAGAGATCTCCTCTCTCTGGAAACAAGCAATATGTCTCCAAAGCCATGTAGGTTTGACCAACAGCGTGACTGATGTCACTTTGCTTTGCTGTCACTCGTCTTACTATCCACTTACTTTTCTGAATTAAGGGTGCTTTTGAATGCATCACACCAAGGTGACAGAAGTGCAGCCAGGTAGGAACCATTTGGTGCTTCCAAAGGCAATTTGTCCTCTGAGAGACATGGGAACCCACCACCCTTCCCAAGTTGTTCTCAGCAGAGCAGTAGTGTGCCAGCTTGGCATGCTTCTAAGTGTAAGGACAATCAGGTTATTTTTGTGCTGGGCCTCCCTTCTCTGCTGCTACTAAAAAATGCTACTGCAGTGGTATAAAGAGTCACAAGATGATTTTTTTTTTTATTTCTGCTCTTGTTGTGGCCTTTGGCTCTGTGAACTTTGCTTTGATTTTCCCAGTGTGAGTTAATTTAGAGATCACTTATTTCTGTGACAGAATGCAAGGGACGAGACCAGTGTGATGATTTTGGAGCAAGACCACAAAAACCAGGCCAAAATTATCCAGAAAGAGAAGCATTTTTCATTCATTGCATCCAGTAAGTTAGAATTCTCTACTAAAGTGAAAGTCCCCCAAAACCTTGAATGTATTAATGTCTTTTACTTGGTTTTAATTTTACTATTGGTCTTATATGTGAAACTCTGCTGAGTCTGAATTTCACCTTTTGTTTTATAATTCAATTGTTGATATCCAAACTAAAATAAAATCAGATTCCTTTTCCATATTCATAATGGCTCTGCAGTTCTGAAATTGGTTTATTAACTGTAATAAACCAATGCAAATCAAAATTCTTTTCTCTTCTGCTAAGAAAATTCTGTAATAAAAGTTCAAGTAAAAGTAAAGGATTGAACATCCACATAATACCTTTTCAAAGGTAGGAATGGATTTTGAAGTCATGCATCATAGTCAAAAGAAAATGCTTTCAGTTCCTCTCTGAATGACATTTTGCAGTCTGTAGGGTTTGCTTAAGTACTAATCTGTCAAACATGGAGAGAGCTGAGATCACTGGTCTAAGTAATTTGTGGAGAGGAGACAACCCTTCTACCTTAAATAAATCTGAGCTTTCTTTGAAAGAACTGCTTGAATCAGAAGTGCTGGGCTAGCAGGTGGCTGAAACCACACGTGATGTTTGATCTCAGATGTGTGGAAACCAGGCCAACAAAGGTATATAAAAGACATCTGCAGTAGGCTCAGAAAGATTCTAGTGCTGCAAATGAAGGTGTGGTTGAGTTTTCAAGGAAAGTGCTAGGTGTACTTGCCTTATGCTCAGTCTTTTCTGGGATTCAGCTTGCAGTTGGGCTGGCATCAGGGTCCTGAAGTTGATGAACCTTTGGTATGAAATGTATGCCTTCTCTCATGTAATGAGAGATGTATGCTTGCAATTTTTTTCTATGTTGTTATCTTGTTTCTATGTTGTTGACAATATTCTGAAATCTCTTATTTTGCTTAGATAAAAAACTTTTGCTACTGATGGCAGGCTCCTAGTCAGTCTTTCTTCTTCAAATAAATGTTTTGTTGTTACTGCCTCTGCCACTGCTAAAATAAATCAGAATCCCCATCTCAATGCCTGTAGAGACAGGAACATTTAATTTATAGCAATTTCCTTTTCTCTTCATGGTTTCTACTAAACAGAACATGCTGGGTCTCAACCTGCATTTGCATTTATGCTAAATTACAAGCAGAACAATCAATACAAGTCCCAGCTCATGCTGCCCACAGCTGAACAGCAGCAAAAAAAGAAAACTGCCAAGGAAATCTTTCCCACCCAGCCAGCTTGTTACTTGTTTCTTGTTAATTTACTTTAACAGATGGCATTTAGCCATCTATTTATTTATCATGGAGGTCTTGGAGTGCCTCCCAAGAGTTGTGAAGAGATGAAAAGAGGAGCTTATCCTTAGACACCTTGTGAATCTTTCTGGTAAGGCAGTCCCAGATAGTCACTTCCCAGGGCAGGTCAGGACAGGCAGAGAGGGTGTCTGGGCAGCATATCCTCTTTGAGTGCCCAGAGAGATGAAGACAGGACCTCCCTTCACACAGAACTGATACTGGTGGGACCTCCACTGGGATGGTTATTGCAAGCACTCATCCCTGACAACTGCAGTCCTCCTTGGGCTGTGTTGTGCCTGCTCTCCACCTCAGGGACCAAGTAGCAGACCCAAGGTGACTGGCTACAGGAGTGATCTTAGTGCTGCAAGGCTGCTGATGCTGCGTTCTGCTGTGACCATTCCAGCCCCTGAGTAGCATTCCCTCTGTCCTGCCACCCACCTGCTGAGCTGCCACTCCTGTGGCTGAAGGCCCTGCTAGGTCTCTGCCAGCCCCCCTCGCAGAGCACACATGGGAAGGTGTTTGCAGCTTTTGCCTTGGGACCCATGCTGAACTTAGAGTAAACAGAAGAGCATCTCTGTGATCCTGCAGATAGCAGCCACATCCTGCACAGCAGCAGAGACTGACTGAATCGACAGGATTAATGTGACACCAGGGGGTGTCCCTGCAGCTAATCAGAAGATGCTGGTCCTAATGAATGAAGCACAGTGGAGACAACTGGTATGCTAAAGGCAGTGAATGTCCCCTTTATTGTAGTTACAGTGCTAGTGACTAACACATTACTCTGTGGGATGCAGCTAGCTCTCAAGCTAATTCTTGAGTTGAAGCAGGAACAGCTCATAAAATGTCAGCTGCAAATGTAATGACTATCACTGCTCAGGACACTTGTATTTTTTGATCAAGGGTCGTGCTGTAATTGATGCAGGTTTTGGGGACTATGGCTCCAGCTCCTTCCTGTCTCCCATGCAGCTTCTACTCAGAGCCTGCTCCACATCTCAGAAACAAATAGGTTCAACAGAAATGAGATGAATTAATAATTTCCCCTCCATAAACTTATGCCTATAATCCTGGCTGTGATTTCCTGTTATGTCTTCCCTTCTGCAGAGAACTTTATTCCCTACTGAGATGAAATAAAATGAACCAAGCCATTGTCAAAACAATTCAAAGCGCTCTGCTCCTTTGAGCAGAGGGATCAGCTCTGTAGCCTACTTTGTCTGTTAACTCCTCAAACTGCTGAAGGAACAGATGAACAAAAAATGATAGTGTGCCTGATACTATATATTAGATTTAAGTGATGTGTTGGTTTTATTGGTAACACAACATGGTGTGCAATACACCTCTCTGTCCTGGCAAATGCCCCGCCTTAGAGTAAACCAAAATCTCTGTGTACCTGCAGATTATTGGCCAGCATCCAAATGAGCTATTGAATAAACATGCATGAAATAGCACATAAAAGACACACAAAAAATAGCAACTGTGAAGAATGGGCCCTCAGTCTCTGTTCAGTCACATGGTTAGACCAGTTGGTTAAAACAATGCCAATCACACTAAAGATGCGGCACAGCTTCCCGGAAGGCATCAGCTTGGGGTTCTCTAGTCTGATGACACAAAGTGTTTGTGGGCAGGTTTGGGACAGAGTCCCTCATAATACACCTTGATGTAGTGAATAGCCAACCAGCCAGGGTCCTTGGTCAAACAGCAATCTCATGGTTGCTGAATTATGAATGCAAGACCAGTAAGATTTGTTTATTTGGCATAAAATGTATTAAATTGTCACTTCTTACAGAGGTCTCTTAGCAGCTCCCATTCATCTTTTCCCCAAAATCCTGTAAGTCCATGAAGGAATAGAAAAATCTATATTTACATTTCACTTTTGAAAAAAGCTAAATATGATAATGGTCAAGAATGTGTTTTTAGCAGGGAATAAAATGTAATTATTCATCCTGTCCTTAGCAAAATCTACTTTTCTCCTGTCTTGTATTTCTAGGGGTTCTTTCACCCATTATCTATGTAATGCTAATTAGTTCCTAACTTCTACTTTCTCTTTTTCCCTCTCTCCTATTTAATTAACATGGTGGATGTTGTCTTTTGTCTTATGGCTACAATGAACAAGGCTCCTGTGAAAACGATGGTTTTTTTTTAAACCTTTTTAATTGAAATGGCATGAATTCAAAGATTGTCAGGCAGTTCTAGTAATTTTGTCACATGAATGTTGCTTTGGAGACTCTTCCCCCAAAGCACATTTAAAAACCCCCAAACTAGCTTTTTGCTTAGGCAGCAACGGTTATGCAAAGAAACATAAAAAAGGCAAGGCGTTAAAGAATAATTAAATATTTTGTAAATTTTGGCAGTTGCACATAGAATGTTGCATTCAAGTGTGGATGCACTCAAATTCACACAAATATCCTTCCTCTAAGGTAGAAAATAAGCCTGAAATACAGCCTGTTTTTACAGACTGGTACTAGGTTTCTGTCCATGGTGTATTTCCATATGAAGTCTCCATAATTTCTTTTCCCCGTGCAATGAAATCCTTCTCCTCAGCAAGTGGGCTCTAGATATTTTGCTCCTGCAGGTCAAAGCACTATCCTAGTTACTAGGACGAGGAGGTGCTGGGGTGAGCAACTTTTCCAACCCCACTGAAGCTGGATTACTCATCCACGTGGGAAGCAAACTACAGGCTGGGGAGGACAGCAGGGAAATGACAACCAAAGCTCAGCCTAGAGGGGGTGGACACTGATGGGTTGCTCTGCTACTCTGTTATTGTGGCTCCTGTGATTGCTCAACCACCTCATTTCGACTGAAATTTCCATGGCTTTGCCTATTTGTCCATATCAGATGTTTTGTTCTCAAATGCTGCTCCTGCTTCTGTGGCGTTTTCACTTTGTTCACAGAGCCTTCCACCTGTGCATGTGTAGTGCACTGCTTTAGCAGCAGAAGTGGAGAGAAACATACTGCAGCATTTCATCTCTTGTGTTTGGTACTCTGCTCTGCAGCCAGCACCCTGCACTAGGCAACACTTAAAGTGGAAAGATGCCTAAATGAGTTTTTGAGCTGTTTATGGGGTGCTAGAGGAAAAAAAAAAAAAAATCAAAGCACCTACTACAAGCTGTTGTTAAACATCTTACTGCAACCTGCTCAGGTTGGGATTTGTTGTGAAAGAGGGCCAGGGTAAATCTCCTCAAACTGAGCTATAGGCCATAACTGCTAAGTTTCACTGATGCTAAAGTGTCTGATTTCAAGCAATGAAGTACTGCCTTTGCCAAAAGCACCAACAACTGCCCCAGTCTGCTTCATTTCCCCTTTCCGGAATCCAGGCTGGCAAAGTGTAAATCTCCTGGGTCCTGGTGCCGATACTTTTGTAATAGAACAATAACATAAGGCAGTACCATATCAAGGCCTTAGTTCGGTCATTATCACAGTTACTCACATTCTGAAAAAGCATAATATTATGAATATCTATAGTGATTTTTATCACAGAAAAATCCTTGGAATTTTTCCACCGCAGAGATGCTTTGTAGTAAGTCTAAGATCTACTCCAGACTTGTTTTACTGCAGACAGGCTCTGCAGACTTAACTTCATTTGATTCACTAATAGTCATGCCAGTTATACAGTGGAGGCATTTAATTACAGTGCCTGCAGCTTGTGAGTCTTGATTCAAAGCCCACCAAAGTCAAAGGATGCTTTAAAGATGAATGAAAGTAATTCAAAAGACAGCAAGGATCCCAAAGTAGGCTGTGACTACAGAATCAAGGTTAGAAGAGACCTCCAAGATTAATCAGTCCAACTCTTCACCTTGCGCTGCCACTGTAAGCCCCACACCACTAAACCACATCACCCAGCACCAGATCCAGATGCATCTTAAACACCTCCAGGCATGGGGACTCCACCACCTCCCTGGGCAACCTATTTCAATATCTATACATTTTCCAAAACAAGAAAAAATTTCTGTTAAACAGTGCTCAAGGTTGGAATTGTACTTCTAATAATTTCTACTTAATGGGCTTCTGGCTTCTCCTTCCTTGACATAATTTTTTGTATTACAATATTTGTTCTTTGATCTGTTAGTACCTTTAATTTATTCAGTAGTGAGAGTGCTCACAAAAATTCTGCATTGGATATTGGTGGATTTCTTGCAATTCTGAATTAAAACAAGTTGCTTTTAGTAACTGAAAATTTTATTTCATGTATATTCTAATTGAGTTACCCTTACTCCGCAATGGAACACAACGCTTATTTGCCTTCTATTTTATGTTTTATGTTTTATGTTTGTAGAGGTTATCGTGTTTCAGTGATACAATATGACCACACAGCAGATTAAAATGCATCATGAAACTTTTGTACTTTGCTATTTTGAACAGATGACCAGGATGTGGGTTAGTGTTTATTAGTGCAAACCCAGTGAAACCAGTGGGAAAAGAGCATTTTATGGAAACACTTTCTAACTGTCTCAGAACTGTGAGATATGATAAGGCTGGACATGGTTCTTGGTTACCCCCACCTTCTGTTAGCATTTATACTTGAAGAAAGGGGATACAGGATTTCTGCAGGATGCTGCCATTTTGACTGGGTAGAATTTTTACTCTCTGCTTCTTTTAAAGACAGTGGCCCAACCACAAGGTGGCATGAAGTAGACAAGTTTTGACAGCAAAATATTGTGATTCTGGTTAATTTTCCAAATCTTTCTCTTTCCTTACCAGTAAATGGGACAACAATGCTTAAAATGCCACATTATGGGAGTGGCAAGTCTTAGTTTTGACCTTTGCACATGAAGCAGTGATCCATAACTAGAAGAAGTAGGTGTGTGCAGAATTGGGTGGTGTAACTCCGAAAAGACTGGTTTTACCCCAGAGATTGGTGTGGCTCCCCATAATGCTACAGTTACTCCTTAATGGGCAGTTTTTGTAAAAATGGGACCAGCATTCCTTTTGCCCACTGAAAGAGCTGTGGGAGAAGAGTCTTCAAAGTTTTCCACATTAGAGGTCTCCTCTTTTTTTTTTTCTAGTTTATCTGACTACTGTAATATCCTCAGCATTTCTGCAGTACTATTAATGCTCCTGACATTTACTGAATTATGTATTGAGTTATTGCTAATCAGATGGAGGTACAGAATTCGTCGAATAACCAAATTTCTTTAAAAAGTGATGCTAATTACAGCAGTAAGGAATCATTGTACCTTGGACTCACCCTTGAAGGTATGAAGAACCTCCTTTAATGTTGGAAGACAGGACACCAACATAACACTTAAAGGAATTTATTTTATCATTTTTTACCTGTGGTTATTAATATCAAGTAAATTCCTGCTGATTATTTAAGAAGTTGGAACTCTTATGATGTCTCTTTAAACAAGCTTTCACTTGGGCTTACACATTTAAAGCTTATACTTTATTTGTGCAATGCAATTCTGCATGGTCCCAAACAGCTGGAAAGACTTTTGTATCTAGTACCTCTTTACTCTGTGAGCTGATCTGCCCGTGCTCTCTGGATGTGGAAGGGGAACTTGAAAAATCTGGAGAAAAGTCTGTAGACCATCACCACATATTTAGCTAGTGTACTCTTCTGGGAGTGGAAGGAAGTGCTTGATGAAGCTAAAATTGATAAATTTAATTTGAGAGATCTCATGTTTGTAGAAGTTATTTGCATCTTCCATGTTCTGGAAGTAGTTCTGATATCTTTCATACCTAAAGCCTTAAAAATTGTATTGTGTTTTAATCCTGTAACTTAAATCATGGCAGAGATACTGTGAATTATCACCTATTTTGCAAGAATTGCAGTTAGCTATTTTTAATAGAAAAATGAAGCAAAATTTAGTCTATATTTGTCTGTAACACTATCTTTTAGATAGTCTGTTTCATAGGCATTTGGACATTTTGCATGTGGTAGTTACTGTGGCCCAGATACTTGCAGTGTCAAGACATGTACTTGCATGAGTGAGGTAATGGAGCTATCAACTTTCACATCAAACTGTGAACTTACAGCAATTTTTTTTCAATACTGCCAAGGCTGAGACAAAGTTCAGTGATTTACATTGAGTCTGGTATCAACAGAGCTGTTTTTTTTTCAGAGATGTGCCTGTTCCTGTAGCTCTTTTTGGAAGTGGGAGCATGAAGAAGTTGTCCTCTGCTTGATTTCATCAAAACAGCATTTGATTGAGGGTTGGACCTCACACTGTTTTGATAGGTGTCACTGCAGCTGAGACAATCTGGCTGTGGAGGGATCAGAGCTGTGAAATTAGATTCTGCCTATTGATTGAGATTGTTCTGAATGCCACCAACACCATTAAGATAAATTAATTCTCCAACACTGTGAAAAAAGGGAACTAGCATTGCTCTCAAATTTTTAATAATTATTGATGTTTCCAATATTCATATCGTTGACTTACACGATGGATTGTAAAGAAGGAAGAAACATTTAAAAAGAGACTACCCTCAATGTAATGAAGATCAACTAAGAATTTCAGAAGCCTTAGACTATAAATTCATTCCTATTCTCTGCTACAAGAAACGTCTGAAATTATGAAAAGACAGGGCAATATTGCAGTACAGCTTGACTGAGACATTGAAGTGTTCCTTTTCATTTAGAAGTTGAATGAAATTATAAGGATTAATGTAGCTTCAGATGTAATTAACCTGATGCTGTTTTATAAAAATTAACTCCATTAATCTCTGGACTGGAATTAACTCATGTTTGGGCTTGTAATAAAAACAAAATTTTTTTATCTCAGTTTTATGTCGAGATGATTTTAAGCAGACAATGATTACACCGTGTCCTGGTACATGAGCTGTAACAGCACAGGTTGGGATGTCCTAAGAAAGAAATGGAATGGTATACTCAACAAAATGGGATAATTCAGTGAAATAAGATCCCTGTAAAATCAGAACTGCTTTCAGTCAGGCAAAGTACGCAATGACATCTTCATAAAATAGGCTCATATCCCAGCTGTTGTCAGAAAGCTGAGTATCTATATCCCGTTTCCTGAACCAGACTGTTGCAGTGAAGCAGCAATGCAGAAGCATGACCTTGGTGCAGCATTCAAGTTCTTACATCTGTCCTTGAGCAAGATGAGTCCCATTACAATTTTTTTTCCTGCTAGGTTGTTTCACTTTATTGGAATGTTGTTTGATGAATGTCTAGGAGCAGAGCATTAGGAAAAGATGTGCTGTTCACACTTGCATCTCCACAGGTCCAGGTTTGCCATAATCAAAGGGAACTTTTAAAACATAATTTCATGTAGTCTGTTCATGCAAGAAATGACAGATGGGCTTTCTCCCTAAGAGGAAAAAAGAGAATTGTGAGGAAACATGTGCATGCAGACATGTCAGGCTTACTATGATGTATGGCAGGTGTGTTGGTACCAGTACCTCTGGAGAGGAGATCTGAAGAAGAGGCCTGTAGTGAAAGGAGAAAGAGGCCATCATGAATGGACATTTATTGACCCCAAAGTCAGAAGCAGGAGTTATGAAGGTGATGAACTAAGCTGGGACTTCCTCATGTCACAACAAAGCATGCTTGTATCAACTCCTCTTATCATCACAACTGGTGGCAAAGTGAGGCCTCTGGAGACAGCAAGGATGAGAAAGAGAAAGGTACTGCCTGAGCATCTAATTTGAGGACTCATGAAATGTGTCTTTCACAACACCAGAAAAGAAAAACTTGAGCTAAAATTAGCTAAGCAAAAATGAAAGATCTATAGTAGTTTGTATGTGTAGTAAGAAATTATATATGACAGTTTGGTATCACTGTGCCATGCCTGGCTGGCACAAACTTATTAGTCAGGGAGTTTAGGGTTTTTTTGTCTGCTTCTTCTCTGCTCCCTGATGCAAAGCAGCACCTCTATACTGTGATAGGCCATACTGCTCAAATGGCCACCAGGTCCTGAGGGACGTGGTGCCTGGTTCATCAACACAGTGGCATTTCTCTTGAAAATTTCCAAACTTAAGTCATGCTACAATTTTTGGGCAAAGTACTATTTGCTAATGCATTGAACCTGGGAAGAAAAAAAGCAGGCTTTTCCTACAAGCAGCTCACTGTCTGTGGAGCTCTTTTGGAAAACTGCCTTGATGAAGGGTGTGAAAATCTGGCTCAGTCCCCTCTGTCATTGATGAAAAAAGCAAGTTTCTTTCATGTACCTGGTTGTTACAGAGACCAATGATAAATGTTGTTCTTATTCAGACGTTCTGGGTTAGATCTTCTCAGCTGTGCACAGCTCTCTTCTTTCTTCCCTGAATCTGACAAACTGCAGTGATAACACACCTCATTTCTTCCTTGTTGGTCCAAAGCTGAAAGGTTAAACTGAGCTAAATGCATAACCAGCCCCATGACTAATGGCAGCTTCACACATTTTAGGGTGAATGTATATGGATCTGATTTATTTACTCAGGGAAAACACTCACAGGTTTCAGCCTATGGACTCCCCTTCAGATAGACTGGAATGGGAATTTCCATGAGTAGAAACAGCTGGATCAAACTCTCTGTAAGTAATTAGCACACAGGAGAGACAGTTGTGCTTGCACTTTATCAAGCCTCTTGGTAAGATTATGTACTCCAGATAATTAATCATTACATTTCCCTATACACATAATTACCTCTACTTTCTTGCTCTCCCACCTCCACACATATAAACAATTCATATGCATGTATTTACAGAGTAATTACAGAGTGCATATGCTGTGATTAAAGGCAATATAAACTGTGTATCCCTAATTACAAGAAAAAAACAACAACAAAAAATACCCAAACAAATGAAAGCTCAAGCAGGAAACCACACCACTTCTTTAACTGGATCAAATCCCTTTCTCTTCAGACTAATACAAAGAAAAAAAGGAAACTCAAATATTCTGTGCTATGAGCCTGGCAAAAAGATGAGTGTCAGCCAGCCTAGCAGGTCCCTAGGTTGTAAATTATTTAATATATGGGACATAAATCAGAAAGCAATGTTACTTGGGACAAGATGAAAGAAATGCTGCATCTCAAATTTAGAACACCATTTGGGTTTAGTTCCCTTCCACCAAATAAGAGAAGATCCTACAGGTATAGCTTTGGTGGAAAACAGCTGCATCCCACATGAAGTGAATACAGGTATGTTTGCCTTCTGAAAACACTTGCTGGCTTTGTTTACATGAGGTGATCTGATGTGGCTCTTATAAAACAAGCAGCACTGTTCTCTCCTGCTGAAGTCTCACATTCCCCCATGATGTTTTGACGTATGACCTGTGTGTTTTCCATGGCAGACTGATGCTTTCCTTCAGAGATTTTGGGCCCAAAGCACTCCAGACTACTGGCAAATGAAGTAAATCTGTGGCATAGGGAGAACAGGATCAAATGGAGTAATTCTGCATTTTCTTGGAAAATAGTCTTTGGCACCTGGTGTGACTCTTGAGGATGATCCTGCCGAGGGTCAGGACTTGGACTTGATGATCCTTATGGGTCCCTTTCAAGTCAGTGTATTCTGTGACTTTGCAATTCTTTTGTCTGGGCTTCTGAGACAAATTGCTCAGATTTATTTCATTTAGCACAAAATTGTTTAGAAAGTGCCATTCACTTTGCCTGCTAAAATTTAGTGGTGAGACTACATTTTCAGCTTTTTGCTGAGAAACCCCTCTAAGAATGACTCATCATTAGATCTAAGAGTGGGCATAGAGTGATGTTTGGTTGTAGTTTTTATATATCAGCAGGGCAGCTGGGAGGCCCTGCATGTATCCCATCCACCCAGTGCTGGTCATGAAGTTCAACACAAAGGGCTGTTATTTCCACATCTGCAATTCCAGACAAGCTACTGTAAGGTCTGCCTGAAGAGGTCCTGCACACCAGCATTAGGAGTAGGTTGACTTGCTTTCTGCCACAAGAGGATGACTAGGATCCATTGTCTCTATGGATGTCAATGCAATTGTTCTCTGCTATTCATGCTGGGACACCATGCTTATTGCTGTGGGCATTCTCTGGACCTGTCTTTGTAGAAGTGGATGTATTACCTTGTGTTTTGAAGGGCTTCCTATGCTAACATCTGGGAGAAATTTAGTGTGGTTAATGGGAGTCTTAATGTTGAGAGATGAAATGAAATAGATGTGGGATATAGCAGACGAGGATTGGAAGCACAACATCGAGGGCTGTTGAGGAAAAAGTATGTCATAGCAGAAACTTGGAAAGGAAGACAGACAGATACCGGGCAAAGAAAGGGCAGAAATTAAGATGATCAGAGACAGTCTGGTGGCACAGGAGTAGGAATGGCTTTGAACAATTGTAATGTGCTTATTGCTAGAGACCATTAAAAAACTCAGAATCCCAGCATCCCAGTTGTGTAAAGCAATAGGGAATTAAAAACCCTGGTGTCTTACAGCAGCCAGCTGATGTTGATGGCAGACCCTGATACAGACACCATCTTGTATTCTTTCAAAGTGAGTATGGGCAATATCTCTCTAGATCTTCATGCTGCTTGTAACACTGATACTGGGGACCTCTGTAGTAACACAGTGAATTGTTGACTGTGAGATTAATTCATACCTTTCTTTCTTACCAGAATACTTTGCAGCTAGTGGCAGGAAGTTAGGGCTAATTGTCTGACCTTATTCTGGCATGTACTTTGTCTCTGCAGCCTTCTAAGTTAGTTTAAAGTGGTCATTACAGCACCATTTCCTGTCTGCTTAAGAAGAAAAAAATTATCTCCCTGGTTGCCTAAAATTCAGAGCCTGACTCAACTTTCCTGCAGACCATGCAGCTTTGGATCACCACAGTGCCAACCCCAACCCTTCAGTGTCTGGCCTGAGTAACAGTGCCTCATTAATTAATACACAAGCTGTGAAACGGGATTGGAGCCAGGTGGCTTGAAATTCTGCAGCCTTTGAGGGGGAATTCTGCAGCCTTTGAGGAGAAATCCTGCATTGTGTAAGGCTGACTATGCTGATTCCAGCAGAAGAGAAAGTGAAGGTGTCTGTCTCCAGTTGTAACTAGGCCTGAGATAAAACTCTTCTGTTTGAGCCAGGGAGGTGATTTAAGGTGATTTAAGAGTGCCATTACCTGAAGTGCAATTTAGCCAGGAAACAAACCTCCACTTACAAAAAGCACTTGATGATCTTTAATTATCACAGCAGGTCTGGACCTCAGCTTTCAATCTCATCAGGTAAGTGTTTGCCCTCTGATATCAGGCTGAGTCACTGGCTGAATGAAGAGGTCAGAAGAAGGAGAAGGTTTGTGCAATGTCAAAAGACAGAACCTCTTCTTACAGAGATCCTCCATCTGAAGGGAGATTGGGACCATTCACAATTAGTAGTCTGCATTATCCCTTGAAAGCAAATTCACTGGTCCTGTAGGGTCCCTTGTACCATTTGTAATGCTTTCAAAGTATTCAATAATTGCTTATTTGTTCACCAAGAAAATACATATTGGACATTGTATATGAGGTTCTGTATATTTCTTTGCTATATCCTATATTACAAAACAGATTTTTATTTGAAAATGTTAATAAAGCTCTTGTGTTCCTCAGTGCATAGGAACAGTTTCCTGCATACCAATACCTTGTATAATAAATTCGTAGAGAGTAAATGAAAAATGAAGCAAGGTCACCTTCAGGCTTGCTACAGTATCTGGAGTGAACACTGTGCAGAATTTGTGTTGCAGGGCCTTTGCTGAGGCGGTGTGATCTTTTGCCAAATGGGTCACAGTGTGACAAAGGCCCAGGCTCTTTAGATCACACGTAGCCTGAGTCTTGCTGGGGCAGTAGAGCAGGCTCAAGGTTAACAGACTTGGTTTGCAGAAGGAGCAAGAGCCTCAGGTGTCAGCCTGGCCAAATAGATATCTTGTGCTCACAGCTATCCTTGTAGTCTAAATTACACATGCATTCCACAAACCCACATTTACTAACTGGGAATTATGTCAGCTGCAGACAAAGCAATTAGGCTAATTTTCTCAGTGCATATGGCATGTCAGCAGCTGGCAAACTGTTTGCAGGAGGGCTCCTAAAAGTGCTACCATTAGCCAAATTATTGTCATGGATAATCAGAGACCAGTTTCCTTACATTGCCAATATAATGCAGTTTGGTTAGGCTTTGAGATGGGGAATTTAATTGCAGCAAGAAACCTTTTTCATTTTACAGGGATACAGTGATAAAATAGTTTATCTATGATTGGTCAAGGACTCCCTTACCTGTGTTAAATCTGATATCTGGAAATAATAGCTAGAATTTATTTCACTGGTAGCAGTTGTCTAATCCCCTTGTTTCTTCTGCAAAATACAGTTTGCTCACTGTTTTGTCACCTAAACTGTGTGACTAATGTTCTGAATTAAAACTCTGCCCTGTAATTCTATCAGCCAAAAATTTCATTACAGTTATAAGTGCGATGCCAGAGGACTAAAGTTAAAATATCCCTTTCTTTCCTCTGAGACCTTCAATCCACAGGGATCTGATCCCATATGACAAAAGGCGCTGGGCTTAGCTGTTTAAATCAAAAGGGAGGGAAAGGGAAACGTGGATGGGAGGCATAGCTGCACGTGTTATGTGTGTTGTGCTATTAAGTTTGAAAGGCATTGCTGTGGAAAAGAAGCTTGTTACTTAGAGAACGAGTCTTGGTCAGTTAATGAATGTGATTGGGGTCGAGGGAGCAGTGAGGAACACTCCTGGAAGGGTGCTGAGCAGCACTGAGTCACAGGAGCAAGGAGAGAAGAGAGGGTTCTACCTTGCTTCAAGGATCTATCCAGAAACGCTTTGTTGGGTGCTATCTCCAGGTCAGGCCTTCCTTGTTTGGCTTTCAAATGTGGTGTCCAGTGCTGCAGCTGTGAGTCAGTCCAAGCAGCAAACAGTTCTCTCCTGGTGCTTTGTCTTTACTGGTATTGAAAATTGCAGACCTGTGCATTCACAATGCAGAACAGGCAGGCTGAACTCCTCAGTGTCTGTTTGATGGCATAACACTCCACACATTTTGGGTGTTGACTTGCTAGTCAGCTTGCCACCTCTTGTGCAGTGTTGTGTAACATTCTCACATGTGGGCTCTTGTTAGATGATGGGGCGACATACAATGAGGCGTCCTGCAAGCCCCCAGCTAAAGAAGGCTGCATAAATTACTGCTTTGAATCCAGGCAGGGAGAGATCATAAAACACAATCTCAGAAAACTCAAGACTTCAGGTTGTGCCTGTAAGGGCAAGATAATACTATAGAATAGGATTTGTGCATAGTTTTAAAGGACTTACCAGGGTTTTACACACTGGGCCAAATTCAGCTCTGTCATGCTATTGATCTCAGTGCCGCTGTTACATGATAATAGTTGTTTGGGCTCCTTGAAATGGATTTGGGCCAGAAAATAAAAATGCCACAAGGTTCAGAGGGTATACATTCAGCAACAGCACTGAATTTGAAAAGGTCTGTTTGTTGTCCTGGCCCCTGGTTTTCTCATGGCTATTTTGATCTTCAAAGGACTTTACAGGTATTGATTAATCTAAGAGTGGACCTGTAAAATAGTTGCAGTGAGTAACTATCACTTCTGCTGCAGAGGCTGCAAAACTGAAACAAAGGAGTTTCGACTGCACAAGAAGCTGAATTGGCCGCTGTGAGATCTTGGCTATTCACCCTGGCCTCAGACCTCTTGATCACACCTCTGTCAAATAAGTATTCTACTCTTTCCTCCCCTAGCAAGTATTTCTTTTGGATTAATTGTTGGGCCTGTGGGGCACAGAATCCAATATCAATCTATTTTTAGTAGAAAAAAATACCATCTGGAGTTAGCTCAGAGTGACTGGCTAAAGTTACCCGAACCAGATTGCCTTGTTCCTTCTCTATTTACAAGGAGAAGAGGTGTGGGAGAGCACATACACAACCAAACAGAAACTGATGAGGTTTATTTGGATTGCCATTTAAAATCATCTACCAGCACTTTCTTTACTGGGTATAAAATAAAACTCTCTGTACAAAGGTGTGAAATATACATAGAATGATCTCTGCTGAACTGTGCAAGCAACAAGTTGTGTTGGGACAGATAATGAGAAACACTATGAAGATGATGTGTGATTTCATAAAGAACCACAAAAAATTTGCAGGCATCTGTCTTTTGGTGAGAAGCAGTTTTGCAGTGACCTCAACTGATTCAAAATCTTTTACGTGGATGAAGACATGGTGAAGTGAAAAAACTAGGAAAAGGAGCAGAAAAGTCAGTGTTTGGAATTGACATTTTGGAAGAGGTGCTGGTTTCAAAACATAACTCAATTTTACTTAAAAAAACCGAGTCAAAGTGACTCATCTGTGGCTTTTTTATTGTTTCCTGGAGAATTCTGCTACGTATGTGTTAGCCTTTCTTTTGTGGGGAAGACATGAGGACATCTCACTTTGGAAGTTTTGATGTTACAGAATGAATAACTTGAAGATGCCAAGATGTATCTTCCAAGAACTTTTCGCTGGTAACAAACTTAGTTCATTTGACAAATAACAAAAGTTACCAATCCAGCTCCAAAGAATGGCAGTTCTGGTGTAGATGGTGTTTAAAAGTAATATTTCTTAAACTGATGCACCCTACAGATGTTTACAATTTCATCTTTCACCTAAGCTAATGTCCAGAGAAAGCTAGTACAAACCTTTCCTTTGAGTTCCCTTTTCAAGGTTCATATGAATAGCTTGCATTAGGTGATGATGAGTGATCCTTTGCAGCCAGCATACTACATTGAGTATTTAATCTGTGTTTTGAGGATCCATGCTAACTATGGCACTACAGAATTACTTAAAATTAATTTTAAGGAAATACTTATATTTTAAAATAATTGGAGTAAATCCTGAGTGGTCTGATAATGGTGGAGAAATCTCTCAATAAGTGAGATTTGGTGGTTTGATTAAAAACAGTGTTCTATAGTCCATGAAAGCCTTTGAAGTCAGAATTAGAAAAATCTAGATTTAAGCTACAAGTAATCCTATAAGTCTTTTCAGGTTTTATAACTCACAGTAGTCTGTGAGGTTTTTGACCATATTTACAGAAACTGAGTTTGTTGGCAAGATACTATAAAACTAAAAATATTTAAAGTTGGCAGCTTGATACATTCATTCAGAAATGGTGATGAGATCTCTGGATTTAATAATTACATTCCCAGCAATCACAATTATAAATGTTATGCTTGGAGATAATAAAGTGAGGCAGATATAATTCTCTGTTGCTACCTGAATTTCAACTGGCTGTGTATCATTAAAGTTGAAAAACATTAATTAAATGCCTTTCCTAACATTAATTTCTCTGACTACATTTTTGTCTCAATTTTTCTTCTTCTTTTTAGGATGTATCAAATGAAATATATTAATAAATTCAGAAATAAATGTTTTATTAGGGGTACTAAGGATGTAGAGCATAGCTGAACATAGTACTACAGGGCAAAAAAAAAAAAAAATGAAAACCAGGTTTTTATTTTAGAAAAAAGAGAACATTTTTCCTTTCTTTTTTTTTCCTAGAAAAATAAAGTTTTTTCCCTAAAGGGAAATAATGTCAAAGGATCCATGCATTAAAATAAGCTTTTTAGATTATGAAAAGGAAGAAACTACTCAGAGAGCTGCTTAAAAAAGAGGATGATATATTGGTAAAACAGAATTGAATGTATCTTTTCTTCTAGTGCCTATTCTCTTGTTTCTCAACAGAGCAAGAGATATGCGGATCTTCAAAAATGCATTTGAATCAGAGCATATGCATCAACTTTCTTCAAGGATCTAGTGAACTAAAAGGGTCACTCTGCAATAAATAGCATCTCATTTTTTTGCAGAGCTGATGGATGTTTGATTCATTCAGGGTGTCACAAAAAGCTAGTGCTAGAGTCCACTTGCTGTACCATTTGTAGGCAATTAAGGAAGTGTAAACAAGCAGCACATTAAAACAACCTTTCAGTGTGATCGAGCAACCTCTGGTATTGCGCCCCTCTCAGCAGTGCCACTCACACACTTCACTTGATATTAAGTGAATTGCTAATGCTGAAGTTTCAGTGCGTAGAGATATTAATAAACTACAAAAAAACAGGAGTGCAGTGAGGCAGGGATGGGTAAAGAAGACCTGTGTCTCTTGGAGCTCACAGGAGCTCCTTCGAGTGACATCTTTCTTGCACAATGTTTCTCACGTCTTATTCTGTACTATCCATCTTACTAACCATATTTGTTTTCTCTGTTTTTTTTTTTTTCTCCCTCCAATCAGAGGCTGCACTTGTGAGCCCAAAATGACAAGATAAAAAACAAATACTGTGACTCACAGAAAAAAAGACCTTAATCCAAACTCCCCAGCCATTGCAACCAGCAGAAATTTCCTGTTGGTATAGAAACCTCTTTATCTGATAGCATTTTGTTCTTTCTGCTGGGACTCATTTCAGTATCTAACTCAAGTTTAAAGTAAAGAAGAAGCTTCCCTCATTCATCTCAGGAAAACACTGCAACATTTTTTTACCAAAAGTACCACAAATTTGAAAGGATATTTCTCTCTACATTCTTTCTTCAACACCTGGTATTTGGTCCCAGATGGAAACTGATTCTGTGCTCACTACTTGGTTGCTAAGTGACCCATGCAAAATCTCTGAGCTGATTTTCCTTCTCTTGTATTTTGACCATGAATGAGAGAACCAGGTAGTCAAAAGATGGGTTTCATTCATATGCAAGATTTCTCAAAAAAACATGAGAATCTTTTGCTATACTGCTTTCAGGGCTGCGAGGGAGAGTAGCAGCCTGGCTGCAAAACAGGGCTGATATCTGACAAAGATAAGCAGTCCTCACCTTCAGTGGTCTAACTCAATTTCAGAGGAAAGACAAGATAATAAAACTTGGAGGACAGTCAAAGCCCTACATTCTCTTTCTGGAGGGATAGCTGGTTGATAAATGGCTGCTGATTTTGCCCACGTGTGTCTGATTTTTAAATAAAGCCTTGCACTAAGGATAGCTACCAAGTCATTTGCTAATTAGGTTCAGCAAATGACTTTATGAAATGGTTTGAGGCAGAAAAAGTCGGTATGGAAATCAACTGCTATTATACAATCTAGTATTTTTCTTCAGAGTGGCTTTGACCTGTCTCTTTCCTGTTTAAGAATTTCATTTGAGCAGGAAGGCAGTGACACAGAGAAGGGGTGGCAGAGGGGCAGCAACCTGTAGATACACTTGTAACCCGGAGATGATGTGTATTCACAGCCTCAAATCATACTGAATGGCCTGTAGCTCTCCAGCCAGCTGTTTGCAATGTTATGCTCCAGTAGGATCTGAGGATTCAAGAATCATCTGCAATGCAGATCAGATTGTCTTTAAGGGAACAGAAGAAGTCACAAAGTACGAGCAGGTGTGAGGTCCAGTCAAAAGGGCTCTTCTGTGGCCTGGATATGAGATACAGGACTGCCACCTGGGTTAACTCACTAAGCAGATCTAGCACTACTATTTTACCCTCTATTTTATTAAAAAGGGCAATGAAGAAAAACACTGCCAAAATGCATTGTATTAACAGAACATTGCCACAGCATTACCTTATAATGGAAATCAAAATTGGAGCCAGAGCACTATGTTTTTCTTCAATAATACATTGCCATCAGTACTTTTCCCTGCAGAGAAGCTGCATCTTCATGCCTCCCATGACAAAGAAGATAGTTTGGCACAGAGACAGTGTCATCATTTCCCTGAATCACACAGACCCTTTTAACCAACAGGAAAAAAAGCTGGATTACTTTGTTTTTGTTCTTTTTAGATGTGGGGCACAGCTGTGTAGATTGTAGGCAACAACTGCCTGCTCTGATGCAGCATCCTGCACAGCAAGAAAACTAAACACTGTCGCTTCTCTCCTTCATTTTGAGCATTGGCCTGTGCATTGGGAGCATCCGTGTGCATCTGCCTGGTTGTGAAACACTCACTGGATCACAATGCAAGTCTGGCAGTAGCCCTGCAAAAGGGTTTGGACTTGTGATTTACGATTGATATCTTTCACTACCAAATCCCTGGGCACTGCACATCTTTAAATTAAGACACATGCCTCAAGGTCTCCCAAAAGTAATCACTAGCTCTGGAGGGGAAGTAACATTTCAGTTTAAAAGGTTTATTGTCACTACTGCTTTGATGCTGCCGTCTGGCAGAGCCTGAATGACTATAGATTACTATGAGCCAGTTACTATCTAACAGCATTCACTGAGCAGGTGTCTCAGTGTAAATGCCTGACTGAAGGTGGCAGAATGAGGCAGTGCTGCAGGGTGACAGATCCAGAGTTCATTCAATTCCCAGAGGAAGTCCACAGGTGAATTTGGCGGTCAACAGTATACTAAAAAATACAGTTTCATGTCAAAGAGCTGTTCCAAGGAAGCAAAGAAAATTCTGTTGGTTTTCTTTTTTCTTTTTTCCATGCTGCACATTCTCCAGATGTGTTTCTTATTATATGAGGTCCAGTGAAAGTGGAACCCTGATCCTTACTAGAAAAAGAAAGGATCACACTGTGACAAAGGATTTGACAAAATTTTTAGACTGACATTAAGATAGAATTTCTAACATCATCTCAGTTGTGTTTTCTTGCATGTGGATTATGATTTTCATTTAAATTGACATAACATTTTTTTTATTTGAATATCTGACACTTCTTCATAAGCATCAACAAATCTTATTTATAACTTCCATACTATTTATTCTCAAATAGACTCCTGTCTGACCTGCTTTTTAGTATTACTCAGTTGTAATAGGTCCAACAAAGAGTATGGTAACAACACAGAAGCACTGTCAGGTGAACGTAGGGTTCTTATGTTAACGTAGGCCTGTGTGGAAAGCTGACAGGAGATCCTGCACAAATTACATTTCTAAGTTCACTTTGGCACATTTGAGAAATTTGAACAAGATTCGTAATTCTCTTGCATTCATTCAAACTCTACCTGAGCTGTATCTTACAGTTAAAAAAAACCAAACAAACAAAAAGTTAAAAAAAAGGAATGACATGAATCACTTGAAAATTAGTCTGGATTCAAATCAGTACAGTAAGAACCAATCTCCCTAAGTATTAATGAACTATTTCAAAGAAATCAATGGAAGCAAAGAACCTACCTACCACTAAGGTTCTGGGTGTTAGATTTTGCCTTGCAGTGTCTCAAGGTGTTTACGCAGGTGTGGAACATCAGAGAAACAGGCTGATGGTGTACTAATTTTCATGCAACATGAACAATAGTGAAAGAAATATTTATTATTGAACATCTATTTACAGGCCTCTGAAGTCAAGAATTGAAAACCAATGGCAAAAATATGTATATAAAATAAAAAGCAGGTTCAGCTGAAGGCAAAGTGCATGAGAAATTTCAATGACAGTTGAAATTTCAAATAAATAAATAAAATTTCCACAATGTTGTGGATTCCTTTCTCTCTCTCTACTTTTGGATCCAAGCTATACAACACAGTACCTTTTACAATTAAATGAATATTAGTATTTTATATTTTAATATATATATGTGTACGTGTATATAAAATATGAATATAGAAATCATTGCTGTGCTATCTCTCAGGCTTGTTTGCATAATTTTGTCTGCAGGCAGAATGTGTGGCAGTCACAGTAGGCAGTTGAAAGGCAGCTGGGTTTAATGTCCAGCCTGAACACACAATTGTTTGGTCTAGCTGAAGCTGGCAAAGTGTCCTCCCCTGTAGTGCTGTTGGGTATGAGCTGAGAGTACCCAACAACACACCAGGGAGCCAGAGAAGGGGAAGGGAACTGGGACAGCTGTCAACACCCCTCTCTCCTGTTCTAGCAGCAGGATAAGAGTCTTGAAATGGAAATTTTTTTTTGCATCCCCTCAACAGCTCCTCTCCATTCCCAAAGTGGGTTCCAGAGGTACTTTTTACAAGAAGAGTAAAATGACCCCACCAGTGGGGCTACTGGATGAAAAGCTGCCTAAACCAGTGCTCCAGCCTGGAAAGATCCAACAAAAGCCCTCTAGTGCTCTTGGGTGTTTACTTGGCAGGAAGCAGTGGAGGATGTTAAGCAATCACCACTGTGCATACATGCATTATAAATGCAGAGTATTCAGAGCACTGCCTGTGATGCCAGATGTTCACAGCTCTTCTCTTTATTTTTCAGTAAGGGTTTTCCATGCTGTACAACAGTTTATGGGCTTTGCTCCCTTGGTGTTTGGGGGTTCCTGCTGTGCCTAAATTCTGCTAAGACATCAGGACATCAGTTCGTTGATGCCAGCAAATACCTTCCCAGTGCTCATAATAAGAGAAGAAAAGTTGATTTAAAAAAAAAAGTGAATTAGCACTTTCTAAATTCAAAAATCTTTTGATCACAGAAGAATCTGAGATCCTGTGGAATTGGAAAGACTTATTTACAAAAGAGTAAAGAAAAGCTGCAGAAAATTTATGGCACTAACTGTAAGCAACAGGAATGAGGAGCTTGGAGCTTAACTCACCTCAGCCTTTCCCTTCCTATATTTTACTCTGCATAGAGCAGTGTGGATGCTGATTTGGCATAATTTCTGTGCTCACTGGATACCAGTGTATCCAGTGAGCACAGAAATTATGTGCTGCAGGGGCAGCCTTCCACGCATCACATTGATTCAGCAGGGTCATGCACCTCTTTCTTCTCTTCAGAGATTGAGAAATCCTTAAAGAGGGGTGGGCAGAGAAGGTTGAAGTTCTTTCTGGAGCCAAGACACTACAGAAAACAAGCAGCTTCACTATTGTGTTTTGCTGACTATCAGATTTGTGTCAGCTTCAAAGGCAGCTTCTGCTGAAAGGGACAATTCAGCAGGTGGGAAAGACACTGAGAGAGTGTAGGTGTGAGTGATTTGTGCTAAATTTATATTTAGCCCTTTAGCTTAACAAGCTTTCTAGTGTTAATTAAGCCTGTGATTTTTTTTTATATGACAGGATTCGACAGCCATTCTCACTTCATGTGGGGGCAAGCATCACAGCAAGGTAAAGACATACAGTCATTAAACTGCTGAAGCAAATGATTTCGTTTTCAAGGGTACCATTGCCTGTTGTGTGAAAGCCAAGCTGTTCTTCCAAAGTTTCTGTACTCATTGTGCTATTTATTTACCTCCCCCCCACCTCCAACCCTCCAATATATAAATAAAATCATCATCTTACATATACTTCCTGACAGCTTTGAAAACTCAGCCTGGGATATGAAGGTCAAGCCTGGTACAATGTGGCTTGCATTATGTGTTTTGTCTTCTCACAGGACACCATACAGGGATAGGTAGATTACACATACAAGGCCAGCACAAAGCTAAGGTTAAGCTGCTGAAGTTTATTTAGCAATTTTATAGCTTTCACAAATTATGTTTAGACTAGTCGCTAATTAGACTATTTTATCAGGATTTTAATTTAATTTAAAATATTTTTGTAAAGTCTTACATAAGTATTTTATGTGAGAATATTTTTTTAATGTATATGTCTTGGGTATTTAAGAGGATAGAAATTCCGTTGTTAGTAAATAAATGTGTGTCTGGGCAATTCAGAGCAGTTTTAGGCTGTCAGAGGTAACTTAAGTTGAATAAAAAGCTATTGCGATATAATGCAGTCACAGCTATGTACCACAAAAATCAGAATTCACCAGTGTGGATGAAAACTCTGGGCATCATTACCACTTGCACCCCTGTAAGGCAGGATTAACTCTGTTGCAGCCAATCAGGCTCATAAAGGTAAAATGGATGTGTTGGGCTGGTAACTTCTGCATAGGCAGATAACTGAGCTCGGCTTGCTATGACACTGCTACCTAGTGTCAGCTCAGAGTGCTCATTTTGATAAAGGCAAGAACCAATATTTTTCATGATCCATAAACAAATAACTTTACTGGGTGCAGACACAGATATAAGAGAGATGTAATTGCAGCTATATACAGTACTTCTACAATATTGCTACTCCTGGTCAGGACTGATATTTGTTATAGTTGTGCCTGCAAGAGGTTTCAACCCTGTTATCTACTATAAGGAATGAAGCAGATCCATTCATTCAGATTTAGGGCCAGAATTTTTCTCTGTGGAAAACTGTGAAAACTACATCCAGTGCATTGCATTGTATCATCTTATCTCTAGCTTGCCACAGACACTAATGGCAGGGGAATGAGGTGGCAGAGAAGCAGCTGGAACAATTAAACACACCTAGAAAAATTATCTGCTTTCCTTCTTTCTTTCTTTGTTCTTCTACCCCTCTGTTCATCCCAGTTTGTTTTCTGCCTGCAGTGAGTACTCATCCAGGGAACTGCGGGAAAACCAGTAATTGCCTGGTTAAACTGCCTGGAACCAGTGTTTCTGAAACCAGGTAAAGTGCAATCCCAGACATTGTCTGGAGGCATTAAATAGAGGGGAAATATAAGAATAATATGCTTTCTTCTGCTTACAAGATTTAAAATAGCTCAAGATTCTACCTTGCAGAAACAGAAGTCAAAAAAGCCAGGCTTAGTGAAGAAAGCTTGTTATTTAGGGTAAAGGGATTTAGTTCTAACATTACAGAGGTTGTGGTGGTTTTGCTCTCTGATCCCTTCATCTTTTTACCAAAGGATGTTGGAATGAGCTAGATTTTAAAAAGAGTTCTTGCAGAATGCAGAAATTCCAACAAAGAGAGATTTCCTTTCAAAGATACAGTGTCCCAGTTTAGCAGAACAACAAATATATTTTCAGTAATGGGTGTTGTCTCGAACATTAATGTCACATTTAGAGTTTAGTTTTGATGCTTCTGTTATTCAGCTTGATCCATAACGGATTCTCTGTAGGTGGTGGTACTTTTTTTTTCTCCTTCTTTCTTTACCCTTTTCTTTTTGTTTTTAAATAAATTGTCAGTCTTGTCAGAAGTTTTTTCATCTGTTCTTCAGAAAGGAAAGCTCTTTGTCAACAGTAAACCCAGGGGTCCTTTCTGACCCCAGGCTTCTGAGCAAAAAGAATCTGTTTTCATCCCCAGGGCAAGTTAAGGCTGGTGACCCTGCTGCAGTCAAACAATCCTAGATGGCACTAAATGAAATGCTGAGTTACCTTACCACATTCCTTTCATCTTCTTGGATATCATCCATTCACAAGTTCATTCCCATGCCCGGAGGTGTACATGGGGCACAAGTATGTCCAGGGTCACTCAGGGTCACTCTCTTCACACCTCCAAGAAGAGGTGCAGAAGGTCTTCCAAGTGTTCCTGCAAACCCGCCAAACCATATGTCCTATGGGCTCAGCCCACCCTGTTCCCAGTGGAGCCCTAATGGCCCTAATGGACTCAAAGAGGTTTTAGAAGTTTTAAATGTGAAGGAAAAAAATCCAGGATTTTATAGTGGCTGGCTGAGTTTTCTCTCAGGGATCAGGTGGCATGCAGGACTGGACCCAGTTTCCAAGAATAAAGGCTTATTGATACACTCATTGTAGGGGTCAGGACTCCATTTTGGGGCAGCCAGCCCTGATATCTGGTAACCAGATATCAAGCTGAGAGAAACTGCTGATTGCCAAATAAAACTATTTATTTTGAGAGAAAGCCCATGGACACTGAGAGAAAATTAATTACATCCCCTTTTATCTATTCTGAGATTCCCTCATTGCTCCTAGAAGTCTTGAAGACATTTAGTTTATGGACAGCCAAGGCCATAGCTGTCAACACCTGCTGGAACACTTAATCATTGGAAACAAGGTAAAATTCATTGAAATACAACCTTCTAGAGTAAGGAAATTGGATCAGGTTACCCTTTAACTAACTAATTGTAGTTTTCACTGATGTTTGGAAGCAGAGGAAGTATTCCCATTTTTCTCCAGTATAATTGCATCTCATTCATGACTGTTATATAGTTTATGCAAAAAAATAGTAAAAAAGCCTCCTTAAAATTGATGCTTCAATTAAAAAATATAACCCAAACCAAAAACAACCAAACAACAAAACCCAAGAAATTAGGAAGAAATCTGCAATTCAAATATCGCAGCATGCCAGAAATGTGATCAGCTGCATACAAGGGTTCTGCTCTGCTTCATTCCCACAGACAGCAAGCTGCCCATAGAGACCACACATCCTCCCACTCCTTCTCCTGTTTAAGTTGCTGAAATGCTGCCCAAAACCAACAATACAAAATTTGACTGCAGCACTTTTCAGTGTGGCCCCATTACTCACTTGAAAAAGTACATTTGTTGCCACCTGGTTGTGGATTCCAGGCCATCAGCAGCAGTATCATTGGTTGTTTAACTAGTTTGTTGACTGGACAGAGCATTCCCAAGGCAGCTGACAGCACTATCATCATAGACCTCTGTTGTAGTTTGATCCTTCTCATCCCTGTGATGAATGCAGATTAGAAAGGAATTAAAGAACTGCCTGGCCAGGAAAACCACCATTGTTTAAAAGAGGTTTTTTTCCATTGGTCCTGAAAAATCAATTACTTCTCTCTTTTAAATAACCTTTCTGCAGAGATGCAATTTCAACAAAGCTCTGCAAAATGGCTGCAGCTAGAGGGAAAAGTATGTATGTGAAGTTGGTTCCAAAGGGATATGCTTTTATTATGAGCCTTCCCTGGTCTCTCCCTCTGATTTAATTTTCTTTTGTGCTCTGGGTCACTCTTGGTTTACTTCTAAATTTGTCTTCCCCTCCTCCTCAGTGGAAAAATAGATGTAATGCAGAATCCAATTTGTTTTGAAACCTATTGTTTCAAGTGAAATCTGAACACAAATACTTTATACTGGAGTGTGTTTTCTGGAGGAAGGTGAATGCACATAGATGAGACTCTTCCAATGTCAAGCAATATCACACAGACTGAGAGGTTCATTCTGCTCTTCTACCTGCCTTTTTAACACTGTTAATATCTGTCAGTGGTGAGGACTGTGTGTCTCTCAAGGAAGGTCCTGCTGTGCACCCATGAGCTACTGAAAATGAGTGACTGTGAGAGACATCTTCCTTGGCAGTTGCATGAAGCAGGGAGTGGGCCCTGAACCTGATATGTAGTTGGTCCTCTATGTGTTGAGCCAAGGGAGACTGGAGAACCTTGGGTTCCTACCATCTCATGATTCAGTGTGTTGGCTCACTCACTGGGTGTGGCTTGCTGACTTTCCCATGTAAACGCTGTGTGAGAGCCAGCTGTGCTGAAGCAACCTGGCTGATAGCAGAGGAAGAAACAACAATGAAGTCATCTTTCAAGGAGTCTTCCTCCACAGTGCTCTCCTAAGGAGTTTGTGTCTCCTCACACGGTTGTGCTGATGCCCTTTGCTGAATATGGAGAGCCTGAAATAATAGTCAATGTGTTGATGGAGTTACTTGTCTTTTGCCACCCTGAAAAGATCACCTCTGGCTCCATGGTGGCCCCTGTCTCAGTTCTCCTGCTAGCCACGATGCTGGGATCAATCTCTCCTTTGGCCAGAAATCTGTCATCATCAGGTAGCATGTCAGCAGCCTTTATTCAATGGTGGAGAGTGGTGGGAGGGATTAGCTGCAGGGAAGCTCAGTGTTTTGCTGAGCATTTTGAGCTTCCCATCCAGGAGAAATCAAAATGACAGCTTTTGCTCTACCCACATGGAAGGCTCTTAGCATTTTTATGCTGCCTGCAGGGAGAAAGAGGCTGTAACCAGAGCCAAAAAATTGGGTCTGGCTCTCCTGCTACTCTCCAGTTCTCCCTTAATGGAAAGAGGATTTCACAGACAGTAGGAAAAAAAATGAAAACACCAAATTTTCTCCTAAATTTGACAGAAGTGGTAAGAACAACATTTCTGTTTGTGAAATGATTGCCAGACTTACCTGCTGTCTGCAGTGCATGTGCTGCACCTCCTGTACTGCTCATTTCAAGGAGATCCCAGGACAGACAGAAGGGCAGGCAGTGGCCAGAGGGGAGCAAATGCACCTCCTACACGCTTGAAGCAGCTTAGTGAGCTGGTCATTGAAGCCTGTCAGTGTGTTTCAGAGGCCTGATGTGCCATGGCAAGCATACATTTAGGTTATGAAATGTGGAATTGATATATAAGTGAATTTGCATCTTGGTCAAACTCTTGTTTTACTCCATTTGCTTCCTAGGTTTTTGTGCATACTTCACTCAAAAAAGTTGACTCTTCATTGCAAATAATAATCTAGACCAGAGACAATGGGCTGCCTTGTCTGATCTGTAATTCAAATTGCTGTTAAGGCATGGAAATGTCACTGGTTCTTTTGGACAAAACATGTCTGTTCTGAGTTAGTCCTATCAAGACTGGCAAAAAAAGGGAAGCATCATCTCCAGGGTACTGCAAAGCATTTAGAAATGGAGTTTGCTTTCTGATCAGCTTACATGAAACATTTCAGAGCACTAGTACAAGGCAGAACTTTGCAACGCAAGTTGTTGAGGCCAAACACTTAATGACCATACATCCAGCTGCCTACAAGTGGGATTGGGATAAGCATCTCCCATGGTGCCTCCCACATGCTGCAAAAGTTCAGGAAGGGCTAGTCTTAACTTCTGGGATTTAAATGGCTTATTTATTTTCATAAACATGAGGATTAGCAACTGCAGTGTTTATACAGGGTTTTAGTAGGTAAAAAATACCTGGTTCTGTTTGTGAAGCAAAATACCATGAGCTGGGAGAGCAGTGGCAACAAAACCAAGAAGAAGCCACAAATGCACTTTTCTGATTCTGAAATGTAACTAGACAAAGACAGAAACCAGACACAATTCATGTTTTTTCTGTTCCATCCAGGAATATCAGCCCATTCACAGATGCAGTAGGTGGGAAACACCTCAGGACACAACACTGTGGCACCCCAGCAGATCTAAGTGCTACAAGGCCTAGGTAGAAGAGACACCTGTGCATGCCATGTGGGAGAAGCCTGAAGATGAGAACAGGAATAAAGACAGGGCCTTGAAATACAAATCAGAAGTCTAGTGATGAAACTGAGGAGGAGGTGAGTTTTGGAGCAGCTATGAGAAAAAAAAAAATAGCCTACATGCACAGGGAAGATCTGTGGATTAGTGTTGCATGACATGGGAATCATTCATTTCTTTTTTAGCCCAGATAAATAGTGCCCTTTTTTGATTTCACTAACTGGCTTCCCTGTCTATAAGTGTGGACCAGGACTCGTTGCCTCCCAATACTCTCAAATGCAGTTTTCTTGAGACAGCAGACATTTGTTTGTTTCCATTTGCTTGTGAATGTGAGAGTAATCTGTAGAGAATTAACTTGAACAAGTGATGTAAAAGTAGCTGAAATTTCTGTCCATTTGTAGTTGATATCATTCAGTGGATTCTCCAGGATATCCCAGAAGCTGCCACAGCAACTAAGATGTTGGTCAAGGTGGGGAGCTTGGCTAAACGTAGAGAACCATCATCCTTAGATCAAGGACTACAAGGACATGTATTTTAGTTGTGATCATCGTGTTCACCAAGAAGTGACTATTTATAAGTTTTTGCAGAATAAACAAAGCAAGCTGCTCAGTTTCCTGTGCCTTCATGCCTATCTTTAGAGTATTGTGGCAAAAAGAAAACAATTATTTGTTTCAAATAGTGAAGAAATTTAGAAAAATGACTTATTCTAGTTTCCAACACATTATTTGTCACATTTGTCCAACAAAAACAGTAAAATGGGTCTAGACGTTAATTACATTTTATGCTTTTCAAAATATTCATGGCAAAACATACTGATCAGACATATGAACATACATCTTCTTTCTCTCATTTGCCTTCTGTACACAAATACATAATTGCCATTGTCTCATTCTCCTCTCATATCAATCATCTTATTTTTATCATGTATACATACATACATGTGTGTATATGCTTTTAGATAAAAACCACTTTTCCTCAGCATCCACCCTTCCTCCTTTCCTAAGCATCTTTCCATGATTTCCTCTCAGATAATTAACAGGTTTTCTCTAGGTTTTCACCACTTTTTCATAGGAAACTCTCTCTGTCTCAGAGATGTTTTCTTCCAGCAAAAATGAGCCAAATCCTTTGCAGGACTTCAAGTCTCTGTGGCTTACCTAGAAAGGCCAGGGAGGTGTCCCTACTAGATACTGGGGAGGCACCTGAATGCATTTGCAGCTTTGGTTTACCCAGCTGTATCTACAGAGGACATGCATCCATGGATTTTTGACCCTGTGCTTTCACACCTTTGTCTTTTTGGCTGTTTTTCCACAAGGCTGTGATGTTACAAGGACTCTTCTGTATGCTCAGCATTATTCTCATGCTAAGCCCATCAAGGTGTTTTATTGCGACGAGAAGAAAATAGCACGGGCACGAGCTCCTCCTATAGCAGGGGCTCAGTGCCAATTTGAAGATAATTATCTACATACAAATGCATACCAATAAATTTCCAAAGCACTTTGTAAAATTTTCTAGTAGAAGTCCCACTTCTCAGTTTTACCTCAATCCATTTCAGCCAGTGTAATAAATTTCTTGCACTCATTGCCTGCAAGTTATTTAGGTCCAGGATGCTATCTTCTCATTATTTTGCATTTACAACTGCTATTCACCATTCCATTCATTCAGACTGTTCTCAGCTTCCTTTAGGAAATCAGTTTTATGTGTTTATTTATTTATTTATTTTGGTGAAAGCACCAAATAGTGAGGATCAGCACTCTTCCTGCCTAACTGCCTGAGAATGCAGACATTTTCTTTAGCTGTGAACATGCTGTCTCAAAAATATACATAGACCTAACTTAATTATATTTCCCTTAGGCTATTCAGAAAATGCAAAACCAATTAATCCCCCTTCTCTCTCTTCACCCATCTCCATAGTCTAATCAAACAATTTTGTTGTAACACTGAGTTTGTATTCTCTCAACAAGATACATGCTATGTTCTAATGCCCTGGATATCATTAAGGCTTCTTGCAAAAAGCAAAAATGTGAAGCCCTGCTTCTAATGTTTTTTAATTATCTCATGTGTCATCTGAACTTGCCCAGCACTTAGCTCTATGAGAGCTCCAAACCCAGATTAACCTGGCTGATCCTGCAACCCCTCACAATCTAGTCATGGGGTGATTCTTTTCTCCCATTGACTTTGTATTTTAATTGGTATGTTTTTATTAACAACTGACAGTAGAATGTGCTGACAGGAATATACTAGATGGCTAATATTTATTCATGTAAGAGGGGAAAGGAAAATAACTTCATCCCCAGACTTTGTCTGCCATCCCTATTATCTCACAGTTTCTTATGTTTGTTTATAAAAATATAAAGAAATTAACCTTTAAAAGAAGAATAGCTTTGGATATCCTCTTCAAGACACATTTTCATCCACAAAATATAGTCCTATCTAAGGGGGGGATAATTTAGAAGGGGCTTGGATGGGGGGAGGGAATTTCATCACCACTTGTGCTCCTAATTAGTGCGTTTCTGTCAATTATCTTAATTTACCAAACTAATAAAATTGTATGCACCCCCATTGCAGGGTGGGTTTTGTGGACATTTTTCCATAACTGCCCTTGGAGGCCTTCAATGAAGATCCACTTTTATATTACCTGCCATACCAATATTATCTTGGAAGTGTGTGTTGTTTCATTTCTAGGTTGAAAAAGGCATCACTACTTGAAGTGGTTTTCTCACCTTAGATTTCCCATTCTGCTGTGCGAATAAGAGCATATGGTGCTCTTTTCTGCTTTGTGTGATGAGTTCAGCGTGCAAACAGAATTCTTGAGCTTCACAGCTGCCTTTGTAAGTGAACGTGTTAAAGGGTATGCAAGAGGCAGCCATGAAGGTACACCTTGCCAGAGGGAAAAAACTACAGTGGAATGCTGGGGAAAGTCAGTGACGCTTTCTACAAGCTGTCCATGTATAAGCAGAGGTGGTACTGAGAATCTTAAATGTGTGTTAGAGAAGGAGAGCATCTGCTGTGGGAACTGGAAGGGTTCTGCCTGACTGGTTGTCAGGCCAGAGGTTCTATGTAACTGTCAGAAAATTTGAGCTAACAAAAAGTCTAGTGATATTTAAATTTTTCTTGCTCTTCTGTTTAAATATTTTGTTTCTTAGAGGGATAGGAATGGAAGCAAGCTTTTTTTCTGTATTTCTTGAACCTGTCTCTCCTTACACTTTTTTTTCTTCATAGCTTTTCTCCTTCCTCTATCTCCTTTCCCCCTATTCAGGATCTTTCTCCAAAGCTGATGTTGCTTTGAGGGAGCTAGACCCTCAGATGCTCTCCAGAGATCCCTTCCAATCCACCTTGTTTGATGGTTTTGTTATTCAGTGTCTTTGTGGTTCTGAGATCAGAGAGGCTGGGCACACTGGGAAGAAACCTAGGGAAGACAGAGATGGCTACTGAGCACAAGCCAAACACTTTCATGCATTGTAGCAGTGGGAGTAGTGAAAGCTTTTGATTTAGGCATTGTAGAAGGCAGTTTCCTGGGAGTGACGGAAAAGGAATTTCCTATCTGAAATTATAGCTTTTTTTTTTTTTTTTTTTTTTTAAAAGGGACTTGTGGGAAC
>VZRH01001838.1:257183-291088 GCA_013397555.1 Urocynchramus pylzowi
CCCCGGCCGGCCGCAGGGCTCACCCCCTCCCCACCCAGCCGGAGCTGGGCAGGGGAGGTCAGCCCTCTTCCCCTGCTGGACCCAAAGAGGAAGTTCCCCTGGGAATGCTCTGCTTTTTAACCCCTGTGTGTTCTCAGAGGTGTATCCAGGTCCCCAGTGGCCACACCAGGTGCTGATATTCATATCTGGCCACTGATTGGTTTGACCACTACTTTCCCAAAAACTTGCTTCCTTGTCAAACCACCACAAAAAGAGTGAGAAAAGCATACTGAGACCAATATGCTTTTGGTTGTCAGGCTACAAACCATTTTGTACACAAGAAAAAAAGGAGCCACATTCTTGGTACTCTTGAGGAAGAGGATAGAACTGTGCGTTGAGCTCTTCATAGCCTTACCAGTACCAAAAATGTAATGAACATCTGTCTCTGTTTAAGTGTGTATTTCACCTAAGAAATTGGAGAATGCAGGTATTGGATGGAGTAATTTGGCTGAGTCTGAGAACACTCTTTGCATAGACATATCCCAGGTGCCAGTACAGTTTGCTTCTGCTCTGCTGATATACATAACTTCCAGATGTTTTGAGAAAACTGATGTGCAGTTTTTCTGGGTAAATAATTATCTTTATTAAAAAGTCAGATTTATTTTTTCTTTTATGATTGTTTAAAAGCTTTCCTTTTAGAAAGAACACAATGAATTCTTCATATGTTTTGCAGTCATCAGACCTAATCCTGTTTTTTCATTATTTCTGCTTCAAGTCCAAGTGTAAGTACTGACTGTGCCAGCATTAACTCACAGATACTTTAAATAGGAACTGTGAAAACTGAAGGATGGTGATGGCTCTGGTGCACTGGAGACAAGAAAAGTCACTTGTTTGATCTCCCTGTCTGCTGGAAGAGGAGTATGACTCACTACCAGATACCTGGAGTACTTCATGTCACTCACTTGATATGACAAATCAAGGGGGTCAAATGGCCCTTCTTAAGTCTCTTCTGGAGCACAAGAATACCCAAAGAATTATAGCATGTTTGGGCCATACTATGAATTCCCTTGTAGACTTTTTGCTTGACCCTGGGCAGGTCACACAGGCTCAGTCTAGTATTGTACAGGGCATTCATGGAGTATTTTTCTCCAGTGGCTGCATTCCAAACAGCTTGATAAGACCATGGCTGTGGTGAATGAATTCCTACCTCCATGAAACCCTTCTACCCCATACAGTAACCTTAGTTTTTTAATCTAATTTTTTGTGCACTTTGGGTTCCATCAGGAAGCAAAACCCATTCATAGTGCAACTTTCTGCAGTCCTGGCAGATTGATGGCTGTTGACTGGCTCTCTAGCCTTAACTCCCTGCTAAAAGGAAGTGAAAATATGTACTTTAGAGGTATATGCTGTTTGTCACTGCAGTGCCTTCTCTGTCTTGCCTGCAGATATTCATCATTTCACAAGGCTAGAAGCCTCAAACTAATGTCTTTAGAATATTAATGTGAAAAAACTTAGAGAACTCCTTGGGATTCACTGAGTTTAAGTGTACAGGTTTCTATTTCAGTCTGTTCTTATTCTCTCTGTTTAATTTTATTTGGCACTGGTGATTTATCTTTTTTGTGATTATTGTTTGTACTTTTCCAAGTGTGAGGTTGTTCATGAAACCTGTTTGTGATGCTTATTCCTGAAGGTGTGGTGGTATGCAGCATATCTGGTTGTGTCTCTCACTCTGTTCCTCACCACTCTGACCTCCTTCCAACAGTGACTGCTCCTTTTAAGACTTGGGAAATTACTTTTTTTTTTTTTCTCTTCCCTATTACTACATAACTTGCTGATGCTCTGAGAGAATCGATGTGTAGTTTTTCTGGGTAAATAAAAGCCTATACTGACTGTAAAAGCCAGAGATCCCACAGAGCATGAAATCCCCTTCTCCATTTCTTCTCAAATGTTATCTGCACACCTGGTGCTGAGTTTCACAAAAAGAGTACTGTACTTGGGGCATGTGGTGGTGGTTTTTTTTTTTGGTTTGTTGTTGTTGTTGTTGTGCATATTAGGACAGGTGATACTTTGAATGTAGACCAAGTTTGATAAATTTTATGATGGGCTTTACCATAAAGTCACATATGCTTGCCCTCTCGAATCACAGGCAAGATTTTAGCAGGACTTCTTTCAGCCCCTGCAAATTTAAACATTTTTTGCAACCAGTCAACCTTGTGTTTCTTCTGATCCCTTTGAGTAGTTTGATAAATTTCTCATCACCAGAATCTCTCATCTTGGAATCATTACATGGGAGTACAAAAGATGCAGAGCTGGTTCATCAGAAAATAGTGAGTGACTCTGTTCTCTACTCAGAAAATATTCTTGGGGAGGTGCTAGACATCTCTGCTGTCAGCTGACATTATCACTTTAAATCAAGTGAAGCAGACATTGCAGATAATGTCTTACTGCCACAGAGCAGGTAACCTTGACAAACCTGGAGGTAACAATTTTATGTCAGGACTGAGACACACACTGGCAAGACCTGTAGTAAAAAGAGTCTGGTCTTGCAGCTGTCACCTGTGGCTACAGGCATTTGGACATATGTCTCCAGCCTGTGAGTTGAATGACAGCCTCCATGAATACGAAATTCTCCTTTCAAGTTTTGGGACACTATTGATGTAGAGCGGTTTCAAAGCACTTCTCCTGTTCTCTTTGTTCTTCTCCCTCCCACAGCAGTAAGTAAGTCTCCCCACAACAGCATCCAGCCTGTCCCTTGCCCTTATAGACTCCTTTTGGGGGCCTCCTGGCATCTCTGGGGAGAAGCTTGCTAGTGTCAATTAAAAGTGACATTCACTGCCTGATTTATTCTATTTCCATGTGAAAGGACTTGGACTAGTGTGTTAAAAGCTTAAAGAAATCTGGACAAATGCAGAGGAAAGTTGGAATTAAGAGGATTATGAAATTCACTTACTTTCTGAAATGAAATTGGCAGGTTGGTATGTTTTTTGACATAATTGCAATACCAAACTTACGAATCACACTCATAACAGAATTCTGAAGCTTTCAGATATTCCATATTCTTACTGTTCAAGCTATCATGCTCTGTATGCCTTTGGAAAGTGCAGCCATTGTAATGGAGACTGGCACTAGCACAGTCTTGAGCAATGTCTCCTTGTGGAATTTATTAATGCAGTCCTGATTTGGAAAGACGGGGTCAACCTTCTAGAAGACAGAGTATCCACGCAATACACGGATCACAAAAGGAGTACTTCATATCACTCACTTCATCGACTAATGGCCCTTTTCATTCCCTTTTTGAGTAGAAGAATACTTGAAGAGCTGTTGTAGGTCTGAGTCATGCTATGAGCTCCATTGTTGACTTCTTGCTTGACCCTGGGCTGGTCAGAGATCACAGTCAAGTTGTGGGATGTATGCCTGTCCACAGTAACTTCCTGGCCATGAACATGAATCAGTTGGAATATAAAACTGATCCTTTTCAACTAAGATCTATTTGAGCCTGAAAGGCCTCCTGGCTTCCACATGCTCACGGCAAGCACTTGACTAGTTAGTACCCCAGAATAGCAGCAGCATGTTCAGGCATTGAAGGCCTGAATTCTGTTTGCTCTCCCCACAGCTAAGAAAAGGATAATAACAGTATCACACCTTAGAAAAGTGTTGCTGTGTTGATGGGGAAGAAGTCAGTCAATTTCACTTGCATAGATGTGTAAGAATGCCATATGCAGCCCACATAATAATTTATCATAATATAAATTATGATAAATCCTATGCCCTATTTCATGTAATGGCTGCTACCAGGAGCTCTGTGTTAGTTTACCTGGAGGAGAATACCCTTCCTAAATAGGCTGTGGTTTAAGCTATCACCGAATGAAGGGATTTGAATAGCAAAGAGGCTAAACTTGTTGATGAAAAGACTACTGCAAGTAGCTTGAGACAGTTGGGCAACATGATGGTAAATTACATTCATTGTTGCTGGCTGCAAGGGAATACAAATCAGATGGAACAAATTAATCTCCTTATATACATCGATGGCTTCTGAATTACTTGTCACCTCCCAGGGAAAAAATAAGCTATGGTTTGCATTGTGGGAAGTTCAATGAAGATGTCTGCTCAATTTTCAGCATCAGTCAGAAATTAATAAGCTGTTGAAGAGCTTTAAACTGAGGCTAGGGAACACCACAGCAGCAATGTTCTGCACTACATATTTTCTGCTTTGTGTACATGTATATTTTAGACTCCTCTCATTGCCCTTTTAAAAAACAGAAAAAGTCAAACTCCTGAGAAGAAATCAAGGAGACATCCCTGGACAAGCACATAACTGGGCGAAATTGATAGCTGCTATCCAAGGAGCAGTTGCGCAGGGGCCATTTTTTTCCAAAAAGTCAAGGAAGCAGCTGAATACCTTCAGTCAGCTTTGGATTGTCGTGATTTGCCTTGTGACAATCAGATTCATGGCAGAGATAAACACCCATGTCCAACTCTACATTTTCAGTTATGAGAAACATTCTTGGTTTGAACCATAATATCAGAAACAAAAAAGTGAATAAAATTCCTTTTCTTCTTCTTCTTTTTTTTTTTTTNTACTGTTACCCTTTTCTAAAAAGATTCTTAAAATTGTTTCATTTTATCTATTTGAATCTCTAAGTTTTATTGTTATTTTATGGTAAAGAGTGCTGACCAGTGGTTAGACGAGGTGGATTATGCTACAACTTATAATATAAGTGCATATTTTGTTGTAGCATAATGTTTCTCTTCCCCTGAAGCAGTATTCTTTGGTTCTTTCTAGTGGGAGACATTTTGACAATTCTTATGTTTCTATGAACTACAACTTAATTACAATCTCTCTGGGAAACTGATGAGCTTTCATACGGGATGTTTTCTTCCTGCTCTCAGTATTCTCTCAAAAATCTTGTTTTTTGGCTGTCAACCAAAAAGCATAGATGAATTTGTTGGGGTTTTTTTTAGCTTTATTTTATTTAAACACAGAGAACATAAGGTATCAGATAAGAAATTGTGAGATGCCTAAAGGTTAAAAGTTGAAGTATTCCCACAGTATATTAAAGATTACAAGATAATGACAGTCCAGTGGCAGGCTAAGAAGAGGGAAAGTTAATGGTCTGTGAGATTAAATTATGCATCTAGAGAGTTCTCAGCTTATTACTGACAGGTATTGCTTTCAGAAATAATTGTTCATTTTTTAAAGATGTTTCTCTTCTTTGTGCTGAACTGATCAGCCTCCTGGAAGTGGTCATTTAAGGGCATCAGCATATGTGTTACTTTTTTTGCATTTAGAGGATTAGTGATGTAATAGGATAGTTGGTTTTCATGGATTTTTAGCAAACAGTAGTTGGGTAGAATGGCAGCTTTACTATCAGACATATTTTGAGAAGGTTATGTTAAATAAGAATTGAATTTCATGACTGATATCAAGAAGGCTGAATGCTCTCAAATCCATGGGATTTCAGGATGCTTATTCAACCCTCTTTAGGGAGAAGCTTTCAGTGCTTTTCATAAAAACATAAGAGTGGTGGAAAGTAATCTCTGAAGGTCCACAGTATAGCCTTCTGCTCCAAGTGGGATTTCTGTCAGCATGTCTGTGTCTTTGCACAGTCAAGCTGCTTTCTACTATCATTTTTCTTTGGAAGGATTGGACAAAATCAATAGAACTCATTCAAAAAGAGTCTGCAATTTAACTCTTCTTTTGCTTGTTTTGGATATATAGATTAATTTTCTAACCTGGTATATTGATTTTTTCAGTTAATTCCTTTTAGGTACAAATCATGTTGCTTGAGCTTCCTTTATTGTCACATGAGGATCTACTACCTTTTAGCAGGGGTTTTTGCTCATGAATAATGCAGAAATTGAGCACCTAATACAGGTGGAAGCTGTATTATTACCCTTACATATTTGTGTTTTGTAGAAAATGCAGAAATAAGAAATACAAAAGCCCTTCCCCTTATCAAGATCTGTAGTGATGCTGACTCATACTTAGCTTGCAGAAAGACCTGCAATAAATGTGCCTTTTCCATTCAATACATTTTGAGTTCTTCTTGAACAAGTGACAAAGATTTACGTCCATGCTTTGAATTGCTCTGACAGTGGGATAAGGCCATGCAAATGACTGTGGTAATTGGTGGTTATAGAGAAATCTCAAATAGTGTTCTACTGAGGTGGTCTTGTTGTACGTGGTTTGTCTGTTTCAAACGAGACTGCATTCTGGCACCTTGCAGGTCCCCTGATGTTTAAGGACGTGCTGGAAGTCAGGGCCACCTGTATGCACTTGCTGCAGAGATGCTAGTGGCACAAACCTCCAGCAGATGCTGTGATACAGGGACCATGCAGGTGCATCCTCTGTTGGTGCATCCACCTTCACTGCTTTCTACTTGCTTGGGGCAGATGGGGAAGGTGCTTCTTCCTTTCGGATTTTGTGTCTTGCTCTGTCCCTGCACAAAACCACCATCCTTGCATAAAACCACCATCCCTCTTATTTTGTCCTTTGTCCCCTTCCCTGACTTTTGGTGTAGATACATCCAGGTAATAATCTGTCTAGGTAATAATCTGTGTTAGCAGCATGAGATAGAGGGAAGAGGCAGATACAGAGCTGCAATCATACCTCTTCTTCCCTGCTCCTGGGAGGATGCATCTGGGCAGTGATACAGTGGCCTGACCATCTTCCCCTTTTAGATTTTCCTTCCCTGGATTTCACAATAGACCTCTAATGAAAGTGCTCATACAGCCCCTCTAGCGAGCCTGATGGATTTTTCACTCCCACCTCCTCAGCTGTAATGTTTCTTAATGTTCCTCCAAAGGCCTCTGCAGTGACAGCATCATTTAACTGGGACATCACCATGGCCATTTCAATGTACAAAACCAGGTGATTGACATGAGGGGGAAACCAGCAAAGCAGGTAATACACCAGCTCTTCTGAACCCTCTGCAGCCCTGCCTGAGGAAAATAATCCCTCAACTGCGTCAGGCACTGTGGAGACAGATGAAGCATGCATGGGTGAGCCTCTAAAGGGACTCCCTCCAGAAAGACAGACGAGGAATGAATAGGGGTGGGAGTAAAGTGTGGCAGCTGTATTTACTCTAGCTTGCTCTCAGTATTAGTTTTATGACTTGAAATTACAGGGCAATACTGCTGTGAGGAGGAGACATCTGAAAAGCTAAGAGGGGCTTTTTTCAAAAACAGCAACAGCAGGGGATGTTCATTGCTCTGTGCCTCTGTGTTTGCTCTGAAGACAAATTAGATATTCTGAAACTCTCAGACTGGGGGACACAGTTGCATTTTTTTCATAATTTTACCCAAATATACACATGTACATATATATGTGTGTGTGTGTGTGTGTTTATAAACATGCATTTAAAGCTTTGTTTCTGCTCTCAAGATCATTCCCACTTCAGAGTAACAGTGATGTGCAAAGGCATGTGAAGGCTCGAGGGCAAAATTCTCTGCAATTAAGATGTGCTAACATTGCTGTCACCTCTCCTTTTCTCCAGCTTCCCTGTTACATTTTTATAACTTTTCTGCTTCAGAAGTCAGCCACAGTTGTACCTCCTGGCGGAGAAAGGCACTGGGTAGATCTGACAAGTTCTGCTCTCAGGGAGGAGGAGACTGCAGGAGATCTCACTGCAAAGAGATCTCTCCCGTCTCCAGGAAGACCCTGCCAGTATATCATTATATGCTGTACTTTGGTGTGTTTGTATATTCTTACCATACTTTCTGGAGTGGTTGTGCCCCCATTCCCTATGGAAGAGACCGTGCCAGCCTTGTCTGTGTGTGCCTCACCTGCAGTCGGCAGTCTGGCCCAGGGCACTTTGCTGAGTTTTACTGCCTGGCAAAATTTGCCCTCATTTGCCCTGGTACTGAGATCCAGTTTTATGGATTCAGCTAATTGGAAGAGAACAGCATTGCATCCGTTACAACTGATAACAGCTCAACATTGATCTCTTTTTGGGAAAACTGAAAGTGAAATGTGTAAAATGCAGAAAAGAGGACCACAGACAAACTTCTTAGTAGGTTTCTAAATTACCTTTTTTTAAACCATACTTTTTAGAACTTAATATGGCAAGATATTTCAAATACTTAAGGGGACATTGTGTCATTTTGCCCCACATGGTAAAATAATTTCTTTCCTAGCATTTTTGAATCCATATTTGTGGAAAAGATAATTTCCTAAATAAATTTTCTGTCTGCATTTTTGCAGATGTGGTACAGGAAGATTAGCCCAAATATAAACTGTTATAAACAATTTAAATATTTCTTCAACAGCCTTTCAAAGATACTATTCAGAAGTCTGCAGATTCAGCTGCTACAGTCACAAGCTCAGGAAATACTAGCATTAAAACTGTGACAGAGCTGGTATTGACTTCAGTGGAAAAGGTCTGGATGAATACAGTTTTACCCAGCCAGCTCTTTTTTGTGGTTTACTATATGACATTATTTTCTGCCAAGCAAAGCCTCTAGAGGTTTCTGAAAACCTCTCTTCACTGGTTTCCATTTTGTCATTATTCTTATTTTACAGGCAGAGAGCTGAGACAGACCAGACAGGTGAACTAGAACTATCTGGTAGACAGTGGCAGGTTTGTGACTCATGTCTCCCATGTTGCCATACAGCTCTTCATATTTTGATCCAGAATTCCATAAGGATGGCTGATGAAATCATGGCCCATATTACCAAATCTTGGCGTCTTCTTGGTTGGACAGAGTTGTTTGGAAATAGTATGGATGACAAAATCTAGTAAGTGATCAGAGGGGAAGCAGTTCTGAGAAACATAAGCAAAAGAAAATCAAGAATGTAAGTAATTGTGAACTGGTTTTTGGGAAGGATGAGCTTGAAGCAAAAGTAATAGAGAATTCTTTGTCCTGCTCATTAATTTATGAAAGGAGAGTGGTTGTTACACAAAGAAGAAGTTCAGTCAATTTGGGTAGGTTTTTTTGGTGTGCATTGAGGTGTTTGCTTTTAATTTCTCGCAGTTCAAAGTTTAGGGTTCTTTCTTTGTTTGTTTGGGATTTTTTTTTTTTTCCCCCCAAGTAATGGCTTGTCTTATACTGAGTGTTGGAACAGTCTACTGCAATCTCAGAGTTTTACAACCAGGCACAGTCTCAGCATGAGCCACTTCATCATAGTAAATTGTAAGCTTGCCTCCCTGGGACTCTGGGCAGGATTGGGTACAATGGAGTGCCTATGAGAAGTGTGAAATGGGGCAGCTTGCAACTCTACATGGATTCCCCTTCTTATGAGAAGCAATTTCATTCTGGACTGAAGAATGCCAAGAGAAAAATGAATACAAAAAACAAACTCTGTACCAAAATTAAGCACTTGCTAAAGTCAGGGCTCTCAAACTGCAATGATCCTGATACTCTTCCAACTTCTTTTATATCACTGAATCTTTACTGATTTTAATGTCATTAATTCTGATTTATAGCACCAGTGCAGGGACAGGGAATGACATTATCAGTTTGCAATATCAGGCTGCTCTCTGAATTTGCACCCATAATTATGTTTTTAGAAGCAAGTTAAAGTTTCCTATTATATCCACAGATCTATTTAAGAGATAGCAGTTACACATAAAGAAAATTTATACCGCTGAGGAGTGAATCAGCTTAGAAAAAAGAAAGGGAAGATCTGTATCTCTTTTCATCCTCTCAACTCCCAGAGACAATTTTGCAGGTTCCAGCAAAGCTAAGAGCTTGATTTTTCTTTCTCTATTCACATAAGAAAATCCCTCACTTTTGTTCTGCATCACAATTCTGAAACATGGTGTTCTGGAGCTTGATAGTCCAGGTGCCTTGCAGAATGCCATGGACCTACTCTTACCTGGTAAAATCCCCATGATCTCCAGTGGAATTCAGGATAAGAGTAGAAGTAGGTGGAACAGAAGGAAGTATGAGCTGGTGTGTGTATATGTGTGTGTGTGTGTGTGTTAGCTGTCACACAGGATTTTCTGTGATAGCTGATGCTGGTAGAGGAGCAGGTGGACAGGGTACCCCAACTTCCCTTACGTCACCTGATAAATCTGCTTTGGAAAGGCTGTTCACAAAGAATCTGAAAATAAGCTGACTTCCCCACATTTCAAACCACAATGTAACTGTTGGGATAAAAAAAAGCTTTTATTGCTACTTTGATGATTTCCTTCAGATTTCCTTTTGCTGGAAACAAGTTCAAACACCTTTCTCCCATTTCTTCTGTTATCATTCTTCTTTCCTAAAATTGCCCATCACTGGCACCTTTTTTCATCCAGAAAAATGTGAATGCTTAAAACTTTTGGGGCATCTAGTCTTTACTTATATTCTAGTTTTGAAATATTTCAATGAAACAGCCAGTGTAATTTCTATCTTTTTCATGTAGGAAAAAAACTCTTTTCAACTCATTTGGTGTGGAAAAGAGAGAAATTTGCAATGTGTGTCACAGACAGCTTTGTGCTAGAGCCATATGTGTTTGAGCAATAATCTCAAAAATTCAGCTCAAGTTTATTATAAAGGCAGAGAGACAGTTTGTAGATGAGGATTGCTTTCCCAAAGATTAGAGGTACTGAAATATCATTACATAACCCCTATAGCCTCAGTCTGACATTTTCCAAAGGAGAATTTATTTCTGGGTCTTCTGTCTGGTAGTGCTTTAACATGCAGTTGTCTGATTTATGAGTCCAGGACTATTTTTATCTTATGTGGCTCTGTAAAAATTAAGAGGTCCTAAGTAGAGCAGTGTCTGGCAAAGGAATGCTCTTGCTTTTAGAAAAATTCAGCTGACCTATGTTCTCCTGATCCCTGTTCATCTACCAAGAATGACAGTCCCTGCTGTGGTGACAAGGGCTGTCTGAACAGCAAGGCCCATCCCTCCACAGGCCATACATACTTTGGAGAGCTCTGTGTGCACAGCCTGAATGTATCCCCCTGCCCCACCAGTGGCTGGGGCAGTCAGGGTGTCAGCTGCTGGGTATAGGCTTCCCTGGCTCTTGCAGATGTCAGCTGGGTTTCAGTGCTGCTTTGTGGATTTGGCCTATGGCTCAATAGATGCATCACAGGATCAGCCAGGAGGACTTATGCTCTTTCTTTCACTGTCCTTAATATTCAAAAGAAACTGGATGATTAGCCAATCCTGTTTTTGATGTTCACTTGTGGGACACATATCAGCTCACAACAGGGACCTTCTTCATGTACTTTTATCCCTTGGCTGATGCTCCAGGGATTCTGATCTGAATCTGTCTACATATAAAAGCAGGAAGGGAAGAGAGAGAATGTTACCCTAGCTCCCATCACAGATGGCTGGTAATTAGTGTACTGGTTCCATCTCCTTAAAACCATAGCAAAGATAGTTTTCTAGTGACAATGTGATTGACTTCAAGCTGTTTTGCATCACAGTAATTCTCTTGGAAAAACACAGAAAAAATTTCTACCTCTGAATAAAAATAAACACTTGAAAGTTTATTTTTACTTACTTATACTGGGTCAAATATCACATGCCTTCAAATTTATTATGTGGGAAATTTTGTCTAAGTGGAATCTGCAGAATTATGGAAATGAAGATATATTAGTAATAACAGCCAAAATCTTTTAGACACGAATATCATAATAGACCTTAAAAGTAAATATAGGTTAAATTAAAAGCCATAGATGGCTGAACCATCACCCAGTTTTAGATTCTGGTTTAACACTCTCATATTAACACATGCTCTGCTCTCAGTTAGGAATCACATTCTGCTGTGGTGTCTCCTCATTCAGTCCCATGGCTCCAGGTGTGCATGGTCCATCCCACCAGAATCCTCATGGATACAGCAGTGCTCCTCATAGGCAATGCGAGACGTGCAATCCTCTAATGGATAAACTGTTACCCATTCTCAAGTATCTACCTCCACCTTCAATACTTCTCAGACAAATAACATCCCCAAACACTCTATAGTTTAAAAAGTTTTGTGGATAGCACCAAATTCTCCAATGAGGCAGGACATAGGACCCCATTCTGTGGAGCTCTGTTTTCCTTTGCAATACCAGTCTTGATCACATCCTTCAGACACCTCTTGTTGTCATCATGTCTCCTCATGTTAGAAATGATGTCTCATTTATTTTTATGCCTCACTTTCTTAATTACGTTTCTGTTAAAGGGAAATGGGGACCTTCTATCTCCAATAGCTTTGATGAATGATGAGGCTAAGGCCAGATCCTGTAGGATGTCTATAGCAGTCTGGGAGCCACTTCTTAAGCCAGCATCTCACTGTTGGGAATTACTGCTTTTTCTTGCTGTACTTCAGTTGAAGAAGTTAAACAAAACAGTGCAACTACTTGGATGAAAATGCTGTTAAACTGGTCTTCAGTATGGTCAAGAATTATCTAGATGTAATCTGTATCTTAGTAGCTCTAAGTAAAATTTAAAGTTTGCTGTGAAAGCTTAATTTTAGTTAAATATCTGTGGGACAGATTCTGACTTCACATCTATTAAGAGATTGGCTAATGCCAAGTGAGATTAAAGGCTGTCAGCCTGGTCTCTCTCAGTGAAGACAAGATGAAAAATAACCAGGCTGTGCTGCTTCTAGGACCTGTGCATTAATCTTGCAACCTCAGTAATGAGGCATAGACTGGTGCTATATGTTGTGCAGATTTGTGTAGACAACACAAAACACAGTCTGATCATGCCAGAAGCAACCCTAGATCTGACCTCACTTGGTAAAGATCATCTCTGTGCCTTTGGGCATGTGTGTGTCTCTGGGTTTAATGCATTTCCTCAACAATCCAAAAAGGTTTGTACTGGGGGTTAAGTAGTATGCTTTGACCCTGTTGTTGTGCTTTAAACCCAGATGGAAAACTAAGCACCATGCAAAATTTTGCTCAGCCCTTTGCTATCACTTGCACCCCACAGTGGAATGGGGAGGAGAATCAAAAGTAAAACTTGTAGGTTGAGATAAGAACAATTTAATATTTAAAATCAAAGTAAAATACAACAAAAATGATAAGTAATAGACAAAATAATAATAATAATATTGGGAAAGTAATAATAATAGTAATAATAAGTGATAACAATAATATTGGGAGAGGAAAAGACCGAAATAAATGATGCACAAGACAATTGCTCTCCCTGCTCCAACTGATGTCAGACTCTATTCCCAAAACCAGAATGGCCACCCTCTGGGTAACTCCCTCAATTTATATAGTGGACATGATGTCCCATGGTGTGGAATATCTCTTCAGTCCATTTAGGTCACCTGTCCCAGCTATGTTCCCTCCTGGTTTTGTTTGAGACAGGGAAAAAAGAAGTCCTTGATTTAGAATTAACATGACTCAACAAAACCCAAAACATCAGTGTTATCATCGGTGTTATCAACACCATTCTCATTCTGAATCCAGAACACAGCACTGGAACAGCTACTGAAGGGAAATGAACACTGCCCTCACTGAAACCAGGACACCTGTACATGCGCTGAGTAGGACTGAAACGTGATCAAATTTTCCCAATGAAAGAACTATTGCCATACCAATTTTCTGCAGTGTCTTCTTTCTTTCAGCATTTTATCATTTATGACAAGTGCAATTGATGTCAGTTAAAAGCCTTCTTTTTATTGACTTAATTTTGTCCTAAAGTGCCTCTAATTCATTGCGGTCCAATTTGTAAAGCCTTCCATGTGAATCACGATTTTAAAGGGTTAAGATTTTAGCTGAGGGTTAGAACCAATTCATATTGAACTTAGATACACCAACGGTAAGTTAATGATTATTAGATGATTAAGCTAAAGCTAATTGTTATATTATGAGCTCATTTATAGAAGGAAGTGGAGCAAGTGAACCATTACGGGAACATACTGAAACCAGTAGAACAATGCCCAGTACCTGGACTCTACCTCAATCCATCATAAAGCAGCTGGCCTTGGATTGTGCCAGAGGGTCACACAGACCTGAAGAAGACATTCCTGACTTCATCCCTGGGACTGCTGACCCAATTCAAGGCCACCGACCCAATTGAAGAAGAAGAACTGCATACGCGTGAAGGACTAATAACCTAATTTTAATACAAAGCGGAGATGGGATGTTGTGCATATAAATTATTTTGGGAAATAGAAGGCAAAAATCCTTGGACGGTGTGGTCACGCACTTCGGGAACGACCCCACCCGTGCTGCCCGCCGGCGTAATAAACACACCACTTTCTAACTTTAACCAGTTAGAGAGTCTTTGTCCATGAGTTTTGGTTTTAATGATTCACATGAATGCAAAGTTTTAGTATTAAGGAGTACTGTCATCATAATCAGATTTTGGAATTGAAAATCTCTGCAGTTATAGAGGGAAGCCAGTGAGTGACTCTCCAGCCTCTACACATTATGGCATTTGCTTCCATGCCACTTATAATGCATCAGACTAGTAAGCAGTAACAAGGTACATGTTTTTGCTTCTCTGGAGTAAGACAGGAATTGCTGTGAAAAGTGAAAAAAAAAAGTCCCTTGGTACACCTATATAACAGCTTGCTGGCAGTCTCAAATTCTTTTAATCTTCTTTATTTATGTGTTTGAAGTCACACTATTATTGTTTTGGTTGGCTAAGGTTTCTGCCCAATTTTTTGATAAATCACCATATGGGTGATGTAAAATACACATACATATATGTGAGAAAAATTCATTGCCAAGTTGAGCTGAATTCACTAGATGTTGCCAAAACATGAACCAAACAATTAAAGCAGTGCTTGGAAAAGGTTTTGGGACACAGATTTCTGGAATGCCCATACTTTTGGAAATGCAATGAGGCGGTGGACTGAACAGAGAATATTACTGAAGAAGGTGCTTTCTCAGTGTGGGCGTATATGGCTGTTTCTTTCTCAGAGCAATCAGCATCTAGGAAACTGCCTCCAGCTGGGGAAATTACTGTGTAGCTCCAATGTGGCACTGTTCTGGAAGTCTGAATGGGCTGGTTCAGATCACAGTCAAAGACTGCAGCAAACACCAAGAGATAAGAAGACCTTTGCCTGTCTTTGAAATTTTTGTTTTGATTCAAGAGTATGGGAAACAAGTGTCAGCCTGAAAATTTTTAAATTCTTTTATTTATTTTTTAAGCTGGTCATTTTGGATGGTTCTGGCAAATAGATGCAGGGAAAAACAATTTGCATACTCATTTTGAGCAAGGGTGTTTAGCAGACGGCATGAAAGTGAGATTAGTTCAGTCAGTGCAGTTTGAACACAAAGGGAGTGTTCACCATCAGGCATTAAATATCCCAGCTGTTTGCCTGTGAAATCACATAAGGCTTAGAAGGTTCTAAACATTTCTGTCATTATTAACTTACGCTCATTGTGTTGGACAGGAACTGAAGAGATTGAAGTAAATCATGCCATTACAGTAAAAATAAGAAGCTGTCACATGTTCCATTTCCAGCTCCCAGTTTATGGACCTGTCTGTTCCTGAGGACATAATACATGTTTTGTGATGCAGCATCCTGAAGCTCCACTTCTCTCAGTGGAAAAAGGATCATTTTCTCCTGTGCAGATTATTTCAAGCTGCTATCAGGGCTTTTTACTGCGTAGCTTTTCCACTCAGGTATAACTTAAGCTCATTGGTTTAATGCAGCTTTTGGAAGACAACTGGATCACCTTCTGCCGGACCTGAGTCTCTGTAGAGTGAGCCCCTCCATCAGCTGCAGCAGGTGGAATTGGCATGACAAACTGTTTTCAAGGTGACAGTGCAGATTTTTGTCTTGTAGTGCCTGATAGGAAGGCTGCAAAGCCCCCCCATTTCCCTGCCATGCCCCTCAAGGTTCCTCCAGGCCCTGTGCCGCCAGCAAATAAAGCCTGCAACTGCAGTGCAGCTTTGCAGTCAGACCTGTTAGAGGTATTGGCCCACAATTAAGAACTCTGCTGTGTATTTGAATCTTTCTTCTGTGATTAAAGGAAAGAGTCACCTTTAGCTGACTTGAAAGCAGTAGATGAAAACTGGCTGAGTTTTTCAAAAACTATGATTGTGACATTCTGCATGGAAAGTTCCACTTGCAAAGATGAATGTTTCATTAATTTTTAAGGATGTGAAACTGTACTGGAACATTAAGTAGAGCTTTTGCTGTCTATCCAACACACTAGTACCATGCAACAGTCATATTATTTTACTCTGTTAAAATAGTTATCAAAAGCTTAGCGAAACTTAAAATGGTGAAACATCAAAGTGCAGTTTTATTCTTATGAGTGATTACTTAGAAGAAATTGCTAGTTTTCTCACTGAAAAATTACTGTGAACTCTTCCTCAAAAGAACCTTGAATAATGTGAATTATTCAACCTGAGATGCTGCCTAAAAGAGATAAAGTAAATTCTATTATTCATAAACAGTGTTCTGTCTCTGGAAATTATTATCTCTAGATCTCATTTTTCTCTACTACTACTCAATACTCTGTTAGCAGACAAACAACACCTGGTGGCTAGTTCTGACTGCTGTATTAATGCAGTAGTTTCCACTCTTTCTTTGAAACAAGTTTCTCAGATAATGCTGGAAATAACAGGAGGAAGGAGAGCTGATTGTCTTTTCCCTTACTTGAGATGTTGTGTAGTCTTCCATATAGTCCAAAAAATGCATTAAACTGTCTGACCTGAGGGTAATGATTATATAAGGCAGGAAGCAGTCAAAAATAGTATTTCTAAAGTTGGCCAGGAGCTTGTTATCTTTGAAAGTTTGCTGAGCATATCTGGTTTCACTAACAGCAATTTTCTTAAATTTTTCCTGTGGTCTTCAGATTTTCAGTCAGTGTGTATCCTCTCCTGGCCCAGCATAACCAGTTTTTGCCAGAGAAAGGCAAAGGAACTTGGCAAACCAAGAATGCAGAGTACTGTTGATATATGCAGGAGAAAAGGCCACTGAAGAATTTTAGGGAAGAATTCTTATCTTTTACTTGGGAAAATTTTCTGTTAAAACAAAGCTTGTGTTACTTCGATTTTGGGATTCAGTTCCTTTCTAGAGTCTTAAAAAAGAAGAACTACACCTGATTTCCATAAGGACACTTGGAGTAGGATGGAAGTAGCACATTCCTAAAATGTGTATTTTATCAGCTGAATGCCAGCACTAAAGGCATTTTGGGTTTATGTTATACCCTTGCATCTTGGGTGTTGCAGAGACCAACTTAAGTATTAACTCATTCTGTTAAGTGTAATGATCCCAAGAACATTAAGACAAGCATTAAAAAAATCCAACAAAGCAACCCAAAACATCACAGAATTGATGCCTTTCCTCTCCAGGTTTGGGGAATTCAGGTGTGATGTACTGCACATTGTAATCTGAGCATGAAAATTAGAAATATCCCTGGGAAAGACCAAAGGACAATGTGGTTTGTATGCGCCAAGGTACAGTGTCTAAGTGTTGTGCAAAACTAATTCAAGATTGTTTTGTAAATCAGGAAATATCACAAAAGAGACACCATCTAATCTGCTGTCTGGGGGAATTTGGCTTCAACCAATCTACAGCATCCTCAGCACTGCATAAAGTATCTTCTGTTCCCTTAGTACATTCTATTTGTTTAATTGTGCCATTATTTGTTAGCCTCTTTTGTACTTATTGGCAGGTAGAAATCAAAATTGACTAGACTTTCATAAAGCTAGATTTTTTATTCTGTTTATCCTTCCTGCAAATAAAAGAATGCAGCCTGTATAGGAGAGAAGAGTACAGCTGCACTGCAGGAAGGTATGAAATGCACTTAAGAAAGGTATAATACTACTTCATTCAAACTGACTCATATTTTCCTGCCTTCCTATTACTTTCTGCATTTTAAATATATGTTATCCCTTTTCCAGAAGAACATTCTGGTGGTATTCTGAAATCCTCTCTTATTGAAATAGAAGCCTTGGAAGAAATCTTTGTTGTTGAAACATATTTTCTGGTTGGCTTACGATGTTATAAAATTTTCTGACCTCTAGTATGAGCATTGCAAATTCTCCAAAATAGATTCTGCCACTGAAAAGTTGCTAAGCAACTAATCCTGTCTGATCTATTGTAGTTCAAATAAATGAAACAGACATATAGAAGAGAGTTTATAAACCTAATGGGTTGTAAAAAACAAACAAACCTAAACCCATAAACAAATAGATACATAATGTATTTAATAGCAAAATAAATAACTGACGGAAAACAAAAGAAAACTGCCAAAATCCCCCAGCTCACAAGAAGTATTTGAAGACATTTTAAGCAAAAGCAGGAAAGGGTCAGCATTGTCACTTCATAGATCCAGATTAGCTGTCACTTCTCTCTGCTCTTTGGCATCCTTAACGGTTGTTTAATGTTCTTTTTGCTGGGTATTTTTTCTTGCATGATATAAAAAAGTGTTAGTTAGATAGTTAAAATAAGCTGTTATTCATCTTTCAGATGAGCTGTCATAATTTTCTTTTTTTTTTTAAATTTAGCTCTAGAGTCAGGGGGAAGCTTTTCTGTGCTTCCATGCTCTGCTTCCCACTGTATCTCCTATTGTCCTGTTGTTGCAGTCTGGTCTCTAGAGCTGGGCAGTTAAATCCGGAAGGAGGAGGAGATGCAGCTCCTTGCTGAAACTCAGAGGAGTTCCTTTGACCTGGGGGAGCCCTCCGGACACCCATCATGTTTGCAGCCAAATAGCTTTTCCTGTTTGAGGCAAACTATGCACTTTTCTTGTCAGCTTGGGTGTTTGTGGGGGTTTCTTTGTCTATCTTGCTTTGCCTCCTGCAGGTTCATATGGTTGGATGGATAAAACTTTAGCTTTTATTTTGAGGCCAGGGCCCTGACAGCTTCAGCTGGTGCCATAGTTTTTCCCCCTAATTACCTGTGCCTGTGATTGTGAATCTCAGACTTCTGTAATTTATAGTAATCACTGTAAGATTACCCTTATCACTATAATCCCTTAGATGCTTTCACCTCTACAACATATTGTGGATTCTTCCTTTCCTTGACCAGGACTTCAGTGCAAGATAATTGTCACAAAGTTTATTATATATTCTTAAGGAAAAGGAAGATTTTTTGATTATACTGAATCTTCTTGTAGTTTGATTTCAGGTCTTTCAGGCTCTCACACTCACAAGTGCCAAGATGTCTGTGGTCTGGTTGAGGTACTTGGTTGAAGCACAAGGATAAGGGGTTCTGTCTACATCTTTTGGCTACTGCTTGGCTGGTAACAACAAAAGGTGTTTCGGACAGATGTTTTACATCCAACAGGAAAGATCAGCTACAATGTGCTAATGCTTTGTCTCAGTTCATGCTTGCTTTACTTTTCTTAAATCTTGGGTTAGGTTGCTGTCCATTGACTCTTCTCCCTCATTTTATATATATGAGACATGTCTACAGCCCTTTCCTGTTGGTCCTATGGACAAAAAAGAGGCATGAGGGATACATCACAGCCTTGTATCTATTCTGCTGGTGTGAGGATGGCAAGTCTTCTGTTGATGGACTGTCTGGCCTGTGAGCTCATCTGTCAGAAACAGGATTCATACCAACTCTAATTCTACAAGCAGTTACATATTTCTGCACTGATTTATGATCAGAGACATGGTTCTTTACTTACAGACTGTGGGCCTGGGAGGTGTCTTTGAGGTGAAATGTTGGTAATTTGAAAACAGAAAATAAAACTTTACAGTTGTACTGTGAAGTTCTGTATTTATTTGTATGTTGCAAAAGCTACGTTGGAGGTCTTTAAAGTCATTATTAGAAGGACAGAAGAAAACTTAAAAGCAAAAATAGTGTTTTTAAGAAAAGTTAATGGAACACAAAAGAATCCCAGCAGCCTTGTTTCACCACACCCAGTGAGATGTTGGTCCTTTTCAGGCGTGACTCAATGCTAGGACTTTTCCACTGACTTGTTTGAGCCAAGCCTCTGTTTTATTTTAGTGCAAAACCTACTTGATCTAAGGTAATACATAAGTCAGACCAATACATAAGTCAGAATTAAATAGCCACCTCAAATCACATTCTTATCTCATTATTATTCACTTGAGAAACAACTTCTGTTCCAGCCTTGTTAAGTTGTTTGACAGAGAAATCAGTCACTCTTCAGAAAAAAAAAGGAATGGAAATGAGTTATTTCTATTTTCTCCTGGTGTTTATGCAAGTTTCCCCTTAAGCACTTACCGGAATGAAAGCTTTTCATCTAACACTTTAATTCTGTACACCTTTTCCCTGGAACCAAGAAAATAAAATAATAGCGGCACTTAATGAAAGGGAAAAAGTAATCACTGGAGAGGAAACACTCCAGGAGCAGGTAACTCTCACAACTTATTGAATACAGTCAGCATAATTATTAGACCATTTTAATGACTATCATTGCATGTGAACTCTAATCATGGAAATTCCAGGTGCTCATCTGGAAAGAGTTTCTCTCATAGTGCAGGGAGAAGGAATAGGGATTTGCAAAGTGTGTTTTTTAAACAGGTTTTCTCTCAGCATGCCAAATTTTATCATTTTAAGGAGACCTTAGGAGTGAAGAGCTGGGCTGAAACTCAGATATGTATGAAATTCTTATGCTTTGCCAATAATACGTTTTGCAGTATGTAAAAGAAACTTTTTAGACTGTCAAGTATTTCACTTACTAAACATGTGTCACACTGATTTCTCCTCTGGTGTTGACCACTCTGGGTTGTTCAGTTTGCCACTGCTTTGGAAAAGAACATGTCACCTTTCATTTTCCTTGCAAAAATCCTCATCCTTCTGACACCTTCAGATTTGATTTCACAAAATGTTGTTCAAAGACCAGTGAGGAAAGACCAGTTGTTCAAAGACCAGTAAGGTGCAGCATCAAAGACCAGTAAGGGAGCAGAAACACATGATGGGGTTAGTAAGGGGATTCTTACAGCCTCTCTCATGTTATGCCTGCAAGCTGTGTCACCACATTTCTTACCAGCAGTGCTCATGAATATTGTTTTTGCTGTGCTGGGGAGATCATAGCCCGCTTGAAAAGTAATCTGCTGAAGCAAAATGAGTTGAAGATTTATGCCAACACACCTTTGCTTTTTTCTCCCCTTGTCTAGCTCTTGCTTCCTCTCCTTTCATAAAATCCACTGCACTGGTGTTAATTGTTTTCTTGGTGCCTTTCAGATCCATTTATTTACCTTCATCCAGAAGAAGGCACTTAGCCTGCCTCTGCAGTAAGCAAACACATTATGCTTTCTGCCTTCTTTTAAGCTCCCCCTTTACTCAAATCTGTAGCCCAGTAGGTTTTCATTTCCTGAAGCCTTGCAAATGACAGCAAATGACAAGCCAGTAAAACTTGTTTGAAGAAAATTTACCAATGGGAGGAAAGTTTTGCAGAGTCCTAATTCATGGTCCCATTGCAAGCAGAACACATGACTGACAGACTTTTGCTCAGTAGTACTGCTAGTCCAGAACAAATGAGCAATTATGTTTTTGACTAATGAGCAGTTATGATTCTTGACTAAGAGTCCTGCATTTCCTTTCTCACCACTAGGCAGCAATTGTGCTTCATACTCAACTTTTGCTTCAAAGATGTATATTGGAAATTACCCAGACTGGGTGAAAACCATCTGCTTTCCTTTGTTGCATGCACTGTATGTGGACTGTTACTGTGATGTCCTTTGGTTTATACAAGCTGACTTAAGTCTTCAGGAAGAGCATGCTTTGAAATTTAATTTCTCATGTCAGGGTAAAATTTCTCTTAGGAATTTTTGATCTGTCTTCTGGTGCAAATAATTTAGAGTAGTCTTGTCTTGGCAGTAGAGTACACTTTCACAAACCCCAATGTGATTTTTTTCCTTGTGCAAAGCCCCATTCCTGCTGCTTTCTACTAAGAGGACAGCAGGTGTTGTGAGACAGTGGAGCAGCAGACTTCAGCTAAGCCTGCTGCTGCATTTTCAACATCAGCCCTTGTGTAAACTAATTAATTCCCACAGTCTGCTCAGAGTGCTCACAATACCCTGCTATGGGCAGTAATAGAATTTGTTTTATAACCTGAAGGTCCACATGAAAGAGAGAGTAAAAAGTATGTAGCCCACAAAAAGTATCAAATTGGAGATAATCAGAAGCTTCTCAAGAGCTCTGCCCCGAATATGGGGTATGGATATTTTCTAAGTGAGGTTGACATCCGACCTTGCATTTTTTCTGAAGATAAAACAAATCCATCCATCCATCCATCCATCCATCCATCCATCCATCCATCCATCCATCCATCTACCANCCATCCATCCATCCATCCATCCATCCATCCATCCATCTACCATAGTGCAGCTGGATACCAGAACCGTGCCTGTGTGTGGACCCAGTGCTCCTGAGCCACTAATTTGAGGATAACCCAGGAGCTTGCCAACTAGTTGTCATCAGAAGGGAGACAATGGACTGGCTGAAGATGATGGAGACCCTTGTAACCAAGTGAGAGACTCAACTTCTGACCACCTTCACAATTTGGTATTCAGCTATAAGATGCAGGAACACTCCTGGTATAACCTTCTTCTTGTCCAATTCGTATGCTTACAGGTACCACTCAATATCCTGGTGGGACAATATGACCTTACCTTCCAAAGCTGGTTCTGGTTGCAGAACTTATCGAATAAGTACATAGCTAAATCCCTTGTAAGCAGGCATTTAAAGCTATTAGTGCAGAAGAAGTAATGCAGTACAGCCTTTTGTCCATGATTAAGCTATTTAACACGTTTTGTGTTTGGTTTATAAAATACGTAGTGATGGATTATGCTTGTGCTTGAATGGTCTCATAGGAGTGTATCCAGCTGGGCTATAGGGACTAAGAAGGGCAGAGGTATGAGTGAGCTCACTCAAGCCAGCTCAAGATGCTACTGCAAGGGCTCTCGCTGCAGAGATAGCTCTCACCATCCAGAAAACAAGCTACCACCCTATTTGGAAAATTTGATTTCCTGAGTGAATATTTCCTCTTGCCAAGATCTCAGTAATTTTGTTTTCTTCTGCAACTGGCTGTATGTGAGTGTTCATGCAACAGCCCTTAGGTCTGAGTCTTCATTTTTTTCACCTTAAGCTGATACTGATCTCTTCAGACATCATAGCTCTCCTGACACAACAATGTGACAATAGACACAAAGCTGGCATAGTTAATGAAAAAATTACAAGGACCTTGTTCTAGAGGACTGGCTTCTCTGTCTTCCCCCCTGCCCCAGCATTTTTAACTAATAATTTTGGTAGATTTTGTGTCGGAGGAGGAAAAGCCAATAGCTTTCTCGATGAATTAAAGTAATTTAATAAGAAATGAGGAGGAGCGGAAGAGTCGGGTTGATTCTGCAGCCATTCAGCTCTTACAGTTAGACACCCTCTGATAGGCCTCAGTATTTACAAGGACCCCTGCTGTTGATATAAACAGACAGAAGACAGAAGCCTCACCCATCCACAGTCTCTCCAAACCAGCGTCTTTCTCTCCAGAGGGTCTGAGCACTCCCAACTGAGATGGGTACCAGCTTTTGTCAGCTGAGAGTGGGAACAATGGTGACACTGAACTGGCTGAAGAACAGCCTGTGCAAAGTCTGGTCATGCAGCAAGGACTGTGACAGGTGGTATCTGGAGATGCACTGGTGTCAGCTCTCTGTATCTAAAAAAAAAAAAGTTTCTAAAAAAGTTTCTCTTTTCCTGCCTGGAGATGGGGGTTGACCTGGGACAGAGTGAAATATCAACAGTCTTGCCTTGCGCATGGCATATTCAAATGGTGCATTTAACTTCTGAAAACATTTCTTGGTGCTTCCAAAATAGTTGGAAGAGGGAGACAAAGGAGCACAGAGCTTTAAAAAGAGAGTCAAATATCTTTTATACCTGCTAATATCTCTTAACCTAAACCGTATCCTAGAAACAGACAAATTAAGCTTTTTACAGAGTGTAGCCAGTTCCTTGCCAGGTTGCTAATATTTGATTTAAAAATAGAGCCCTGCACATGAGACACAGTGGTTCTGAGAGCATCCTGGTACAGGCAGAAGTCTCCATTTATTCACAAAATTCACACAAGCAGCTCCACAGGCCAACAGGAACATTTACAAAATTTCTTAGCCAATCTGGCCTCTGAGCTTGGGTGAGGTGTTTAATCACCCTGGTGTCATTATGAAGTGTTTTCAGATTATCTGTGAGGTAGCTGAAGAGCTTCATGAATATGTCCTGAGAGTAAGGTACTTTTATGTCTAATCAATGACAAGCAGTGGCCTTATTTTAAATAGTGGCTTTCTGTTGATTTAAAAAATGAATTCACTTCACCCTTGGTGATAAAAGAACGTGATTAAGGGGTTCCAAGGCCAAACACTTAAACAGCACAGAGTGTCAGAATTATGTCTCCAATCTCATTTCAGCTGCCACTTTATATCTTCTGATACTGTAATTACATGTACACTTGTTTTTCTTCAAAGTGACCCATGACCAGTTGGTGCTTGGTTACATGAGCAGTTATTTGACATTTATTTTATCTTCTTTATTGTACACACTTCAAACTCTACTTGAAGACAGAATAATTAATTTCTTCACAGGCTTTTTAAAGGTATCTGTCAATGTGTCACTCTTTCTAGGTGCTTTAAACATAAAACTTAATATATTTCTGTGAATTAAAAGGAGTATTTGAATCTCTTTCACTGATAGGAGGATGATTTTAACAGCAACTAGAAAAACACTTATGGTACAATTTTTGTTGTTACAAAGTGGTTCACTGTCATATGCCGCAGGAAGATGTCAAAGACCTGTTCTCATTGCCTTCAGTTGCAGCCCTGAGAGCTCTGCTGTTCTACATTCCCCCATGCTCAGTGGCACTTGAAAAAATGTGTCATACACTTACAGATTTGTAAAGTATTGAGGCAACTTGTCTTGTGTTACACAGGAACTCTGAAGTAGATACCAGAGCTGAAATGCAGCTCTTCAGGGCGGTGTTTAAGAGTGCAAATGAAGAAACCTCCCTGTTACACCTGCAATCACCCATCTCGTTACACAGAACTCGTCTATCAGCCAAACAACTCAGCACACTGAGGGACCCAACTGAATCTTTGCAGCTAATCCTATTACAGCTCTGGTTTCTGTACACCCAGTTCTTCAATCTCAATTACTGTTCCTGCATTCCTCTATTTTGGCCCTTCCCCAAATTGTCCAAATATTCTCCAAATTGTGTTCTGAAAGAAAAAAAAATCCCAACCAATTAAAGTAAAAAATATGACTTTACTGTGGCCAAATTCCTTGAAAGAATTGGACTCCTCCTACACCAGGTTGGTAACAGCAAAATAGCCTAGATCATACCCACTTGTAAATGATAATAATTTTATTTCATATTATATATTAGCATTACAGCAAATATATGGACGTGTTGAGTTAAAATAAATTATTTTATATAGCGTTGTAGGTCATCTTTCTTAACTAAACTTGAAGTCTTAGTGTTATTATTCCTGGAATGATTTAATCTCTCAAGATCACAGGTTGAATATTTGTTGTGATGTGATGTATAACTTTATAAGAATACCTGTTTTCTCCCACTGCTTTTATCCTTTTTTTTTTTCTTTTTGAGAACACTAATTTAACCATCTAGACATATTGTTGTCAGCAATGTTAATACTAACAATGACAAGAAAAATAATTGTCAGCATTCATTTGGAAAATTGTTGCCACAGGTAAGTCAACTACTTCCTTGAGCAGCTTACTCCAATTCTTAGTATACCTTTCAATAAGGAAGTTTTTCATATATTCAGTATAAACCTCATGCCTTCATTCTTTCACTCTTTGCTTCAGTGCCTCTTTCTAGCTTATGCTGTAGTCTAGTTCCACTGAACTAGGTTCAGTTCCACTGAACCACTAAAAGCCTAAAACTTTTGTTCTAGGCTTTTAAGGTAAATCATGCATCATAGGTTTATAAGCTTATTCTGAAATATTTGTTATCTAGGTAAAAAAATTATGCTCTCTTTTATTATCATCTGGTGAAAACAGAGATGCTGTTTAAATACGAATTCCTCTTTCTGCTGGGGTTAGACATCACTAGCTTCTAACTAAATCTGGTGAACAGCTTCCCTTTCCATGATTCAGTCTTCAGCTACCAATGCCATATGGTTATCCACCTTATGGTGAACTCTAGCAGCTAAAAAAGTATTTCTCTTCCTTGACAAAAGAGTTAATGTGTGTGTCTCATTACATTTCATAATGTATTTTCATGAGGCTTCTCCCATGCAGAAAGAAAATACTTGTCATGGCTGATAGATTAGGTATGTTCCATGGTTAGCTATTAAAGTTGATGGTACTTATTCTGCTTCATCTGCACTATTTTTGGGATGTAAGTCCTGACAAAAATTTATGTTGTTCTTGGATTTCTCATTAAATACAATGCTTGAAAAGAGCAGAAGATGTATGTAGATCTGGTCAGAAATATTGCCATGTAAAAATACAAAAAATTGTCTGGACAGAGTAGTAACTCTTCAGGAAGCCAAGAACAACAGTAATATTAGCAATTTTGAAAGTAATAGTAATAGTAAAAGATTGTAATTCTGGTAATCCTTGTGATAGCAGTAGTAACTGCCAGTGTCCCAGGCATTGTTTTGTGTAGGACAGCAGACAGAAATACCAGAGTCCTAGCTTTGATTCTTTCCTGTCTTAGGGGATATATGGATCTTCAGCTCAGGCTGTGTTAGATTGTGGCTAAGAAAAATTTTGCCATTGTCTTAAGCGAAGGCAGAAATTCCCTCTTGATCTTTCTAGTCAAAATTTTCCATTGTATTTATCTGCTGTACAAGGCTGAGACCTTATATCAAAAATGGAATAGGACCTCAGATCCCCTTAAAACCTTGAAAATATGCTGGAGTTCCTAGGTTACTTATGCCTGTTTGCTTAGGCTGTGGATTAGTTAGGGTAAAATAAAATAAAGTAATAATTGTTAATTCAGAGGGTTGCATCAGGTATTTGTTCAGGAGACTTGTGTGAATGTACATTTTTCTTCTATTACTTACTGGGATTTTCATCTGTAGGTTGTAGCTATCTGTGAGACTGCTGTGATTAGAGCTAAGCTCTGTGTTCTTAGAAGCATTCAAAGCAGCTACTTCCCTGCAGCATCAAAGCACTGGGAATCAACATGCTAGCAACTAATGTCTTGAGGAGTTGCACAGTTTCTAGTATCTTCAGTGTGTTTTTTTCATAGGGCCCCAGACACTAAGACAGTTGGATATAATTTCATCCTTGCCTTGCTTCAACATAAGCTAATTAGGAAGCTCATTATTTATTTGGCACAAATTTAGCATAACAAATCAATTTAACAGGGCACAAGAGACAAAGTAATTTAAAATGAAAGTCAGAATCAAGATGAAATAGCAAGATGGAATATTTTAATTTCTAATAATGCACTAACATCCTAATGGCTCTGTGGGTCTCAGTGGTGTTTCTGACACAGATAGGTCAGCACCAGCCTCCCAGAGAAAGGCAGGGTTCACAGATCAGTATTTTCTCTTCTAGGTGGGACCACCTCCCCTCCAGTCATTCCCTTCCAATGTCACTATGCTGCAATATTCTAAACAAGATGGATAATCTGAAAGAGGGAAAATCTCTGACTTGAATAGAATCAAATAGCTGGAAACTATAATTAATGAAAATATTTTGGTAAGTTACCCAGTGACAGAAGTTTCAGTGATCCCTATTCAAGCTGGTTGGAAATAGATTTGTTGGGCTGATGTGGAACCCTGGTAACCTATACACCATCCCTAGGATTAGTTTTTCCATGATCATGAGCATTTTGTTTTAAACTTAGAAAGTTCGTGATGAAATTTTTTTAAATTTATTGATTTTTTTATTGCTTTACTTAACCTTAAAAACTAGTTACCAAGATTAGTGTAGAGCAAAATGCTCAACTAGTGTGAATATCTTTGAAGTCAATATAATTGTATTCATTATCACTGGGGACAATTGGGCTCCATCTATTTTAGAAGTTTCACATAACTTATGTCTACCGTGGATCTAACTGTTCTTGCATGATTTATGAGATTTTGGGACATGTCCTTTTCCAACCAGTGTGGAACCTGAAGGTTTCCTTGTCTGTTCAAAGTGTGTAGGAGTTGTAAACATTTACAGTTTCAGCATGATCCTTCTCACTTTCCCAACAACTTCGATTCATTAGAAAAGGGACAATGAGACTTGTTTGAGAGATGTTGCACATGAGGGACAGAAGAATTACTTAGTCTGTGCTGAAATCCTGCACAATTATGTGTATTTTCCTGGTATCTCTCTGAGGAGGTGAAAATTTCTGTGCTTTCTGGAGATAAATTTGTCTGATGCTTTTTTACTCCTACTTACCTCATCAAGTCCTAACACTAAACGCTGGGCCAGACATAGAGCTGGTGCAAAAACAGAACAGAGGATCTACACAGACTTACACCATGGGTAAGAGTACCTCTCACTGGGGAGAGGTGAAATAGTGGAAGGGATCATCAGGAATACTTACTGCTCAGTGCTGTAGGATGATGATGGTCTTTTGCACCATTCATCCAGAGATGGAGACGTCTCCACTCCTGCAGATTTCATGTGCTGAAGCCAGTGAGGAACAGTGCAAGGACTTGCATCCCTCTCTTGCTAGAAAACTCTGACCTCAGAGTCTGAGGTTCCTAATTTCTAAAGCTGTCCAGAAATGTGACATGTCTCTTATCTACATATTGTATCTGTGATGAATAAAATTAAATTGATACAAATTCTTTGGCATTTACAGTAGTTTATATTTCACACATAGCAGAAATGTTCTCAGAAATGTTCTGAGAAGTCATATTCTTATTCAAATATGGGAAACTCTTGCTACGATTCAGTAAGAATATACAAATACAGTGCACAGAATGAGTGTCAGCAGAGATCTTGAGTATTCAGGTACCTATGGAGCAGGATTTGATGCCGATGCCTTTCTCTATTCTGTTTAGGAGTGTGGAGGGTAAGAAAGGTCTTCAAGCAATCTTTGCAAATACAGTGACCTGTTCCTGGCCAGATTTTCTCCACAGTTTAACCAGATTTTTGACTGCTTTCAGTCATAGATTTTTCCATAGTATAAGGAAGCAGAAAGGTATGGTGTACTTACTAACTTCCTTTTCCTGAAAGACAAAAGATCTTCAGGACTTTTTCCGCAAGTTATCTGTATTTGCGTGATGATTTCTAAGAAATAATTTTACATGTTTCTTCTTACTTTTTTCTTTTTTTTTTTTAATTTTTTTTTTAGGTGTTCCAGATTGGAAAGAAATGACCTCAAGATAGGCAAGGAAAAGATCCATAAAAAGAAAAATGCAACTATTTTACCCCATTGCTCTTTCCTCTGACAATATCTGTATTTTGTGATAGTACACATACATTCCTCGCTAGAGCGTGCTTACACTGCTCTTTATAAAAAGGTACAGAAAGGGCCAAAGACATTTTCAGATACAATAGTAAGCTGCAAACGACACAGCAATTTCACCACCATCTCTCTATTAGCTTTCATGTTTGTGCATACAAAGAGAAAAGGAGGGCCTGGAGACTGCTGTTGCAGGCAGTTAAGAGGCTTGTAATTCCTGACTGGAGCTGATCTGTCCACAAAACTGAAAGACTGTAATTGGCATTGGGGAGCCAAGGAAGGATCCGCTTCCACAGCAAAGGTGGGAAATGGTCATGATCCCAGGTGAGGGGTTTTTGGTTAAAGAGAAGAATAACATTCCAACATCATTTAACTCTGTAGGTGGGCGTCTTAAGTGAGCTGCAGATCTTTGCCTTTGTGTGTGTGCATATTTTCCTGAAAGGAAAGGGATTGCATTCCACACTAAACCATCTTGTTATCTCTGTTTTGTGAGTTCACCTCCTGTAGCACTTTATGCAGTGGTTTATTTAACAGTATGAATTATTTTAAACAAAAGAAGTGTTACTACGTCACAGCAAATGAACAGCCATGACAGAGACTTAGTGTGGCCACATGTGTCCAAACTTGGAAAAATGAAGAGAGGAGCTATATCTGTACCAAGCTATCCATCTAAAACAATTTCACCTTCTTTAACATAGCCTCTTAAGAAGGCATAAACCTTATTCTGCTCAGAAACAGAGAGCATTTTCAAGTATTTGCACTGGTCTTGAGCAAGATGTGGTTTGGTGAGCACGTGATCACATTTAACCCTGATGCTGTACAAGCAGGCATTGTTCCTACTCATTGAAATGCCTCATTTTGAATTGAAAGTTTCAAACGATGCAGTTTTTTGGATCAGAGATACATATTTTGGGGGAGGGAGGGAGAGAGGGAGGGAGGAAGGGAGGAGGAAGTGGCAGAAGGAAGGAAGGAAGGAAGGAAGGAAGGAAGGAAGGAAGGAAGGAAGGAAGGAAGGAAGGAAGGAAGGAAGGAAGGAAGGAAGGAAGGAAGGAAGGAAGGAAGGAAGGAAGGAAGGAAGGAAGGAAGGAAGGAAGGAAGGAAGGAAGGTTGATTTCAGATTTCAAGAATGAGGAAACTGCCAGCAGAGAGTTCTAGCCACAGCCAGAACTTTGCAGGGAGGCCACATCATTAGTATGTAAAATAAGGCTCATTCTGCATTACTTGTTTCCTAGGATTGCTAGATTGGTGTTTTCTCAGCCCAAGGATATCTTTTTCCACAGTCTTGAGTAATTTTGAGTGGCCTGGGACCCATGTGCTGATAGTAGGAGTAGATGCAGGCTCACACCCAGCACTTTGGGTAATATGATCTACTTTCTTGCCTGACTCTTGTTGTGGTAATGCACTGAATCCTACCTATAACCTTACAGGTTTCCTTCTGAGATATATTTAGGTACAGTGACTTGCTAGCCAAGATTTCAGTGCAGATACACACACAGATACATGCAGATACATGCATGAAATTTGTCTGAAAAGGTCCAGGTTATTCCTGTTTGGTTCTGAGTAAAACAAAGAAGCTAAAAGTGGTAGCTTTTTCTGGATTCATCTACCAAAAATATACAGGCACTTGAATAAGCAAATAACCTTTTGATGTATGAAAACCCTTCTCAGTCACCTAAATCAGAACCAATCACCATTGATCTAGACAATGTAGGGGCACACAGAAATATAAATGTCCGAAGAGAGTTTTCGTTTTACTTTTGATTAAATTCTGTGGCAACATTGCCAGAGGGTCTCGTGGAAGAGCATTTTTGCCTAAACTACTTGCCTTTACTCTCTAACATCAGTAAGCAAGAAGATTCTCAGGGTCCCATTTAAGGTATGTATGAGTTTATCTGAACTGCCAAATCAGCACCTAGATAAGGATATACAAGTACTGTGGCTGAAATAACAAGAACTGACACCCTTCCATATACTCCTTGGGGCAGAGAAACAGACTGATCAAACTGCTAAATACTTCAGCTGCCTTCCAGTAAGAATTCCTGGCAACCCATGATATCAGATTTCTGTGCAGATGTTCATCAGGTAAACAAACACAGAGCTGCACTCCCAGTCCTGTCTTTAGCAAACTGGCTGGGATAGTAGCCCTCCTGCAATATAAGACCATCACTCTTAATTACACACATGCCTTGATAATCTTTTCTTTTCTAAATGCATAAGGACACTGCCAGGTCTCTGTAGTAGAAATTGAGATAAGAGATAATTTGCAATACCCTCTAAGAAAAATAATCTGAATTTTCTTCCTTCTTGCCTCGACTTGTCTTTCTAAAACAGTGTTAATGAAGGGAAAAACAAGCTTTCTTGGAAATTTCTGCTGACTTTCAGGCAACCAAGTTTCTACCTGATGTTGATTTCATATGAACATGAGGAAATTTATCACCTTGAGCTCTTGAAACTTAATGGCCAGTTATGCAAAAGAGGTGGGACAAAACTCACAACTCCCAGAATTCCCCCAGAATTTAAATTACTGTTTCTGACAATGTCTTGGTGTGCCGGTCATGTCTGTGTAAAAAAATTCAGGCAGTGTCTCTGTTGGGATACACAAAAATGTTCTTCTAACCATCTTTACTGATAAAGATTTAAAGGAAACAACCACCCACCNAGATGATATCTTGACAGTATGTAGCTCAAAATTTAGGATATAAATACCTTATTCTTCTGCTGCCTGAAGTCCTAAATTTTTCTGGTAGTTTCCCCCAGAATTTAAATTACTGTTTCTGACAATGTCTTGGTGTGCCGGTCATGTCTGTGTAAAAAAATTCAGGCAGTGTCTCTGTTGGGATACACAAAAATGTTCTTCTAACCATCTTTACTGATAAAGATTTAAAGGAAACAACCACCCACCTCAAACCCAATCATTATAAGTATGAAATAATTTGCAGGAGAAAAAGGGTGCAAAGGGAAAAGTGTTAAATGTGGGAATATGGGTCTGGAGAGCTATAACAAGGCAAGAACTGTGTAGGGAAAGTCACTAGGGAGCATGAAAGAGCAGCCCCAGGGCCAGTGGTGTTCCACTGCAAGGCTGTCCTCCTGGTTATGGCACTAGTTTGCTAGCTGTGAATGACTTATATGAGCATGAGTTATTATAAACAGCTAAGACATCTAGGTAGCTAATCAGAAAAAAAAAAAAGGTTTTGGAAACACTTTTTAAAAGCACTTAAAAAACTTTTTGTCATTTAAACCTTAAAAGAAATGAATGGATCATCCAGATATGAATGGAGAAACAATTAGCAGACCAAAATAAGGAAGAGTGATTTTATGGTTTCTTTTAATGCATTTATAGGCCAAATAGAAGTATTTTTTAACACTTGTCCTACCCCATGTCTCTCTAAAAGGTGCTTCATTATTTTAATTTTAATTTTAATAAAATTCTACTGGAGAGGAGAGGGCAGGGGGTATAAACCAGACTTTTTGGGTCTTTTTTCTTCCATGAAGCAATCATTCAGAATACTCCTCTTGGATTTGCAGAAATACTCTGCAGTTTATGGAGTGGTTGTGAATATTATCATGTGCAATGTTTAAGAGTAAAACAAAAGAGAAACAGGCTCTATGCAGGGAAGACAGAAAATGGGAATGTTAAAAAGGTACAGTTATGCTGTAGAAAACAAATGGGTTTTTAGGCACTTCCCTGTGAAAGAAGAGTGCCCATTCATTTCACAGAACAATGGATAATATATAATAGAGGTTCTCAGAATATGGTAAGTGTTATAAAGTGAAACCTGAAGATGAATGCCTGTTATTATTAGGATTATTGTGGGAGGCTGCTGAAATATTTTGTGCTTGTTTGTGCTGAACATCAGAAAAATCAGTGGCTGGAATCAGAATGGATTAAGAAAAGTCCCTAAGCTTGGCCTATTCATTAGAAAAGCTAGGTCACTTAGCAGCCCAGAAAGAAATTTCGGAGCTGCAGCAACAGAGAAAAAGATGGTGAATAAAAAGGAAAAGGACAATATTGTAAGAACAAATGAAAGGGCTTATAGTACTGCAGAAATTCAAAGGAATAACAGCAGACAGGAGAGGGGTCAGAGAGTAGCAAATATAATGTAAAGCTGAAACTCCTGAATAAGCTGATCATTATGCAAAAATCAAAAATAGCTACTCTATCTGCAGGAAGAAGTGACATGTTAGACTGGGAACCAATGAAAAATGCTGACTTTTTGGATGATGTGTAGGAACAAGGAAAGAGACAGGGGTGGGAACCTGGATGGCTATCCCAGGGGAAGGTAGTGCTGACAACTGCTTTTGCCACTCAGTAAAGTAAATAAGAAGATCTCTAGAGGATGTGAAACACATTGCTGCAAATCTCTGGCCTTTAAAGGAGAGCACATCTGGGGATTAGAGTGCTGTGTTTGCTGTGCTATGCTGTGCAATGAAAGCGCCTGCAGTGGGCTCTGAAAATGCAGCTGGGCTTGACCCTTGGAGCTGCGATCAAAAGGCAAGAAAAACAACCATCCTCCAAGCCATGAAGTCTGGTGATGGCAGCATATGACATGACTTTCCTCCCTGGCCTCTCATCCATCCTGAGTGAGAGTGGAGTAAATTTCTTTCACTGCTGGATGAGAGCCTGGCTTGTCTCTCCCATCTGAGCATGTTCTCATGCCCAGGTTTGATGAAAAAGAGGACTCATTTGGTCATGTTTCAAACAATCAGGGGTTCACTGAAGTGCAAGAGTGTAACTTCTTTTTTTTTTTTTT
>VZRH01001838.1:291095-404838 GCA_013397555.1 Urocynchramus pylzowi
GGGGTTTCATGAAGTGGAAGGGGTTTTTTTTTTTTTTTTTTTTTTTTTTTTTTGTGTCAGGAGTGTTCAACTGAATTCAATCACAGCCACTTTTACCATCAAGGATTGCTGGTGTGTTGTGGGAGCCCATAGATCTTCAGTTTTCTCTTTCCTCTTCTCCTTGTGGTAGAGCAAGTGTGGTGGTTGGACTGCTTGAAGTGGAGTGCCACTGTCTGTTAGTTGGGTCAGGCTGTTTCTTATCTCATTTCTGTTTTGAGTAAATTGTTGTTATCTCAACCCTTGATCTTTCCATTTTGTGCCACCAGCTTCCACCAGCCTCCCCCCAGTTGCATTCCTTTTTTGTTGCTCAACTGTGATCACACTGAAACCAGTGAAGGCCAGGGTGGTATAAAAATGATGAAGAAGAGGTCAAAAATCAGCCTGAAGTCTTTAGATAAGTTATTTTTTTTTTCCTTTCTGATGGTGAGCATTGCAGCACTCAGAAAAATATGATATTCTTTGTCATTGAAAATGTGAATTGCATATACTACCTGGAATCTTCACAAAAGGAAGAAAACAATGCCAGCAGGGATGATAGCACAGCTATCCATCTGCTTTTTCTGCTGGTTGCTCCATGTATTACAAAATGCCAGAAGGTTTAGGAATCAGCAGTCAGAGGGATGATCTTGTCAATTAGCAGGTTTTAACATCTTCCTCAAAGACTTTCTATCTTCCAGCAGCTTCAAAAAAGGATTTTCTTACTGTTGGCAAATTCTGGAAAAAGTAGGTCTGGAGAATGTTCACCAGGTTTTCATAGTTTTTCTCTTTAAATGTCTCTGTATTATTTTCAGGTTTGCTTGTTTATATTTTACCTTTGACCCAACTGCAGTAAAACCTGATCTGGTATACCAGTTGAAATTGTCCCACTGTGCAGGGTCTCAGGATTCAGATGATAGTGCTATCTTTACAATCTCAATTTCTTTTCCTTCTGGACCTTCTGAAACTCCTTCCAGTTATGATTTCCCTTCTTTAAAATCTTTCCTTCATGGTCTTTGGAGATCTTTTATGCTACATAGAAAGATGCAGTCTGAATCTAGCTGTGTAAGCACCAGCAGTGCAGAAGAACTGGAAATAGTGATAAGGAAAGAAGTTTGATAGATAAATAGCAATAGTGGAGGTCTAGAAATGGAGCTTAAAAATGCTATTCAGAATTATTACAAGCACTGAATTATTAAATTCAGAATTATTACAAGCACTGTTAAAAAGAGAAACTGTAATGACATGAATATTGAAGTCACATGTGGAAGCAGATATTACTCTTTAAGAGTTCCTGTGAAGCATTGCCCTTTCACAAATTTTGTTTGGGCTAGGTTAGAAAGCTCATTTTTGCTTGTGAAACCTCATTGACACATAAACTACTGCTTATTCTATGAAGTTGTCAAGGGAAGAGAATTACAGCACTTCTAGCCTTGCCTGACTTGGAGGAGGGGAACATTTTTCTCCTGAAAAAGTATCCATAAGAATAATACAGAATTATTTTCCTTATTTTTATGTTGTGAATATTTAAAAATATTTGTTGGAGAACAATACCCAAGAAAATCCTAGGCCTGTCATCTCTGAATATGGCTTGAGAATTAATGAGAGCAGATCTGCAGTCTTTGTTCTGTTCAGATTAACATCTATCTGTTAATGATGAGAGTTTATTATATGAGTGATGTCTAGAATGTTATTTATAAATTAGCATATAAACATTTTTGGTTTTTATTTCTGTTTTGTTTCATATGCTGAAGATGGCAAAGAAGTAGATACTAGAATTTCTCATTCTTTATACTGGCAAAGAGGAAAAACTTCCATTGTGGTCAATTAACATAATGGCACTGAATCACATGGAAAGAAATGCTGAGTAGAAAACACTAACTCAGAGTTGCTGTGATTTATTGATGTATTAGTGGGACATAATTAATCAGCAACTTAGTGAACTGTACATTGAGGTTCGATATCAGAAACACAACAGATGAACTACAATAACAAACCGTTATAAAACCAAAGGAAACACATACAAATTTGCAAAGACCCTTCTATAGTAAATGCCAAGAAGATCCAACCTAACCCCACTGTTGCAGTCACATGTATGCACACACAGCTGCACACACAGCCCTGCCCTCCACAGGCTCCGGGCAACACAGGCCTCTCTTTATGAGTTGTGTGGGTGCCTTGAGGTACTGACCAAAGGAGGGCCATGACAATTTCAGTGTAGACCTCCAGGAATACTTTTTTTAAGGGACAAATTACAGGTTTATAGGATTAAAACAATAGTTAAGGAGCTACCACTCCCATTGCATGCAATACTGTACACATGAGACTGTTTTCAAAAAACAGATCATCCCAGCTCTTCCTCTACTTGGGGATGGCCCCTTCCTGTGCTTCTGCACTGTGTATTGTATTGTATTGTGGGGACAGCCAGAGAGGGAGTTTTGACAAGGGAATGTAGTGAGAGGACAAGGGGCAATGGCTTTAAACTGAAAGAGAGAAGGTTTAGATTAGGTATTAGGAAGAAATTCTTTACTGTGAGGGTGATAAGGCACAGGAATAGGTAGCCCAAAGATGTTGTGGGTGCCCATCCCATGGATGATTCAAGGCCAGGCTGGATGGGTCTTTGAGCAACCTGGTCAAAGTGGAAGGTCCCATGTCCATGGATTTGATCTAGATGATGTTGGGGGGGGTCCCTTCCAACCCAACATGTTCCATGATTTTATGATCTTATGGCTAGTTTGATTAGTTTAAATCCTCAAAGCAGCTCAGTTTGGTACCAAGTGAGGATGGGAGGTATCTTATTTCGTTAACCAACTCCTTTTTTATGCATCTCCCACTGCAAAGTCTCTGCGGGATTACATAATTTCAATGTTCCCTTACAGGTTTTACAACCCATGAATCCATGCTCTATGCTTTTATTGAATTTTGCAAGAATAAAAAAGTGTGAGAAATAAAAAATTAAAAAAACAATTTATTTTTCTTGATTTTACTAATTGCTTTTTTTTTAAATTTCAGAAGTGGAATTCCTTCATCAAAGAATGATTGAAACGAAACCATCTTAATTTTTCTCATTATGTGGGAAGGTGGAACGGCAGTGTGATTGGAGAGAGGAATGAGACTGTAACCTGGGTTAATAGCAGGCAAGTCCCCTTTAACCTCTGTCTTCAATCTGCTCTTTCCTTGGTGTCCAGTCCTTTACCTATTCCACTTCTCTCCCCGGTTTGATTAACTGCCAAGAATGCCTTAAGTGTTGGCTTGGATTTCAGCATAGCAGCTTTAAATAATAATGTGCTTGAGGCTGTCTTTTAACAATCTGTGCCAGTAACTTAGATGGCCATGTCATATTTCTCAGGCACCCTTCTGCACTGCTAATGTGAACTGAGTCTTGATTTATGAGTACACCTCTAACCCGCTACTTTTTTCAGCTGTGAGGATGTATTTCTTGGTTTAGTGTAGAATTTCATTGTAAAATATATAAGGTTAACCTGTACTGACACTGAATTTTAGAGTGTGTAAGTAGAATTAAAAATGAAATATAGTACATCTGGTTTTGTTCTATCTGAGAATCACTGTTATGTTTTACAAGATGACATCAATAACAAATGATGTACAAACAATAGCACATTAATTTGAAAATGCAAATTCAGGCAGATATTCCCAGCATAAGGCAAATGAATGTGAATGGCTCTGTCATTTGTGGTACAAGCTTTAGTCATCATTTGATTCTTGCATCAGTGAACAGTGTTTCAGAAACACTAAAAACTCCTCCAGGTTTTCTGCAGAGAGAAAATCTGGGGTGTTTTTTGATATAAAATATAAAATTTCACAAAATCTTTCAAATGAAAAAATTCAGTCAGTTTGAAGCACCACCTATTATTTTTTGACAGAAATAAGAGAGACTCAAATCAATGCTTTTTAGGTATCAGTCACATTAAATGATGACTAGGCTGAAACTGATTAAGGTTTGTGTTTGTAAAGGTTTTTTAAAATTTTGTGACTATAAGAAGTTATGTGTCCACTGAAGTTTGTAGACTGATGAAATCAGAGAACTTCATACTATGATTTGTCTATCACAGAGCATCTAAGCAGATCTAACAAGGCCTAGATTAATTTCAGGTCAAGTTCATCTTGAGTTTTATGTTTTCCCCAAGCAATTTGAGTTACAGCTCATAATTTAAGAAAAAGCCTCCAAAAGACATGCAAAGACATAAAAGTACTTTGATGCAAGACAACTCTATCTGGGATTCTAACTAACATCACTTAAAGAAGAACATTTCAACACTTCTACATAAATTGATCCACTTTGCTGAGTGACTATGGTTAAATTTTGGAAGTAGCAGATGAGATTTTAAAAAGATTATTAAACTCTTTGTAGCACTCAAAATAACCCTGTGCTTTACAGAAATTATGACCATATTTTGCCAGAAATGCATGAAGCAGGTGACAGTAACAATCCTCCTTCTGCAGTGGTTATACATAAAATGCACCAGCATGAATTGCTATTGTTATGAGATGTTCTGGTATGGTACACTGTCAGACAGTGGTCTTGACTGTTGTAGGGAAAAAGGAGTTAAACTTGTTTGTCTTTTTCAGATTCCTCCAGTAATGGCCACTACCTCTCTTGGCTTGCAGGTTTGCTCAGCTATGTACAACTATTCTCAGTTTTGCTTGCATTAAGAATTTGAGGCCTTGTTTGCACTAAAGATCTATTTCTTAGTATTTCCTTGAGGAGGTAATGATGAGTAAAAACTGTTGTAAATAAGGCTGGTCAGTATTTTGTGCTGTCATTGAAAGATTCTTCCAGTTGCAAATGCTGCAGCTTCAGCAGTCTACTGGGCAAATTAATTAATAAATATTTGTATGCTGTATCTCAGGTTAGCTGTGAGGACTGAGCAGTAGAAAAAGAGGCTTGTATCTTATCAGACTTAATGACTAGTTCTGACTAGTTATATGGCAGTTACTTCATACAAAACACTATTCTGCATGATGTTATGTGAAATTGCCATTAAATTATACATGTTAATTGTAAATCTAAGAATAATAGCACAACCCAGCTATCTTAGTGTATGTCTTCAGACAACAGACAAATTAATAAGGTAATTGGTTTTGCTATGTGGCTCCTACAGTATTTTTTTGTTCTGAACTTGTATAATATATTGGCTCTAGTTGGTAGATTGTCATTAGAATGATGTGGTGCACTGCACAGCTAATTATTCAGAATATCTCTGGGGGTGCCCCCATGCAAAGCCTGCAGCACTGGTGATTGTGGGTGAAAACTGCAGACATGAAGTCAGAAGTAATCTCAGATACACTGAGGTCTGTCTTAGTTTCTCTCTTCACAAGATAAGATTGTAGATATCTCTCTCCTCTCCAGTGGGAAACTTGACTTCACTTGCATAATTAAATAAAGCTGAGCTTACCAAGTCTGGGGTTGTAAGCACGGTTGGATTAATTTGGATCTGCATGGGAGGAAACAGGTAGGTGGCCAGAGGGGAATGCAGGTCTTGAAGTATTGCTTCAAGACCTGTGCTCTGGTGCCCTAATTGATCAGCCTGTCAATTGTGCAGGAGGCTGGTAGGAGACAGTGAAGGCAAAATACTGCTTGAATACAAGGTGCAGGACTTAGGAACAATAACCAAGAGCAGAAGAGGAGAGTTAAATGATTCTGTTGCAGCACTGTGGTTTCTCTTTTCTTCTCTGAAATGTCTTTGCTGATCTCAGTGGTAAACCTAATTTTTCACCATATATTATCCTTGTGCTTTCTCAATTGCTTCTTCTTAAAGATTCAAACCTAAGAAGTAAAAATACTCCCAGATTTATAAGTTGAGTATGGTCTTTAAATTTCACTTCTCAAAGTGACCTAAATGTACAACTTTCTCAAACCCTAGTTCCCCTTTTCGTCCTTCATCTAGGATTTAATTTTAAGACATGATTTCTCTGATAGAAGAATATTATCTGTTCCTCCTTGTGGAGGAGCTTGGTGGGAGGTGTGTGGCTGGCTCAATTCTCCAAAAGGAACTGAACGGTGCCTGTGGGAATTGCGGGTAGGGTAAATGCAGTGCTGGTAATTCAGAAAGATTTAGGGTCAGACTCCTGCAGGAAAAAATTGTCTCTTGCTTGCAGGGTTCCAGTGCTTTCCTACAGCAGTTATGACTACTGATAATAATTGCAAAGCTCCTTCTCATGATGCAGTTTGAAGAGCGAAATTTAAACTCGACATAAAAATAACACTTCTCTTATCTGCCTTAAAAAGCCAGGGGTGGCTGCTGAAGGCAATGAAGCATTCCAAGTAAGAATGAATTGAGAGTGTCAAAAAACTATGCAGGTAACATATAAAAGAGTGTGTGAACAAGGATCCCTAACTCTGTATTGGTGTAAGGTGCATAACTAACACTAGATATGAAGATATAGGTAGTTGTCTTTCATGTTACACATATGAGAGACTTTTCTATAAAAAAAGGCCACTAGAGGATGTGTTGTCTAAAAGACACAAATTAGATCAGCAAAAACTACCATGGCATACTTTAAATAAAATCTAGCTATGAAGTATGAAAATTGAAGTCTTGCAAGTGAAGACAAAGTGCAATCTGGAACAGGGCTTCTTCTGAGAGTTACCTGTTCTTACAACAGCTATTTACAGGTATTAATTTAAACAGCTATTTATTTACAGCTATTTGTAAATAGCTACAAATATTCAATAATTGCTTCTTTCATGAGTGGGATAGCCATTGCCCAGATAAATGTCAGTGAGGTAAATGTCAACCTATGCATAAAGAGGATGTGACTCAGCCTAAATCTTGCACACAATCACAAGTGTTTTAGTATGAGGTTGACATGCAAAGAAAGTAAGCTCCTTGAAAAATGTTTTGGTTATTTTTATTTTAGTTGCATAGCAATATTTGTTCAATAGTATCACAGCAGGACCAAAATCCCAAGTGATTGTGTCATTGGTGATGCTCTTTCCAGCCATAATCCTGGCTATCCAAAGCAAACAGATTACTGGTGAGGCTTAGCAGAGCCTTTGTTTCTCCCGTATTTAGGTTTCTTGTGAAGGCAAATCAGAACACTGGTGCAGACACATACCTGATGACCAGGACTATTATGTTCACCTGAGAAGTCAAGTGGACTTAAAGCCCATTGAACACAGTGCCATGCAATTTGAAAAGAAATATCTGGCATGAAAATACACAGTCTTAGAGGCACACAAAGATTGGAAATGGAATAATGTCAATGATGGTAAGAGTTCAGCCTTCTTTTCCTTCTGCCTTAATGTACAGGGTTTATCATTACTGTTTATGGAAATCTCAGAGCAGTTCAAAAGGCAGCAAAGGGTTTTTCTTGTAGTTTGTCCTTCCTAAAGCTTATGCTTACACTCAAGTTTTGCAGATAATCTTCCTTTAATCTTTCCCACAAATCTTCAGGATCCAGGATTCAGGATTCTCCAATCTTCAGGATTCTCTTGTTTGAATTACTGAGTTCCATCCCCCTTTCCCTACCCTGAAAGTCATTACAAGGAATGAGATATTAACTCTTATTTATGAGTTATTTAACTCCTATTTATATCCTTTGTGATTAGCAGGTCACCTTCTGCCAGTGTTTCCTTGAGATTATTTACCTAAAGAAATAGGTACATGTTACAAAAAAAAAGTCTATGACTTAAATCCAGTTAAAAAAATTCATCCGCTGTTTAAAAGTATTTGGTTTATTATGTGGCAGGTCCTGATGAATTAACTATGAATTTAAGAAGTCAGAAAAGCAAACCATTTATTTATTTATTTTTATTTTATTTTATTCACTATGATGACAACATGCTTGGGGTAGACTATGTGGAAACATTTCCTATCTCCTTTATATGCAACTTTTCCTTTTTCTGTCACCCAAAAATTATTAAAAAAATACAGAAAAGGTAACTGCAAATTTAGGAAAACTTCCAAGGCTGGACCCTGGATTACCTTTTGTTACTTGATTGTATATTGTTATTTTTATTGGTATTACTTATATTATACTGGTTTTATTCATGTTCTACAAATAACAGGGGAGAAATAAAAAAGAAAAATCCTCCAAAAAAAGATTCCTAGAGAAACAGCACACAACCTAAACTAAGGTATTGACCTAAATTACTTTCATTATATAAATTATTAAAAAAGGATAAATTTCAAATTAAAAGTTCCTTTATTCAACTACCCATTTTATAAAGTGAACCTTACTTAATATGTCAATTTTTGCAGCTATTCAAATTCAAGTAAAATCTATTCTAAGCAGTCTGCATTGATATGATTTATTCTTCCATTTAAGAAAGTGAAAATTAAATTCAAAAGCAAGCACCTATCTCCACCTGTTAATCTATTCATAAAATATTATCTATTGCATGAATATTCATTTCTTACTTCCTTGCTGATAAACGAATGCTTTAATATTGTTCGGGATTTTAGTCCCATTTATACTTTTTCCAGCTTTGCCAGTGTGGACTATTCAGCAGTTTAATATCTAAAATGACAGTACATATATATTTAGATTAAGCATTTAAATTTACCTGATGTGAGGTGATTTAAATAAACATGTGCAGGCTAGCTCTTATTTTGATTTCATAGGATTTTGTGTCATTTCAGAATACTTGCTGTATAACCAAACTTATATTTAATTACCTAGCAGGGGTTTGGAAAGCTGTCTTTCCACTTTTCTTCAGTTTTTATTGTGGAGTTATTCAGCCAACTGCATTGATAATGAAAGGTTTTAAGAATTTCTTCTTCCTTAAAAAAACTTAAAAGACCACTGGGAAGAGACTGTCTTTTGTACAGGTTCATATGGCAGGATTACTGCATATGAAAAGTATTAAAACTCATTAATGTGGGTAACCACTAGTTCTTTTATGCACATATTCTCTAGGGAAGTTTTCTGGATTTGTTTGTACACATCTGTTTAAGATACACGTTTCTGTCTACAGAGAGACCAGAAAGGGTTCAAAAATTTCAGCTGCATTTACCTTGAAAATAAGAGCAATTGAGCCTGGTTGTGGAACCAGTTTCTCAATTCTTAAAGAGTGTAGGAGGTTTTGCAGAAGTGAGGCAGGATGAGATCTGGATCAGAAGAGGAAAACATGCATAGAAATCTCCTTTCCCCCCTCTTTAAAATGATAGAGATTTTAATGTCTTTATTTTCACTGCCAGTGTACTCTCTACTCTGTTTTTTTTTGGAAAATCATATTTCATTTTGGTTTGGGAAAAAAAAAATATTAAGCAAGATACCTTGAAATTCTCTAGGGAGACTGTTGCAGAATACTGTTCCAGTCCCAAAATACTGTTCATGTCCCTTAAAACACATTGTTCTGAATTATATCATAATGCATAAAGTAATTTTAAAAAGACCTTGAAATTAAAGATAATTCTTAAATGAAAGTCTGCCAGTAAAGTAAATAAAAAATAAAATTTTTATATCCCCGGAGTTTCCCTGAAATGTTTAAAAAATTCTTGCAAAAAAAAAAAAAATCATTTTTCTCCCCTGAAATCTGAAATCCTAGGCTATGATTTCAAGTCCTACTTAAATTCATGAAAATATTCACTTTCAAGGCAAGAAAAATTCTTAATATTTATTATGTTTATTAACCGATTGCCCTCAAATTTCATTTTTCATAAAGAATTTCTTCTATAGGGAAAGAGTCTTAGCCTGGACACTTTTTGCCAACTCTGAAATCCCTGGTAGTATTCCAGTTTACTTTGACTTTTCACCTGTGTCTTTTTCTGCAATCTGCCTTCTCAGAGTCACTTGCAAGTACGAGGACATGACTGAGAAAAACAGTAGGTCTGTTTTAATGTGCCAGTTTTGGCTGCTGGGTTATCTCTGTGTCGTCAGGTGCTTGTTTGTATTTCTCTCTGAGTGCAGGCTTTTTCATTTATCAAAGCTCATTTTATTGCCTTCTATTCCTGCTGCTTTCAAATCTGTGGCACCTGAATGTTTTGTTCAATTGAGTTCTTCTTTTTACTGCTACCTGCAAATTTGTCCAGAGGGGCAGTGTGAAACAGAGGCAAGGATCATGGCTTCTGAGATATAGTTGTTTGCAAGGACAATGTATTTTTATAAGTTTTACTACTAGCCACTAGCAAACATTTCACCATTACTTATTGAAAAAATAATATTGAAACTTGGTGAACCCAAAACCACAGCTGACATTCTTCTGGAATCTGACCTGTGCAATATTGAATATGTTTTTAATTAAACAGAAGATATTCCTGTCTGATAAATTGCATAAGCATTTTCTACAAATAAAGGAGTTAATTATCTGGACTGAACCTATAGAAATCTAGAATACATATGTATTTAGTAGGTTTTACATTCATTTCAGTGTTTGTATATCAAAAGAAACACTGTGATTTTCAGCAGTGGTTGTTACCATGTTGGTCAGGGCAATGGACTCTGTCATCATTCCATGTGCTATTTCAGTATTTTTAAGGCTTATCAAGAGCATTTGTCAAAGTGGCACTTGTTAAAGACAAGTTGAACAACACTACATTTTTATGTTAAAATGAATGGGGCTGCCACTTGGCTAAACCTATGCAAGCAGCCAGGACGGAGAAAGACTTGAATATTTGAGTAAAGAGCAGCTTGTTCGTATGAGGAATGCAATGAACACAGAAGAATTTGTTTCCACTTTCCCCCGCAGTGTATCCTATCATCCACTGAGCATTTTGCACAGGAGGAAAGTGTTTTGCACAGCCTCTGTGTACACAGGGAAAGGGAAGACACTGAGAGACAACCTGTGCCAAAGCTAATCTAGGAAGGTCCATGGACTCAGCTGTTGCCCCTTCCCTCCTCCGCAAAATGTCTTTGCAGAAGTTCTGTCAGCTCCACTCCCTTTGAATCCCATGTTTTCTGGAAAATTGAGCTCTTATTAGGTGCCTGCAATAAATTTCTTATGCATTCCACTTGCTGACAGGTCTGTAAATACCGCTTTGTTTCTGAAGTGAACATATTGATAGTGAAACATGTCAGCATGGCATGTGGAGAAATAGATGCTGTTCTGGTCACCTCCACCATTGCTGTAGTCCTCAGGGCACAGGTCTTGCTCCTGGGATTCTGCCTCCTTTCATGACTCTGAGAACTGCTGTTAAATGCAGCTCCTGCCCATTTGCACTAGGAGGCCCACAAGTGAAATTACAGTGTTCACCTCCCTTTGTATGCTCTGGCCCACACATTGAAGATTTTAGACCAGAGCAGATACTTCTTAAAGATTCTCTGCTTAAAATGTCACACCACTGTGAAAATTCTCCACGACTGGGATTCATAACTAACTATTTTGTCCAACTGTCTATTGGTGTCTGGTAATTTGTCAAAAAATGGCTAAATGGCTATTCAATTTCCTGAAGCAATGGATTTCTACCTCTAATGCTTCTTATGCCTGTACCACTCCAATATTTCTCCAATGCTCCACCTGCAAATGAATATTGAGGGATGAGAAATGTGTACAAGGAGTTACCCTCCCATCAGCATGAAACACAAAGTTTCCCTGAATGTCATGGGCACTGCATCACTTTCTGCTCAATGAATGGTGGTGGTAGGAATGAAAACTTAGGTAATACTTAATTGCTTTATTTTGGATGAAAGCTCAGGGTAGCCCTGAGTAATCTGGCACTACGTTGTCTGCAAAAGGAAGACCGCACCTACCACCAAGATTATGGAGCAATTTTCTTTTCAGTCCTGAGTGATTGCTCCTACAATGCCAATCAGACAAATGAAAATTATCTTGTTTTTTTTATAGAGACCACCCAAAAAACAAGTTTTGGAAGGGGACTAAAGAAGAAAAATCTGGTTAATGCTTTTTCTTTTTTGAGTATTTTTGGTAGCTTTTATCCCAATTCAGCAACTATGCTCTTCATCGCTGTCTGTTTCATTGGCAGCAACATTGAATGGAATTTGTCTAAACCTACTCGCAGTTTTTCCTACAAATCCTTTTTTCCCTTGTTACCCTCAGCTTCACACTGAGTCTCTGACTTTTATATGACTGCTGACAATGGGAATACTTACGTGTCTTGGTTTATATTGGCATGGATATTCATGCTGGAGCAAGTACTCACTCATGATCATAATCTGTGCTGTGGAAAATTGCCTCAGACTATGCTGTAGGCAAGAAAGCCGTCTGGGCTTTCTCACATAGAACATATCCCAGAGCCCAGGTCTGCTGGAAGGTGCTGAAGAAGATGTTTGAGTAACAAAAACCACACCCATCAAGATGATGTGGGAAAGGGTAAGATGTTTCTGGAGTACTGGAATTTTTGGTAGACCTATCTGGATTTCAGCATTGTGGGAACCTCTGTAAAGGCCCCTGGTTCCCAGCAGTTGAGCTTGAAAATTAAGTTTTGAAGAGTACCTAAATTCTGAAATAAAATAAAATGACTCCTGCCAAGACAACGCCAAGTTGTTCTACTTGTCATTGGTCTGGAAGTTAGCAGAGACACCATTCCTGGTACTGGAATGCATTCACATTTTCTCCCTTAAATGTGTTGATACATTCCATGTTCAAATAGGTTTTCATTTTTTTTTTTTTTTTTTTTTTTTTTTTTTTTTTTTGGAATTTAGATGCTTGTATGATTTTAAACATAATAGTTTCTTTCTATGTCAATGACAGCATGACAGCATCTCCATTTATTATCAGAGTACCTCTTGAAGACAATTGTTTGGTGGAGAGATTTGAGATAGAAATAGAGCACAGAAATAAATTGCATATATCTTTGGTTTTGATTTTTTTCCCTCTAAAACCTGCATTTCATCTGAATGGAGATGCATAAAAATCCCATTAAAATTGGTTCCACTTCTTTGAAATGTGCTGTAAGACTAATTCTGACAAAGTTGACATTTTATATGCTCATATCATGACTTACAAAAGGTAATAAAAATAAATTCTCTTGTATAGTCACTATAAAACCTGGTATGAGATGAATATTATGTTTGATACAGATATACTTACTGCTATGCCAGTAAAAAGGGACAAGGACCCTATTAAATATCCCTTTTACTTCCACTTGGCTAAATTTTCAGCTGTCTTGTAGGCTGAAAACATTCTTTGCTAATATCTTTCTTGGTGGAAAATGTGACCTTTAAACAATTATTCAGATTAAACCAAAATTAATATTTTAATTGATTTTTCCCTCCAGTCAATGAGCTGAAGAAGGATTCAGTAATTCACAAGGAGAACCTACACTCTGCAAAAAATTACCAATGAGTTAATTAAGCACAAGCTGCACAAATTCCATTCTTTTGTATGAGCTCCCATTACAGCTCTAAAGAGGTCTGCAAGCTGCTCACACCAAGATAATCCTATGCTCTCAACTTAAAGAAGTTGCTGTGTGTGTCTTTGGACAGAACAAGTGCTTCAGAAGTAGTCCTATGCTCGTAACATCACTGCTGCTACAATGTTTTGGGTTTTTTTTAATCCTGAGTTGCTGCTCAAGTGAAAATGTAATCAAGAATGTTTTGCATGTGATCATGCTGAATATCTCCTCTACCCTAGATTGAGTATAGGATTCAATAACACTCTAACAAGTATATCACTGCTGCAGTGCTCTCAAGAAAATAAACACTGATACTGAGTCTAGATTTACCTTGTGAGATAAACATTGGGATCCAAGTTTCCATATTGTAGTAAACCCTGATGACTTAAGTTTGAAATTTTTGGAGCTCAAAGAGCATTAATAGACCTACATTCCCTGGCAAACAGAGTAGCCAAAGGCAATATTTGTAAAAGTACCTCTGTAATTTAGGATGCTGAGACTGACTGATATGAAGATTTATCAGAAAATTAATTTCAAAGACCCGTATCAGGTGCTGTATATAGATTTTATGTATCAATATGAAAAAAAAAGATTTACAAATTTTTAGTCACATCTTGCTACTTTATGGCTGTGCAGTTAGGTTCATTCACTAGTTGGGCAAAAGGTCACAAGTAGAATGCTACATGTTGCTAAGAGCTGCCTGAGTTTTCACAGGCAATACTATGGAGAAAACTGGCCCTGAAGGGCTCCAGCCCAATGTTGCATGAAAGTCTTCTCTTGAGGAAAGAGTATTCTACAAGGATTCCATTTTCTGAGGAGACAACAAACTTTACTGATGAAAAGTTCTGACAAGTGTAAGCCTCTTGTCAGGTCTTTGTAACTTCCAGATAATGTATGCAGGCACTCCTCACTTCCTCCCTAAAGAAAAATCTGTCAGCTATTTTTATGAGTTAACGATTAAAGGGCCTATATTCAAATTAAAAGTCTTTTTATAACTTGAGAAAATGCCCAGAAACCTTGCATATATTTTCAAACAAATGAGAGCACTGCATTTACATGAGTAATATTATAGCTAGTGATGGTTGAAAACAATGAAAACCAAGTCACAAAATACTTTAAATGTCAAGGTAACTTGAATTTCATGATATTAAGCCCTTAATTTTTTGAAGTTTTTAAAAAGTACCATTTCTTCAAACCTGTTTTTATTACCGACTGCAACAAAGACAATCAAAAGAACAGAAGTTTAATTTTAATTTTTTTTTCTTTTGCCATTCTGCATCTCTTAATATGTTCTCAATTTTCAAAGTGACAGAAATATGGAAAGTGATTTTTTTCCCCTCCTTTTTTCATAGTTTGGTAGTCTGTATTCATCCAGTCACAAGGTATTTCATAGCAATTACAGACTGGCAAACAAAAAAAGGAAGGGAAAAATGAAATTTAACAAGAAAAAAGGAAAAAGCTTTTAGTCGGCATTTTTTGATGTTCAATTCATAAAAGGAAAGAAAGAGGGAAGTGCATGAAAACACCAAACCCTTGACATTTGATTTTGAATGTTTTCAACACCAATGAATGTGTGGGATATTAAAAGCAAAACCAAATAAAAGCCTGAAAACATTTGATGTGCTTCCTCAATCACAAAAAGGCTACTTTTGGCGTGGCAAAAAGAGCCAGGGAATAAAACTGACAGACTTAAATTCAAACACGTCTGTAACAGTAAATCAGTTCTTGAGTGGAGTATATTTTCTCCATTAATAGGAGCTGGTAGTCATACCTCTGTTTGCTTCAAGCTTTCCATGGGAGGCATCAGTCTCGTGCAAGGCAACATCCTCTCAGTTTGGTTACTATGGAAACTGGTTGTGCATGGCTGCAACTGTAGGCACTGGGTCCAACCAGGCTTTTTTTATCTTTTTCCATTTGGGCTGTCTTAATGATCTTGAAATATATGACATATTGCATAAAGCAATGTTCTTTATTCTCAAAGAGGCAATGCACTTTTCAGATTTCAGTGCTTTAGAAATGGCTTTCCATTTGGTACTCAGTCCTTCTTCTGTGTAGAGTTTTGAGTACCTATTATAGCTTGAGTCACCTGATTGAGAAGAATCAAAGGTTGGTTTCGGTTTCCTTCTCCCCTCCCCCCATATATTACCATTTAATTGTTGCCACTTTACATACAGTCAGGGCTTTTCTCAGAAAGTGGAAAAAGTATGTATGAATTCTCCTTCACTTGGGAAAGATGTACTGCCAACACCTGCAGACAGGATTTGGACCAGTGAAAGGAGAAGCGATACCATTGATACTAATTTACACTTTTTCTGGATTTGTCAGCCCAACTGGGTCACACACCAGCTTCCACCCAGTGAAGGTGTCAAGTGTCAAGTAGTGGGGAAGCTTAATGTAAAAGTGGAGTAGAGGAAACGGATAAAACCCCTTGTTTTTTAGAATGGTTTCAAAGGCATATCTTATGCTATATGTGCCTTAATTTAACAAGGCCTTTAAAAATGTTCAAAACTCTCAAAACAAACCTCCTTCTGAGTGCTTTAATTTCACCATCTACATCTAAATCTGTACATGGGTTACAGGGGAAGTAGCAGCTGTTTTACTGAGGCAACTTTGGGTTTGTCTGTGCCACTGGGACACTTAGAGACAAGGACCCTATCAAATACATATCAAATGTTCCTGAGAGTAAGGCTTTGAGATCCTGTATCTTTTTATAGGAGGCCTGTATGAAGCTTAGAAGATTGTCTAGTCTGGTCTAGTGAAAGGTTTCTTGCCTGGCAGCGGGGCTAGAACTAGATAATCTATAAGGGTCCTTCCAACCCAAACCATTATGTGACTCTATGATTCTATAATTCTAAGATGGGCTTGTGTAGCTATACCTTGATGCCATGGTCACCTCTAGGCTTTGTCTTGTTCACACAAGCCTGAACAGACTAGCTGGCCATCTTGAGGTGAATTGTTGCCCCTTACAGCTTAGCTGTGCCCCCTGATCAATCTGAATGACAGCCTGTGTCATCCAAAAGGAATTTAGTCAGCTGCCTACACTGTACAATCTCAACGTTGACTTGATGGCTCTCTGGTCCCACTCCTGGAGCCAGATGGAATGAGACTCTGTGACCTTCTGGGCACATCAGAGCTATTCAACGTCAGTTATAGCTTTCTAGAGCAGTGAATGCAAAAAAAGGTATACTGCTGACATTTTATTAACTTGAAGGATTATACTTTCAGCAACATTCCAGAAAATAGTTTATCCATGGTGTATTATCTGTTACACCCACATTTGAATTTGAATACTCATCAGTTCATAAGCAGAAACAACTTCAGAGAAAACAGGGACAGCATTTATCTTGCTGTGCTGTTTACCACTGTAAAGAAAACAGAGTAGCATTCCTATTCTGTCATACCTATATTCTCTTTGTCACATTACAGTCTCCTGATGGATAGCTTTGCTCAATGCTTTTTCAAGCTTTTGTCCACACACACAGGTAAAATGACTTATCACAAAGGCAGTGCTATTGAGGTTGCCAGTTAGTCTTTTGGTAACTTTTAGTACTTCAGGGACCAATTCTGTTTTTCTTGTCCTTCATCTTACATTTTGAGCAGAAGCTTTCTTTTTCTAAGTGCCTATGCATTGCATAGCAAAAAGAGGGTGAGGGGCTTTAGATAACTCTGCTAATACTAATTCCCACCTCTTCAATTTCCTCTTCCATGGTGCTGAGTGTGCTCTACTTCCCCCAAGGACACTGAGACCTCTCACCTGGGGACTGGCTCCCAGCCAATGTTTAATGTTGGTGCTTCTGATTCTGGTGTTGAACTGGTGGCCAGGTGTGATCTCTGGCCCATTTGTTCTGCCACAAATAGAGCGATGTAGAATAAGATAAAAATAAGTTTTGTTGTAACTAATTTATTAATATCTCATTTAGCTTTATGGGCATGGGAAAGGGAAGAAAGGAAAAGAGGCAGCTGACATGCTTTTTTTTTCACAAAGCTTGCAAGCTAAAAAACAGTAGTTGATACTCCTCACAGTATTTTCTGATCTGTTTCTGATATGTTTCCTCATGCTTTTTTGATAATTTTTTTCTGCATTGTGGAAACAAATCAGTGTAGCTTCCATGTGTGTACAGATGTGAGGGGGAATTCTTTGCCCCCCTTCCCCATCTCTCTGATGCAGAAGACAGAAATCAGGGAAAAAAGCATTTAAGAGAATAAGTGAATGGCAGCAAAACCAACTCAGCAGGAGGGCTGGGGAGTAGCAGCAGGCAGAACAGAAGAGAGGGCAGACACAGACATCAGAGAAGGAAGACATACAACCATGAGCAGCTTTGAAAGAAGGATTTTGTTAAGATTTAACAAGTTAATCGCTGCATGCTAATTACTGTTAATGAAAAGATTAAAAATAATAAAAGCAATTTATCTCATTCCAAAATAATTAGCCTTAATAACTTGTTTGTACAGCATATAGAAAGAGATTTTGATGGGGATCCGCCCAACATCTGTGTATGCATAGTGTTTATATCAGCAATAGGATCTCGTAAAATGTCTGACAGATGTGGAATCATCAGCTTTGCTGAGACTTTAACAAGGTTCCAGGGATCTGAGCACCAAATTATTCTGATTTTCTATCAGTTTGCAGGTGCTCATGTTTCTGAAAATGAGGATCATCTCTCTGTATTCTCCCTTATATATGTATCTTGCATTAGTCTTTCTCTATGTCTTGGGAAACAAGAGACCTTAAGGGACTTCATCAGGATGATTACAGAATCACTGCTGGGCTTGGGATCTGCCTTCCTGTCACCTGTGGCAAGATTTTTGCAGTTTCCAATCCTGCATGGCTCATGCATACCACAAGTTTGAGCAATAATATTCTTCTGATAATGCTGATAAGTGGCATCAATTCCCTTTGTTATTGTTGTGAAGTGATTTAGCTGGTGCATAATTCAGTTTCTTTACACACAAGGAAAAGTTAATCTAGAACTTACTACCTCTTGTATTCAGTCATTACAGCAGCCAGTCAAATCACTGGTAAGGCAAGCTGAGGGGTAAAAGTGTAAAATGGCAGGGATTTCTCATCCAGGTGTCTTGAGTAATTGAAACTATCTGCAGAGAAGTCTTGCTGAGTAAAAAAGGGCAGAATATTATTGACATCATCATGGCCCTTAAAACACTGAATGAATGATAAAGGTGTTGAGGAGGACAATGAGTCTAGATGAGTATCACCTGTGGAGATTACTTATCAAATAGCTCTCCTTAAACAATTCATTTGTTGATGGTTCTGACTTGCACATTTGTTGCCATCCTGGCTACTGCTGGAGTATTGGGCAGTCCAAGTTATCTGAACAAGCGGTGCTGGCTACCACTTTGACTATTCCTCTGCATTTAGGTCTTCCACACATGAAAGGAGTGCAGCCTTCTTCCAGCTGTCCTCCTTCAAGTGCAAATGTCTCCAATGACAGGAGTGTAAGGGACCCTCCACAGCAAGCTGGGCACATACCTTCCTGGTTTCTGCAGGCTGTACTGAACAAGCTGCAGCAGCAACATGTGGTTAAGCTGATGCAGGGCGTAGTCTTTATCCTAAGGAGCCTTATCAGAGTTGCTCTCTTGCAAATTGTTTTTAGGTGGAGATGTCATCTGCTGCACCTGGATAAGTGGTGTTGAAGCCTCTTAAATGTTGATGATGAGGGTTCAGCTGGAGTGAGCAGAATGAGGAGGGTTAGGGCTGTGATGGCTCTGCCTTCTTTGTGGTGCTATGAGGGTACCTACCTTAGGTCCTTTGCCCAATCTCTGCTGGGATTCCTAGGCTTTATCTTCTGGGGTACTGCTGCAGCTCAGTTTTTTGGTGGAGTTTCAGTGATCCTGATGTTCAAGAACTACAGATATTTATTTCAGGATTCTTACTTTTCTCTCCCTGGTTGGTTGGCTCTTGCAACTGCACTTACATTACTACCTGCTGGAGTTTTGGCTGTTTCTATTTCTGTTAAGTGTTCCCGCAATAAGCAAGGGATTCTCATGTACTTGCTGCTGCTCCTTCTTTGCTTAGAAATGTCTTCAGCAGTTCTGGCATGTTCCTACTGTGTTAGGACAGCTTCTCAAGTGGAAAGTGCTATGGGTTTCCTTGTTCACCAGCACAACTGGACGTGCTCCGAGGATCCTGGAAACAGTGCTGTGGATGTGATACAGAGGAAGCTACAGTGTTGTGGGGTCAACAACTATACAGACTGGCTAAAGGCATCATCTTCTTTGTATCATCCAGCTTGTGTCCCTGAAAGTTGCTGTAAGGAGAAGCATGCTCACTGCACGGGAGACTTAGACCATGTGGAACAGCTTTCTGAGGAAGGCTGTCTAAAGAAGCTGGAAGACCACTTGTGTTTTTCCATGCTGTACATTTTTTGGTGTTGTACTGTACTAAGTGTCTTGGAGCTCTTGGCTGGTGTGAGCAATGGCATCCTGATGAGACGTCAGCCATTCCATGAACTCCGTATTCTGGACTCATATACCTTCTCACAGGAATATAGGTTCTAGCTGCTTTGCTGGATCTGCTACATTTCCTTGGCTTTTTACTACTTTGTTGTTGCATTGGAACAAAATTTTTTTAAAAATTGCATAAATAACAATTGTAAATCAAACTAGCTGATCACTGCTGGTTTTTTTTTTTCTTTAGTGTCATGATCTTAGATCAGTTCTCTCACAGTTTTTTTTTTTTTCAATAAGCATTCTGTATCTGAAAATCTTCTGGTGATGAGTCTTCAGCATGTGCAGACACAAAACTACTGTGTGTGAGTGCAGGGGAAGCAGTGAGAAAAGGCATATCTGGCTCAGGGCAACTTGTTGTGAGATCATGAGCTGCACTCTTGGACTGAATCTTAACTGTACTAGAATCTTGGAGAGCAATTAGTGTGCAGATTCTTCTACTTCCAAACTTGTGTTGGAAGCTTTGGCTTTTTAATAAGAAGCCCTTTGGATAAAATTTATATCAATTTTTCTTTTTCTTGCTCAAATTCTGGTTTAAATAACTTATTCTTCAATGAAAATCCATGTCAGTTTTTGAAGTGGCATCAGGGTACAATCTAAATAGGTTTGATAGCAACAGAGTAAGTAATACAATGATGAGCAGCAGGAGGTAAAGTAGTCTTGGGAGTTGCACAGGAACAATTCCCAAATAATAGAGCAAGAAATTATCTCTGTGTTCATTCATTTATTTCATAACAGAGCAAGGAACGAGTCAACTATTTTTTTTTTGCCAGAAAAGTAAGGTGGGGTCACATGTGTGCTTGAATTATACCAGAAACACACTACTTTTTCTTAAGGTACTCCTGCCCTTCTTACTAAATTCCCTTGTTACCCATTTTCTGTCAGTCTTCCTACAGCCTGCATGTGCTGAAAGGGACTAAGTTAGCATGTGCAGTAGTCATATGCTTGTTTATGTCAGTGTTTAGGGAGGTGCTGGCAAAGGCTCTGCTCAACCCGCACTGGAATGCGCAGTGTGTGCCTGGATATATGTGCCTGTTTGGAAAGTGTCTTAAGCCTCTCTGTTGACCTGGGAATGGGCACTCCAGCAGCTTTATCCTTTGGTAAATGTGTGTAGGAGATCTCCAGGGCCTACAACTGCACCACATTAGGTTTTACCGGACTGGAAACAAGGAAAAGGCCTGGGTCACAAAAACTGCTGGACCTGGCAACTCCCTTAGTGCTTGATGTAATAGTCAGTTAAATCATTACTGCTCTAAGTTTTTTACCAAACTTCAGGTAACTCACTGCAAATTTCAGATCCTAAATCACCAGATACTGATTTTCATGAGCAGAAAAGGGAAAAAAAACAGAGAACATTAGGTCAGTTCTTGAGTGCTCATTATTAGCCATGTGACATGATAAACACGAAATTTACTGCAAAGCTTCCCCAGTAAAAAACAAACAAACAAACAAAAAACTACAACAAACTCAAACCAAACAAAAACACCAGCCAAAAAACCCCACCAAAATCCAATCAGCTGCTTCCAAACCTACCTCAAACAATTAAGGTATTGCTTTAGATAAAGGAAAATAATTAATTCATGAGACAGAGTAGTTCTTAAATAGTGGATGATATGGGATGGGTGTGGCAATAAATGAAGTTTGTCTAGTTAAGCACCACAACAGGGACTTTGTGGTACCCTGGCACATCAATGCTTTGTAATGCAAATTACTGTTATGACATTAAAAAGAAGCAATGAAAATGAAGTGACAGCAATAGGCCCAGGGAGAAAGAGTTTATTGGAAAAAGTGGAAGAGTGGAGTAGGTAAAGTACCTTTTTACCATTTGCCTTTATAAAAGAGGTTATTATTCTTCTCAAATCTTATACCTTACAACTTACTTTACAGTTTCTGAGCCAGTCTCTTAGAGGGGAACTCCAATATTTTTCATCACTAAGCAGAAAGTAATAATTTCAAGGTGATTAAAAAGAGTTATATGGATATCCTCATCTGTTCTCCTGTCTGCTAAAAGTTAAGGTCATTCATGATTCCCTCTATTTTTACTGTAGGAAGAAAATGAAAAGATAAATATGAAATTAATTAACTGGACATTAAATATATGAAATGGCTTTTAGTAGTTATTTTTTCCCTTGCATGTTCTTCCCTGAAGAAGAACACACCTTAAACCTGGTAATAAGCGTGAGGATGCATGAGACAGACACTCTCTGGCTATAAATGGTTGATAGTAGAGTAGAAGACAAAAAAAATAGATTTATTACCCCTCTGATGTTTGGCAGTTTGATTCTGAATACTTACTTCTGGACAGGAATAACTTCTTTTGAAATAAAAATGGTGCTATTTCTAAATAAGTGCACTTTGTTTCTGTATTGTAAGATACATAAATCCTTGGGTGCTATTGCATTCTTTGCACTTTGTATTCTTCATTCTGAAAAAATCACCAGCTGTTTTTCATAATCAAAAAAATTAGCAGCTGTACAGGAAGGCAGCATATGATTTAAAGTTAACATTTCTGAAAATTGTGTTGCTTTAGATTTGAAGGGGAAAAACTGATATCCAGTGCAAAGCTGGAAGTGTTCTGTGATTACTCTTTTACAGAGCGCTTATATATATATATCCCATATATTCCATGTATGAACTGGTGATTATACTGTGATATCTTTTGTAGAAGGCAACAGTCAAAAAGGTAGAATTGCTTCTGAAATGTAAAAGACATTATTGCAGCTTTTTCTCAACTGTCTTTCTTTCCCTCTTTCTAACTTTTTTTCCAAGAACTCTGTATTTTTTCCCTTTTTCCTTTATTGTGAATAATGGCTTGATTTAACTCTGAGTAGAACATAATTCAGCTTCTGAATTATGAGTTGTTCTTCATCAAATCTCTTGTCTTTTCAGTTCAAAATTAAATTCTGTCTCACAAACACAAAGTAGAAAATCTGGGCTTTACTAGAAGGTGATTGAAGACTCAGTCTTGCCTATCTTTCATGGATATTGTTAAATCAGTTAAAATGACTCTTTAATTGAAATTATGGCTTTTGTAGTCTGTTGTAGAGTTGCACTATGTAGAGTAGCAGGAGATTGTAGAGTTACACTTTGTATTTTCTTGAAAAATTCAGCTTGCACATCTAGTTTAGCCTCCTTCCTACAAGGTGGAATTACACAGGATAATAAAGAAGCTGAGAGAAGAAAGGAAGCCTAACTCTAAAGTATCACAGTATCATCCTGGAAGATGATGCAAATAATTTTTGACCTAAGAAGTACAGAGAATGAGCTGAACTACTTATTCAATTATGTCAAATGATCAGCATTCATTTATTAAATGATGTAAAGTGAAATTCAATTAGAGCAAGTAACTGATTACATTATGTAAAGCAATTTTTAAAACTGGGTAATATGATCACCATTTATTACATTAGGTTCAGAATATTGGATATTGGTACTTTTATTAAATTCATGGAAATGCTTATGATGGACTAGTTAAAAGAGCTTGCAAGTGAAGCCACTCCTCCTTGCATTTCTTTTTTAGTGTTGTGTGGGCTGCTATTGCTTTCAAAGCAAAGGCTCAGATTTTACTATGACATTGTTCTCATAAGAAAAATCTTGTAAACAGTAAAAGCTAATTAGTAAGATGTCCAAAATAGGGGGAAAAGGATCACCAATTACCCATCTTAGCAGAGGGGAGGCAAGGGGAAAAATTGAGCACCAAAATTTCAATCTTACAGGAAACATACTAACATATTACAAAAATAAAATAGCTTCGTATTTTTTCTGCAAGACCAGATTTTCTATTTTGCAGACAAATAGGATGAAGCAATCAAATTTGAAGATTTTATTGAGACTTTTCTAGAGTGGGAGAATGTGATTTCAACCTCTGTGTGCTGATAAGAGGGTCACATTTTTTTTGTACTACTCTGTTAGCGCGTTTTCCTGTGATTATACTTGACTAAGGCGAAAAACCCCCTCATCATATCTCTTAAAGTGTCCCCTTTTGCTACTCAACCATTCATGTTGCAGAGCTGGGTTGGAGGTATAAAAGAATTTTAGAAATAAGGATCCATTATTAAATGGTCTTCTTTCTTCAGAGTACTTAGTGAAAGAATATTTGTCTAAGGACTCAAATACCAATTTATTCCTTAAATTCATGTATTCTTGTAGCTAGAACTTTTTAATGTCTTAAGGAATGTGTGCTTATTGTATGAGGCAGGTGCAAAATCCCTAGGAGCCTATGGAATTCTAAAATGAATCTAAGTGTGCAACTTTATGCTGATTACTTGTGTGGGAGAAAATAGAATTCCAAAATTTAGGCAAGAGATACTGTGCAAGTGGCTCAAAAACCTGTGCAAGAAGAAAAGATAGCAGATTTTAGGGCATCTGGAAGTGTTATTTTAAATACGTAGAGAATTTCCCTTAGCTGACAGAGGTAAAAAAAACCTGATGTTTTTGTTTTGTTTTGTGTGGTTCTCCCCTGCTCTGCATAGGATTTTCATGCAGGAGGAAGCTGGAATGTCTGTGTGAGAGAACCTCTATAATTTCACTTAAAGAAGAGTTCATTTTCTTACAGTTTGGTCTATGTGGAAAACAAGGTAAGGGTTTGTTAAAGGTTGTGTTAAAGACCACAAAAAGATAAAATAAGAAATTAAATAGGGAGAAGGAGCAGTGACTGTTGGGCTCTAATTGAGAAGAAAATGCTGAGAGAAAGGAGTAGTGCAGTAGTGTGAATGCAATAGCAACAAATATACAAAGAAAAAAAAAGGAAAACGGAAGTTTTTTATTTCTGTGTCTCAGTAATCATAGTTGTCCAGTGCTGATAATAAATTGAGGTTAAAAAATTCCCCACAATGAAATTTTGAGATTGTAAAACACTTTCTTAACCTCATGTCATAGCAATGGCTGAAATATCTAGCCACAGGATGCCTGTCTAATTTAGCATGGTTTGAATTTATTATCTTCCCCCCCAAAAAATTTATTTTAAAGTTATAAAATTATGAGCTTCAACATTCTATAAGAAAAAAAAATATATGTAAATAATCTTTTATGCATGGTGAGCTGTATTTTTTATCATGTAGTTTGATAAATGGATTAGCATGGGACAGATAATTTACAAAGCGAAGTATTCATAAGTACATCATTTAGCTTTGCATTAGGCCAGGGCAGGGGAAAAGAAAGAAAAAATGTAGAGTAGACATGAAGAAATATTGAAATTCAAACTAGTTTTATATAGTATATATGAGAAATGACAATGAAATATGATGGCTATTGAAGAAATTTCTTTTAGCAGTTTTACTATTTAGTGGCCCTGTTTTATGCAAATTTATAGCCATTATTATCTCTTGGCCTAACAAAAGGATCAGAATAGACTAAGCAATTGATGACCCTAAATTAATACAATGTAGTAATTTCTATAAATTAATTTCATAGAGTATATTTGCAGTACCTTGTATAAACTGGAGAATCCAGTAGTAAAAGCACTGTCACTCTCTGAGCTAATAAAATCTCTGGTGACAGTATATTCTTATCAGTGAAGGACACTGGCATAAGTCTCAGCTAAGGGAAGAAGAAAAACACAATCAAAAACAAAACAAACAGTGCAAAACCAAAGCCCAAAAAACCCCAAACCACCACCACCAGCAGCAACAAGAAAACACAGTGGAAAAGCTTTTAAAGCAGGAGTGGATCAAAATTATTCTCTTGCTCAGCCCACCCATGTAATGAGGTCCTGGGAAGCCCAGGACTTGCTGACACCTCTTCTCCTACCTCATTTTTCACTATTTGGCATGTGATATCACCTGGCACGTGCCCTCTGAGGGTAGTGTGGGAGTATAACAGCGTCTAGTACAAGTAGCATCCCTTCCTTCCTGATACACAGTCCTGACTCCTCAGGGCTTTTCATCCTTCCCTGCATTAAAAGCTTTTCTGGCTGCTGTTTACATGAAGATTAATGGCTTAGGCATCTGGGAGGTCTGATTGAAATGTACAACAGGATCTACACAGGTACATTTAGGAAGACTCAAAGCCAGTCTTGTTAATAAGAATAAATTCTTTGAAACTTTTCTGACTAAGCAAGACGAGATGATTTTGCAATTTACCTAGATGTCTCAAATACCTTAAGAAAATGTTATGGGCAAAATACTCATGCAGATAAAAGGCAATGATGAAAACTTGCTGTGCCTTCCCACTGCACCCTTTTGGTACTATGGTCTCCTTTAATTATACCAACATGAAATTGGTTTCAGCTGTGGGTCCAGGTATCAGTCACAGTAAAAACTGTGACTTGTTGGCATTGCTGCGTCTCCCTTCAGAGCAACTGCTAGATTCAGTAAACTTGCACGAACTGGGCTCATGATGCCATGCAATATATGACTATCAGAGTGCAGCAAAACAAAGGACTCTGTTCTACTCTGCTGTGTATTTTACTCTGGGATAAGAAGAAAGGAATTTGGTATGTTTCTTCGTTAAAACAGACTTTTCATCCTGAATTAGGCAAAACTCCAGGGAAACAACCTTTCCCCACCCTTAATTAATCCAGAGAGTGAACAGGAGGATGACTAGACAGATGGGACATAATTTGAGTATGGAAAAATTGTCATCATCCCTCTTTAATTAGTGTTATAGGATGGCTCTCTTCAGATATAAGTAGATATGACAAAGATGTGTTTCACATATTCAAGAGGGTAATTAAACTGCCACATGCTCAAACCAATATACATACAGATCTGATTAAAAAGCTGACTCTCTGAAAACAATGATGGATGAGGTTTTAATGCACATGGGTATTAGGAAAGCAGCAAGAAGGGATTGCTGTGAAATGAATTGCTGCAGTTCTCGTCTGTAGAGGGAAAACGAAAAGGGAAAATATATTAAATTTAAAAGAAGGAAAGGCTATAAGGAGGAACTGAGGACACAAGAGGATGAATTCCTGCTATATAGTTTAAAATAATGCTTTAATTATAAAAACAGAGGAGAGCAGGCAGGCTGTACCAGTCATCAAACCACCAGATACATCTCTGAATAGTTATGCAGTATGCACCATGCAGACTGCTTTTTCCCTTCCAGACCATATGGTTGCTCCTCAAGAATGCGTGGTAGGTTAGGAGTGTGTATTTCTGGAGACGAGTTTCAACATTTGCATAGAAACAGGGCAAAAGGAAACCTAGTCTTCAGTTGCTCTCCCAGGGCAGGAAACTGTTTTTTGGATTTCTGGCTGTTGTCTCTGCCTTGCTGTTGACAGCATTTTTACCTGGCAGTAAAACCTTTTTTCACCACTTTAAAGAAAAAGCAACTAAAATTATTTTTAGTGTATGCAGCAACACTTTTGCTGATTAAATTCTTGGTTTAGCCTGCTTTCCTCTGGTGAAATCCATGTGGACTCTTGGTGACAGTGCAAGAGTAGGTACACAGAGGAAGAAACCTGAAGAACTTCCTGAGCTGATCTATAGTTATCTAGTAGATGTACATCACACATCTACAGGTATATCGGCTCATAAGTTGATTGAAGGCTTTCTAAAGGCTGCTCCCTTCAGACAAACCTTGAAGCTGTTTTGACATTTGGTCTCCAACTACTGTCACTGTGTTGACAGAATGGCCATTGCGATTCAAACTCTAATTGCTCTGAAGTAACATGAAATTGACATCTTATTGCAACACAAAAAAAGTTGTGGAATGAGCTCGGTAGGCAACAAAATTAAGGGAGAAAAGGACTTAAATATACTTATGGTTTCCTGTCAAAATATTTAATAAATCTATTTGCATATGAGAAAGTCAGAAGAAAAACAAATGCCAGTTCTGTTGGTTAAGGGAAAGCTGGCATGCCGAGTTTGTGCCCAGTCATATCCTGTTCTATTTTCACTAAAATGGACACTGTATCAAAATAAAGAACTTGTATGGATAGTGATGGTGCAGTTGCTTTTATCTGTGAGATGTAAAAGGAGACAAAGCAAATGGTAAAATTTTTGCTCTTCCACAGAGGCTTCCTCATTCAGAACTCTTGAAGGTTTCAGCTTCAAATCTTATTTTTTCTCCTATGGTGAATCTTGTTTCATCGTGCCACTTCAACTGATCATTTCATTTTTTTAAAGTGAGGTACTAGTTTGAAAGTAAACCAGTGGGAGATCCCAAGTCACAGCTACAATTTAACAGGAAAATTAAAATAAATGTGATAATAAGAAACACTGTCAAAGTCAGGATACAACCCAGTTGACCAGGATGGTGCCTGCAGTTCTGTTGAAATCATGGTTGTAGCTCTGTTGAAGCAGTGATCCTGTGGAGGGTTTGGTCTTCTTCTGAAGGTCCAGTTGTGATTATGGAGCACTTGTCCTCTGGGAATTCAGTGGATAAAGCTTCTTGTGGTGTTCCAAACATCAGATTATATCCACATAGGAATGCTTGGCTCCTCCCCCTGGGCAGAGCATCTCACAGTGAGATGATGTAATTTTATGAGTCATGCAGTGAGACTAAATTGCCCATTGACAGAAGATATTTCCCCAGAAGGAGGATGGGGTGTGGAAGAGATAAAGAAAACTGCCCCACCTGGTTTTAACAGGTGGTGATAGAATACATACTTTTGGTTACATCTTACATTGTAACCTAAGACGAGTGAATACCACGCTCAGTAACAGATAAATATTGTTTCCCGAACATATTTAACTTTACTTATGACTTTGTACCTACATCCCTGGCAGAGGGGTGCAGCTAATGGACAACTTTGACAGTGCAGAATGACTAGATGTTTTCTTCATAATCCTTATATTTTACTGGAAGATTATAGCAGTTCTCAGATTTATTTGATTTTTTCCCCTCCAAAGTAGATATATTGTTACATTCTGAAAGCACAAATGGCCTGACACTGAATATATCTGAACAAAACAGAAATCAGTATCCATTAAAATTGGAGCTAGGGTTAAATAACTAAAGTAATATAGAAAATCCCCGGAACCTGCCTCAGACAGAAATTTCAAGTCCAGACACTCAGCCAGCAGAATTGCCCTTTTATTTATTTCCTGCCACTTTCATTATGATTTATTCTTTTCTATATAAATAATCCCTGTATCGTACCTGGGGAGTTGTTTTATTTTTGTGAGGTAGAAATCATTCATTTCCTGCCAATGGAAGCTCATAAAACAATATATTGACAATTACAGCCGGCTGAGCTGGTGATTATGAGATTAATTATTCTTGTGAGTGATGGCATTTAGCTGCTTTAGGTTTCCAGCTCTGTTGTGTTGGGCATTTTCTGCGGACAGGAGGCATCTGTGCAGAGGCCACCACAATGGACATGGGGTCAGGCCTGCACTGAGGACTCACAGCTCTCCTCCAAATGGGCTGGGACATGATGGGTTTAGCTCTGGGATTTGCAGCTGATGGCTTCCTGACAGCTGGCATTTTGTGAAAATGCCTCTAGTACAATTTGGGTCAAATGGTGCCTTTGGAAAGGAATCTCTGGATTTTATGTATGGATAGGAAGCTATTTTCACTTTTATTTACAGTAGGTTGCTCGGGATACCCCACAGCTAGCTGTCACCAGTTTTCCCTGCAGTTACCATGAGAAATTAATGTCATGACAGCTGTGTTAAGAAACTGATCTGCAGAAAAAATAAACAGTCTCTCAAATATTTTGGGCCACGTGCTAGTCAGTGACTATAATAGCTATCCCAGAGCCTAGATATGTGGTGATGCTGAATGCAGTTTCACTGAGCAGGATGGATACTGCTTGAGAAGCCAAAGGAGAGAAAATTTAAGTGACAATTTTCTTTCTTCTTGTCAGGGAAAGTGAGTCACTGGACATGTATTTGCTGCGGATCTCATAGGATCCTCACTTTTGCCGCAACTCTCTGGGCAAAAGCTGGTGGTGGCCAAGCCTGGGGTGAGCCAGTGGACTGTGTGCCTTGCACTGCTGTGGACCTGCACTGAGCACAGAGAGCTGTGACACCATGGGGCAGCCCAGAGACAAATGCCTGAGGCACTCTGCTAAAAGGGAATTTTCAGTGGAAGTGCTGCATTACAGGGAGTATCTGCAGGCTGGGGACCTGACCAAGGAAACGGCAAATGTGGATGCCCAGATCAGTCAGTCAGCCAGTTCAGACGACTGACCTTGAGGCAATGTGCCCCCAATGCTGAATCACATCATATGCTCTGTGCACTGTCAGACTGTGCAGGCCCGGGTTGGATTGTGAAGAGTCCTCTCTTTTGTGCCCCTTGTCAACGTCCTTGGAATGGATAAATGCCCAGAATTGCCATATAAGATAAATACGTACAGAAAACTTCACACAATGACTCAGTGAAACATCCAAGGACTCTTCATGTTCTAGGTAACCTCTAAAAAAATTAGGTTTCATGTCAACGTACACCAATTGCCTGGTTATATAGATCCCTGAGAAAGGAACTGTTAAAGAAAACTTTATATATATATGTATGTACACACACATACATATACATATAGATATACGTATAACGCATAAATAAACAAATATTTATAAAATATATGTACATATAACTTTTATATTATATATAAGATATACGTATGATATATATATATGTATGAAGGGAGGCGGGGAGAGAGAGAGAAGGAATATATATAGAATACTTGTACCTTCAGTTGTACTTCACTTCCATGGATACCAGACCTTTAAACTGGTCTAAATGTCAAAGATTTTGTCATTTCTGTTCCTTATCTATATAACTGCCAACGAGAGCATTATGAGATATTTAATTACTTATTACATTTTGTTAATGATGGCATTTGATTTATCAGAAGCTAATTATGATGAGATTTTACTGGGGAGCAAAGGAACATGATCTGTGTGGTAGATGACAGAAAGCTTGTTTAGAAAGACTGATATCTACAAATGTCAGGAGCTCTAACTTGGTATCTGGTTTTATATTATATCAAATAGATATGCATCAAGTGTCTTATATTTTAAACAGGCGGTGCAAGAGATAGGGAATAGTGTTAATGTTAAGGAAATGGAAATTAACAATGCAAGTACCATCACTGGATGATGATACAAAAGGAGACAGTATCACCCCCTTCTCCCCTGATGCCCTTTTTTAGAGTGCAGTTGAGAAGCCTCAATATGCAAATATTTTTTTAAGGCAGCAGCATTTAGGGAGAGATCTGAGAGGTGTGTTAGGGGATGACCAAACTTTCTTCAATTTATGGAGTGTTTGGATGCTGTAGAAATCCACGAAAATCTTTGGTTGTCACAATGACAGGTGATGTTTTGCACTCTACCTGAAGTCCCATGCTAAACTGCAGAAAGTGACTCAAGTACATTGTGAGGAAACTGAGAGTTCAGCCTCTGTGGTAAGTTTTTACCAGCTGTTCTGCTCTTGAGCACTGCAGTTACTTGTCAGATAAGTCTCTGCACAATCTTTAAGAATTCATGCAACTGCAGCTGTTTTTGTTTGGGTTTTTTCTCCCTTTTAAGTATGCTTTCTTTACAGTTGAAACATTTCCAAAACTGACATCTGGCCTATTGAAAAAAAAAAAAAAAGAAAAAAAAGAAGAGGTTTCAGCTATTAGAATTGGCCTTAGCTTCCTCACTGAGTGTTTTGTTTTCGTGTGAGTATACAATCAATTTGTTCCTTCTTTGAAAAATATTTTCTCATTCCCACAGAAAGATAAAAATTTCATACAAGATATAGAGGAATGACCAGTCCCAGTTATCCAAATGATCTCTCAGTGTGTCTGATTTGACCATTTCAAAGTTTAATTGTAATTCCTGAGCCGATGCTCTGGGGTGCATAAACCTATGGTTTGGACTGTAGGATGGAGAGTTATGGAGCTATGTTGTGGTGTGGTAATACTGCACATATAAGAAGATACTTGATCCTGTCCTTCCAAAGAATAAATAATAAGGAGCAAAATAGATTCCTTCACTTTGCTTTGGTCTTGTATACTGCTTTAACTGGAGACAATGCATGGCAGGGGTGAAATTTTTAGTTTATTTATCCTTCTGAAAGGTGCTTTGCTTTAAGGGAATAAGTTTCCTTCTATACTTTAGTTTCTGTCCTTTAAAAGTACAGTTCACTTTTCTGTGCAAATATTACAAGTATGTAAGCCAGAAATAGCTTTATTTGACATAAAGTTATACTCCCAAAATTGCGCCTGTTAAGGCAGAACAGTTTTTAAGGAAAGCCAGGAAAGGAGTTTTCCTTTGTAATGTTTAACCTTCTTCCAGAACATCACAGTTAAGTGGGTTACATTTCCCCTTCCTACCTCGAGCCATATTTAATCAGGATTAGACATAATTTCAAACTGAAATAAAATGCACTTGTTCTGTGAACCCCTCTGTTTCCATTTTAATCTTTCCGGTCAGCAAATCAAATAGCAATAATTTGCCTCCATTTATTTCCAGTTGATGCCCTTCTCATCTGAAATTGCTTGTTTCTTTGAACAAGCGCTAATAAAGAAATGTTCTTTCATCTGGAAGAAAAATACTGGAAACATTTCAGAAGAGAGCATTAAAATGTGGCAGATTCTGGTTATGACTGAGCTAGTTTGTGTACAGTGGAAGCACACAAATATAAAATGCTTGTGGTTTAACATTGGCAAGGCTGGAGAGAGGGGATGATTTGACAGGTATAAGAGGTAAAGGAGTTGGACTAAAAGCCTTTGTGCATTCCCCTGCTCCCTTCTCTGTGCTACTCACCATTTCTTCACAAATGTCTGTATGGTTTGCTAAGGATGATTTCATACCTGCCAGCCAGATTTCCCCAAATAAATATTGTTGTATTGACAGGTACGAGATGAAATGTGATACAATCCAATATTTTATCTGAAGGCACAAAGTGGAATATGTTTTCATCATATTCATAATCTTATTCTTTGTGAAGAAGAGCAATTCCAAAATGAAATGGAAGTATTTAGTTGCATTACAGTCTTTTCTTACAAAGCAGTTGGTTTAAATCCCACAATGGGTTAAGTGTGAATAGAGGAGCTATCTTAAGTTGAATAGCACTTTTCAGTGATTTATGAGTGCTGAAATTTTTTGATCTGATTAATGATTATTTCAGTTTTGGTCAGTTATAGGAATCCTGGTAATTACAGATGCTATAATGAACTGTAAACCTTTTAGCAGAGATCGGGGTATTTATTCACTTAAGAATTACTTCTTGCATCTGATAAATTGAGAGCAATAATCATGCATTACAGACTTGGCCAATATATCTATGTACTTTTGTCAAACAGTTTTCAAGACACTTGAAGTTTGGTGGTCTTGGTAGAGGATTTAAGAGCTACAGCACTCAGCTGCAAAGAAACAGTGTGGTAGTGGAAAAAAAAAGGTGCCATAAGGGAAAATTCCTTTTGTTTCTAATTTAAAATTTTGTTTTAATACATTTCTCTCATGAAAAACCAAACATCATTGTAAGGTTGCAATAACTCTTGACCAAATCACCAAATCCTAGATCTGCTCAGTGCTGTGGAGACCAGAAGTGTCACAATATCAGCAAACAGCAGAGAGCTTCAGGAGAATCCAGTGTAGGGTACATAGCATATGGCTTTTTACTGGCTTGTTGGTTTTGACATCAAAACATTTTGCAGAAAATTAGAGCTTAAAATATATAGTCATTAAGAAGATAGAAATAGTAATCTAATTTAAATCTTTAATACTAAATCAGTTATTTTGCAACTTAGGTTTCTAGTAACAGGGAAGGAGCTTTTCCTCAGGAGCCATTCAGTGGTGTGCCAGGGCTAATCTTGCACAGATTGTGTGGCTATCCAAATTCGGGTCCCAAGCATGAGAGCTGTCACATCTATGGAACAGCTTGGCTGTTTGCATTATTTTGGGATGCCCAGACATTTTTATGATGGAACAAAAATTGCTTTACCTGAATGACAGCTATAAATTTTCAATGCATAAAGACAGGATATTGAATAGTCTGGGATAAAACTATTAGTTGCTATGGCACATCTTTGGGGGAACATTGAGAAGGGATCCACACCTCCATGAGAGCACCTATGAGAGAGTGTGGAGGTGTGTCTGCTGATTTGTAGGTGTTTCACAACATTTTAAAATTGTCTAGGGTTGCTAGTATTAGTCCTGAAAGTATATTTCACTGGTTGCTGGCTATTTGTATGTTGCTAACAAATAGGTGCAATTTGATTTAAGTATGTTAATGTCGTTTAAGCTTTGTGAGCTGAGCAGTTCTCCCTTGTAATATATATGTGAGTATAATTTCTAATTTTATTTGTGATTTATACCTCCTAATCACATAAAGTGCATGGTTATTTCATGACTTTGCAAGTCTGGTGCCTCTTATGTAAAGATTACTCTTCTAAAGGAGTTACCAGTGTTCTGTCTGTTTCTTCAAACACCAACACCCCTGTTTATCTGTTTCTTTCTTATAGATGAATGGCTGAAAGTAAACATGCAAAACTCTGGTAAGAATACTGTTTACAGAGAGAATTTATTTATTCAGTATCTTAATTTTTCTGGGTTAAATAAAAGTTTCTGTTAGCCTCTGTAGATGCCTTCTTGCCTTGTAAACTTACCTAGTTCATGCTGTCAATTTGAAAAGGGTACCTCCATGGAAGAAGAGAAGAGATGCAGATGTCTGTGTGTTGGTCTCAAGTCTGATTCCTTGTACAGTTCTGCAGTGAAAGGAGGTCAGACACCAGATCATGACCATGTCCTGGTGTTGATTGGATATGCAAGGCCATCATGTTGCATGATGAATGCAATTTGAATCCCTCTGGACAAACACTTACTGTGGGAACTCAGTGCATCACCTCGGATACTCTGAGTCCCAGGGAGAGCCCCTGGGGGGGCTCAGAAGTCCTGGAATGTAGCCAAAAGTACCTGGTGGCTTGATTTTGACCCTTCGAGAGTCGTGCTATCTCAACATGAGGATTCACAGGTTTCTGAGGTGTAAATGGTGAAGGACAAATGCTTTTTTAGACTAGAACATAGGTTTTAGGATTCTGGTGCAAGGGGGTACGATGGAGACAAGATGGAGGATTTAGGCCCGACCTCGTGGTTCTTCTTCTTCTTCTTGTCATCCATCTTCTGTGTGATGTATGCACTTTGGATTGGTTTATGCTAAAGGTGCACTGTTCAACAAAGGTGATGGGAATTGGTGAAAAATTGTAAATATCATACACGTAATTATCAGTATAAGAATGTTCTACCGCCCCAGGGGCGGAGAGTTTGCGTGTGGCTGCCTTGCTGGTCGGATCTCAGCTGGGCAGAAGAAAAACTTTTTAGATAAGATAAAATAAACAACCTGAGAAAAAGATCAAAAGAAGAGTCCAGACTCATCTGTTCACCGCAGGCTGTCTGCGGACCACCTTACGCGTGTCCGACAGAGACAGGCAGCCGATCGGACAACTTACTGCAAGTGTGATGTAATTTAAGCTCTTCTTTTGGAAAAACCAGAAGTATGCACCTACTGCCTTTCTGTTTTGGGAGATGGGTACTTGCCACGTGGGAGAAAAGAGACCAAGAAATGCTTTGCAGACAAATGCATGCATAAGGCACACAGAATGCAATTTATTATTTCAAATTTGTTGTGTTTCTTTTCAATTCACTTAATATTGGTAAGATGTCTCCTGATAAATGGAAGCTGTCTGTCTGTTTCTTCTGCCCGGAAAAAAAAAGGTAATAGTCCCATTTGTTATTTTTCTGGTTTGTTTTTTGCAGATATTAAGCAACAGTAAAGAGCAGAAACAATGACTTTCCTAGACTTGTAGAGCTACACAGCATCAGTTTTCTTTCTGCCTTTGCCAAAGCTGAAGTAATTGGTGGAACAGATTCAAATGCTCAAATGACATGCTTGTGTGCAGCTGACCTGGGTGTCACTGTGGACAGCCTGTGGTGCATTTAGCTGCAACACTGCTTCACTTGCCTGCTTCTTATTCTTTTTTGTTTTGAGTGACTAGTTGAAGGGAGTCCCTAGATTTGATTGTGCATGAAAGAAATTACTGAAATCTTCACCGCAAATGCATTGGGAATTTGTTTTAGATTCTCAGGCAATCCAGCCAATCTGAACCTATATGCCTCATTAGTCAAAACAAATTTAAATCTCTTGGTACAAACCTTGTTTATCTTGCAGCCTGCATTAAAAAATTCCAGTGTATGAATCTGTGGCATACTATTTATAAGACATCCTGGCCTTTAGTGGCCCCTCACAGCCTTTTTGCACAGTAGAAGTTTACAACATCATGTATTTTCCTCCCAGGCTAACAGCTTTTGTCTTCATGGGCTTGAAATACTTTGATGTACCATATAATTCTTTGCTGCCTTTATGTATGCAGGCTTGCACATAGAGGTTGCTATCTTGGTTCTTCTAACTGCAATACAGATTTCTACCATGTGCTGACAGAAAAACTAAATAGTGGGACCCGTTAGTCTGCAACTTAGATCTCCAGACAACAATTGGAGTAGTTTGACTGTAATGTGGGGCTGTTTTGATTCTGGATTGCTTTATTACCTCTTGTACTCTGAAGAGAAGGTTGGCTGTTGCAGAGGGGCAGGCAACAGCACCAGCTCGGGACTCTGTCCATCCTGATGTTTATATACCCCAGGGAAATCTAATGAGTCTTTTTATTACATTCTGTGTTCACCTGGTCAGACCCTAACCCTCAGTTTATAACTCCAAAATATCTATTTGTCTGAACCATACTCAGTAGAGAACTGGTGGCTATGATAGTTGACGACAGTTCTTGTGACCCTGCAGTGCAATTGAAATATAAGGGATTTAATTAACTCTGAAACTTGCCACCTTAAGCCATCAGCTGAAGTGGTCTCCAGCTGGTGGTTTCCAGGTTGTGACTTTCTGTTTATGCTTTGCTGTCCAATTGGTTTTGCACCCTTATTACAGCTGCTGCATTTCACTTTGACAAAATACCATCACTGTGGAAAGAGTCTCTGACATAAGACTGCGCTGAGGAGTTTGGTTTCACCTGTTTTCTTTCCCTCATCTCAACCACTATTACTTTCTTTATGCTTTTTTGATTGGAGAACAAAGCACATGCTGGGTGAGTGGTTGGCTGACTGACCCTTCTGAGATATCTGCGACAAGGTCAATGGGACATTGGAAGCTTGTCTCTCTAGGCCTACATGTAGTGGCCTCCTAGGGCCTTTCTGTTAATTGGGCAACATAATTTCCACTGAAAAACTCAGAAAAGCTGAAGTTTCTAATAGCAAATCTAAGCAAATACCTTTTACAGTATTCAAAATTCCAATAATAAGGTAAAAACTCCTATAAAAATAAAAGAAAAAGTGCAAAGGTTTCCCCCAAATGTTTTTCCAATTAAGTGTCTCACATTTTGATTTAGTGACTTCCCAAGGGTTTCTTTAGATTTCAAGACTGCAAAACCTAGGATCTTTGAAATTTTTCTTCCCTGCTTCTCCACCTGAAAAACCACTACTCTACTTTTGGACTATTACTATATGTGTACACATATACAATACATATTACTATTAGTATATATAAAATGTATAAAATCCTACCCACTGTGGGCTTGTAAAAATAATATTTTTACTGATATCTACCACAGTAATCTTTCCTTTTTTTGAATATGTCTATGCTCACTGAGTACATGAGTTATAAGTTTAAGGCCAAAATCCTGCCAGTTTACTGAATCCCATTTCTCTCCATGTGTGACACTTATTCATAAATACACTCAAATGCTCAATGGACTCTTTTCATTACTTACCACGTTCTTCATTTAACTGAGTTTTTTGAGAGAATAGTTGCACTGTTGAAATGGAGTTGGCTCATTTTGGTGGATGTGAATTGGAAATGAACATGAGAAATTACATAACCTTCATGGAATTTAAACAGTGAGTGTTCTTACCTTGATTCATGAAGGGAACCACTTGCAATTAGCAAGTGGAGCACTTGTTAATTAAATAAACATTAAATGCTGCAGTAGATGTTTTCATCAATATTCTCTGACCATCAGTGCGGATAGGGAGGGAAGGCAATTTAATGCTGATTGGAGTTAGTAGCACATTTTCATCACAGGTGGTCATAAATATAGTTGACTGAATAATTCATTGCAGACAATACTCATGAAGGAGCCAGCTCCTTGTTGTCTGCTCCTAGTGATTCACATGCTTTGCCCACATGAACAATGTCAAGCCCCATTAAATCCATGAGGGAAGGGCATTAATTTCTGGAAATGTGTTTTACTATTGCTATGTATTTGCCGACTAGCAGAGGTTATTTTATAGGCATATCACAAACTGTTTACTTTGACTGTCTCTCATTTAACATTCAATGAATGAACTTGCTCATCTTAAAGGGATTAGGCTAGAACTTTGTGGAGGCAAATAAATTTGGTTGAAAACTTTTATTTTTGAAAAAAAGATTTTTTTTTTATTACAAAACTGAGAAGTGGAGACTATATTGTATAATAATCAAATTATACAATATATCTCAAAGCCAACAGGTGTTCTATCAACAATATTTGCTCCTCTCCTGGAGTTTAAACTCACAATAGCCCTGTAACTGGAGATGAAAGCTGACAAGCAAAAGTGAGATTTGTCATGTTTTGACAGTTTTACTTTTGTAGACCTAACTGAAAGCAAGAATTCTGCAGATGAGACACTATTGACAATGATGACAGTGTTTTTGTCCAAAGTACATACTTTTTTAGAATAATTGTGACTAATTTGAGTCATTTTGAATGCTTCTTTTTTCAGATTAACCATTCCCCCCCCCCAAAAAAAAAAACCCAACCAAAAAAAAACCAAACCCCAAAGCCCTGGTGATTATGACTGGACTGCATCAATTTTGAAAACAGCAAATCTTTCCACTAACTCTTCTTCCTTTCTGTGTCTCTTTTTATTTTTTTTTTTTTCTATTTTAAAAGATTTTGCCAAGTTACCTCTGCATGATTGGTAATTAAATAATCTTCTGTCTCCTACTTTTTTTTCCCTCTGGCTTTTGTCCATTTGTGGACACCTCTTAATTTTACAATTATCTGATGGCAGTTCACACTAAAAGAGAGATGAAAGAGACGTTCCTCATGCACTTAAACAGACCATTGCCCAAGGGATGTCTGCTGAATCAGAGCAATAGCTTGTGTAGACCAACAATGTGGCTTCAAGAAAAGGGACAAAATAGCCAATTTCCTTTGTCTGTACACTTGCCATTCTGTGTTTACAGTTGTTGCATAAAAGATGTTGTGTACACAGATGTTTTGTAACAGATCTCTATCTGTCCTTCTTCTAAGTATCCATTTAAGGGACAATTTATTTTTTTTAATAAAACTGTCTAAACCCCTATCTGAACCTTCAAATACTGACTTCCTCTACAGAGATCTTGTGGTGCTGCATTCTAAAATTTTGCAATCCTCTGTAGAACTGAGCATTTTTGTGCATTTGGAGACGATCTTCTGCCACTTTCAGTGAATAGCCTGCTCTTTTCTTGTATTTTTGTTTCTTTGAGGAAAAGGGAATACAGTCAATTATGATTCCTCATTTTTTCCTCACTTTTCTTTTTTAGAAATCTTATTATCATCTGTGTCAGACTTGTTCAAACAAATGATGCCATCCTTTCCTGACGTTAATTTTAAGACAGCTGCTTCTTTCTCTTGACAATATCCAAGCACAATATATGACTATTGTAAATAACAGAAAAATTATAACCTTTGTCTTGTTCTCAGTACCTGCTTTCTTGAAAGCAATTTTTTTTGGTGAGCTGCTACTGCTCATTAGATCTATGAATGTGAAAAATGTCCAAAAATAAGTTCAAAATCTATTCTGAGATGTGGTGTAATATATTGGGGTTGCACTGCTCCTCTCACAAACTTTTTCCTTATTAGTTTATTCAAACACATAACATCTTTCTATTATTTAGCTAAAAATTTTAAAGGCTTTAAGTCTCTTAATAAAAGAGGCAATTATCTATTATTCCTTGTGATACTGCACCTCCATAAAATATCCAATAAACTCATTGAATAGCTAGTTTAAAATAAGAAAATGAATATTATTTTGCCTCATGTCATCCTTACAAATTCAATTCCTAGTTGTTCAAAAGGTCAGCGGAAGAGAGACTGGGAGATAGATGCACTGGTAGCTGTTGGATATTATAAACCAGTTGTAAAGCCCAACTCAGAAAACTGTGAAGATCTATTATCTAAACTGTGAGATGTTATCTTAGAGCAATCAGCAGTCCCATTGTTGTATTTTCCTTCAAGCAAGTGATGCTGCTGGTCTCATCTGCAAATTTATATTTGTAATCTGTATGGATGTACAGATACTGATATGCTGAAAGCAGCTACTGATATGCTGAAGATAAGCATCTTGACTAATTGTAATTAAAATCATAACAGTAGAGTGTCCCATGTTTTTGGCCAGGACAAAGTTAATTTTTTTTGCAGTATTTGTGAAGCAGCAGACCTTGAAGCCATATGGGTGTGTCAGGGTTGTTCTAAACTGCTACATAGAAATATAAAATAGTAGTTGGATATCTACAACATTAAAGTCGGTGATTCCTAGAGTGAGCATTGTTGCTCTAAGCAGTTTTTCACTAGATTTTTGCCCTTCTACTTAAAGTCGTCTGGGACAGCAGAGTAGCTAACGTACCCTGTACATGAGTACACCAGATTTCTAATACTTAGCCCATGACCTTAAAGCACACTCAGCCTGGAAGGTTCATGCATAACTGATTATTTGTCATTAGATTTAATTGAGTAAAGTCTTAGGATGACTTATTTCTTGTGTTATATACTTTAGGTTTGGAAGGATCTGCTGAGAAATAAAGAAAAAAATGAGTGGAATTTTATTTCTATCATCCTTTAACTGACCTTATATTTTCTTTACACCAACATCTTTTGTTAATATTCATCACTGCTCCCCTTACTGAAAGGACACTATAAAATTGAGATAGTAGTGGCTCAGTTTAAACAAAGATACCTAAATGCCTGACTTGAAAAGGGAAGACTGAGTAATTTTTGTTCCTCTGTAATTGAGAATTTAATGTTTCAGAAATGAACTGTTCATTTAGGTAATGTTTATGTGCTTTAAAACATTTAGTGGACAGAATGAAAGAAATTGTTCTGGAAGAACATATAATTTCTCTTTATTTGCGTATGGTTCGTTGACCACTATATATAAATGTTATCCATTAAGGAGAAATTGGCAGTTCATAAATTAGAAACAGGAATAATTTAGCAGAAATTATTGTTTTCACAGAATCACAGAATATGCTGGGTTGGAAGGAACCCCTGAGGATCATCAAAGTCCAATTCCTCGCCCAGGACATCCCCAGAAGTCACACATGTACCTGAAGGCCTTGTCCAAATGCTTCTTGAGCTCTGTCAGGGGTGGTGGTCCTCCTTCCGTGAGGAGCATGTTCCTGTGCCCAGCCACCCTCTAGGTGAAGAACCTTTTCTTGATATCCAGCCTAAACCTCCCCTAACTCATCTTCAGGCCATTCCTTTCAATCCTGTCAGTGCTCACAACAGGGAAGAGATCAGTGCCTGCTGCTCCTCTTCCCTCACAAGGAAGTTGTAACTGCAGGGAGGTCTCCCCTCAGTCTCCTCCAGGCTGAACAGACCAAGTGACCTCAGCTGCTCCTCATATGGCTTTACCTCATAGCCCTTCACCATTTTTGTTGCCCCCCTTTGGACACTCTCTAATGGCTCAATGTCCTTCTTACACTGTGGCACCCAAAACTGCCCGCAGCACTCGAGGTGAGGCCGCCTCAGTGCAGAGCAGAGCAGGACAATCCCCTCCCTTGCCTGGCTGTGATGCTGTGCCTGATGCACCCCAGTCCACAGATGACCCTCCTGGCTGCCAGAACACACTGAAGTGCTCAGAGGCCTACTGATTAATTACATTTCTATGGTAACATTTTGTATTGGCATAGCAGGAGCAGAGGAATTGGTATGATGTCCCTCTACTCTCTAGAACAGCATATGGCAATTCTATAAATGTGGTCCTACAGTGGTTAATATGTTGCTGGTTCATATATGTTTTAATAAACACCTGCTTAATTTATTCCTACATCAGTGAACTGATGGAGGGAAGCAAGAAATAATTGTAGCACAGCAAGAATTTCTATAAAATGAAAGGTCTTATTGTTCAGGAAGTAGGGATACGAGAAAGCTGAAGAATACAGAAATAGCTGTAGGAGACCCAGGAGAGTGGATGTCTTGATGGCTCTGATGATCTATATGAATTATCTAGTCACAAGACAGGTTTTACTCTAAGTTGCCAATATTCTGGAGGAGGCAGTAAATCTTATCCAGTAGAAAGGTCAGAGAACAGTGGTCTTGGTTGAGTGCTGCAGTAGCTATTGTGCCACAAATAGCTGGTCATGGCTTGGGCAGTTATGCTCTAGGTAAGAGCTTGGCTGGATGGGTGGACCCAGAAGGAGGTGGTGAATCTTGTGATAACCAGTCTTTGACTGGTCATTAGTGGGGTTCCCCAGGGCTCAGTATTGGAGCCATCCTATTTAATATCTTTATCAGTGATCTGGACGAGAGAATTGAATACATCCTCAGCCACTTTGCAGTGACACTAAATTGGGCAGGAGTGTTGATCTGCTGGAGAGTAGAAAGGCTCTGCAGAGAGACCTGGGTGGGACTGATGGGCCAAGGCCAATTGTATGAAGTTCAGCAGTAACCCCATGCATTGCTGCAGGCATGGGGCAGAGTGGCTGGAAACTCAGTTGAAAAGGACCCTTGTTAAAAGAAAAACAATGATGCTGCTGAAGTGTCAGCAGCACAAGTTTTATAACAAGAAGCTGAGGGAACTGGGGCTGTTTACCCTGGAGAACAGGAGACCTCATTGCTCTCTACTGCTGCCTCAAAGGAGTTGTGTTGACGTGGATGTCAATCTCTTCCAGGTAACAGGTGATACAAGAAGAGAAAATGGCCTCAAGGCACACCCAGAGGAGGTTTAGATCAGGTACTAGGAAATTTCTTTGCTGAAAACGTTTTCAGCTTTAGAATGGCTGTCCTGGGAAGTAGTTGAGTCACCATCCCTAGGGGCATTTAAAAGAGTTATAGATGCTTTAGTGGAAGGCTTGGGAATTCTGGGTTAATGGTTGGACTTGATGATTTTAAAGGTCTTTTCTAACCTAAATAATACTATGATACTATGACAATATAAAATCTCTTTAGATTTGAATGCAAAATCCCTCATCTATACTACCACCAAATGCTTAAGTGGTCTTTTTACAGGTTCTATAACTTCAGTAACAGATCTCAGTTTTTAATCCACTCAAGTGGTTTTTAATCCCCTCAAGTGCTTTTATAGAGCTTGAACATCACCCAACCTCCCACTGTTCTCTTAACCATTATCATCTTTTACTGAGTAAATTAATCTTATCATGTACATCATATGCTCCATTAATATTTTTTCCTGTTGAAAGGATATCAAGCCCTAATCATGAAACATTATTATAACATTAAAGTTATAATACAGATAGCTTCCCAACATTGTGCATATTGTTCTTTTTTCATCCAATGGTTTATTTTTTTAAATGATATTAAAAGTCTGCCACACTTGCTACTTAAGCAAACTTTATCTGCCATTTCTTATTGAAGTTGAATGAGATCTTAATCTACAGAGATATTTTCACAAGTTTGGATTGGAATTTGTCCCTTATTAGTACTATTAGTACTATTAGGTTTGACAGAAAGCTGTTCTATAAGGAAGCTGAAACCCAGAATACACTGATATGTATGTGCTAGGACATTATTTGTTCCTTCATTTGGAATGTCATAATACCTGAACCAAAATCTAGCCAAACACATCTACTCACATAATGTCTTCCAGAATTGAAAAGATGCTATATGAAGTATGCTTCAGACGAAAATGATAATTATTTTTGTAGTTAATACAGATGTTTTTAAAGACTCAAGATTTTAAAATTATGTCAATCTGCATAATTAATTCCTTTGTTACTTTTACATATACACTCACCCACCCCCTCACCCCACCCATATATATATATATATATTTCTATATCCAAGTTTCTTTTGTTTGGTCCTGTAGAGATGGCCCATTTTGCTGAGTGGACTCTGGTTTTGATTAAGAAAATAACATTGAAAAGCAACAAATCCTATATTTGCTGCTCCTTCAAAAGAACTGAGCAGAGGCATTTTAATTCTAAGATACATCACACATAGTAACTTTTTTTTGGTTATTAAAGACTGATCAGGTTGCCAAAACTGTTGGTGGACAACCTTATTTTCTTGGTTGTCTTTTCAGAGCAAAAGCAGGAAACTTACAGGAATTTTGTCTCTTGATTTGTCTAATTTATTCCTCAGACTAGTCTGAAATGTAAATATAGCTAGGGATTTTACAGAAGTCAGTAACCCTCAGTCACTTAGTCACTTAAAATGTCTTCACTTACATCAGAGGAACAGGGCTGGGAGAACTATTGTCTCCTTTGGGTAAGCCACAAAAAGGTTTGGGGGTGGGGTTTTCTCCCATCTCCCAAAGTTTTTTCTCCCCTTTGCCTTCCTCTCTCACTTCCTATACTGTACCTTCACTTAGGACACTATCTTTTGCAAGCTAAATTACCCAATCTTTTCCTTTTCTTCCCCAAATTGTGTTAATTTATATAAAGAACTCTCAAATAATTAATTTAAAAAGCCCTGACGTAACAAAAAAAAAGCCCAATACTTAGCTAATTCTGAGCCTGCTTTGATATTTGTTATTCTGTAACTCATTAAAGCATGTCTGCCAAAGGCACAGTAACTTTAGCAGATTTTATCTGCCCTTTGCTGGATCTTTGAAACTTAATTAATATGCTCAGTAAGTGGAGTTTGTATTGTTTTTTAGAGTTATCCCAGTTTATCTTTCCTTTTTTGTTATTGTTATTCTTTTAACAGGCATCCATTGCTACTCTAATGCATTTTCTGCTGTAAAAGAACTCTGCTTTCAAGCAAAATGTTGTCTATGGTAAGAAATGCAGTTGGGAGAGACTGTATTTATTATTATTTTCTCCATAATGATCAATGAGCTTGAACTTTGCTTGAGCAACACTTTTGCTTAGCTGGGCTAAGCAGAAAATTGTATGAGTGTATTAAATATACAAGAAGCTGTTCCTTAATTGTGCAGAGGAAACACCAGCTCTAATGACTTTAGAAAGAATTACTGTATTAATAAAAATTTTGCATCAGGAGATTACTTTCATGTATTACCTCACTGCGGGTAAATTTATCACTTTTGGTGGGAAGGCTGTAGAGTTTGTTAGAAAATAGATCAGTTCGTTTAATAATAGGAATATTTCATATATAAGTATTTGTCTTCGGAATGATGATTGTTCCTAATTTATTCTGCATTTGCTGTTGGCTTGTCTTAGAGAATTGCTGCCCCTGACATAAATGTTCCCCACTTGTTGGAAGTGTGTGCAATGTTTTACTCAATTAGGCATACAATGAAGTTTTACAGTGGTTGTTGCTAAAGTGTTTCTCAAAAGTGAATCATCTAGAAACTATAAATGCAGATTTTTACATAATAGGCAATATTGAAGTGTGTTGGTAAAATAGACACAAAAGAAGGAAGTGTTGGTATTTAATTTCAGATTAAGGATTATACACTGTGTATAGGAGGTCATTTTTACCTTGCAAAAGGCAGATTATGATTGTTTATTTTAATAATTACAAATAGGAAGTTATATTGCTAAAGCAGTTGTGAATTAAGAATATACTTTCCTCCTTATATGTGCAGATTTTTATCAAAACTTTGGAGTCTGTATAAGTAGCAGAGTAATTCTGGAACTGCAGTTTGCTTTCTGAACAGGATATTCAATAATGAAAACAGACTGCTAAATTAATTGATTTTCTTGCCATATATATGGTCCTATTTTTTTTGCTACTTTTAGTTTCTTTTTTTCCCTACTTTTAGTTTCTTTTTTTCCCTTACCCAACCTATTTTTAGGCAGTTGGAGCTAACTGTTCAGCTATCCATTCCAAATAATAAAGTAATTTATTATCCCTTCATTACACCAGAACTATAACATAGTTGGCATTTCCAATATAACAGTTCTATTTTCCAGGCAAAATAAAGCTGATCTTTTAATATTTCCCCACAGTTCAAGACCCTTGTTGTAATTTCTTTGCTGGATTTTCTCCCCCTTTTAAGTACAGAGACAAAACCTGAGGCAACAACTCCTCCTGTGCTTTGACACTGCTCTGTATGGCTGAATGGTTTTCTCCCATGCCTTCCAGAAAATAAAGCTGACAGTAAGACTTTCTTGACTAAGATTGTCTTGACTGAGACCTGCTTTTCATGAAGCAGCATCATTAACTTAAAATGAGTTTGCTGGCTAGTATAAACTGGAAGGGTTCCTTTCACAGCATTATTATTGCCAAGAGTTATCCTTTTCATATCTACTTATTTTGAATTTCCTTTTTCCCATTTGACACTTTCTGCTTGACATATGAGGATTTTTATGGCTGTTTTCTGCATTAGCTGTGAAACATATAAAGCTTCCTAATATTACTGTTTAAAGTATTGTATCACTCAAAAGTTAAGCAAAAAGATTGATTAGGTCTAAGAAAGCCACTTGTGTGTCCTTTAAAAGTGATAATAAACTACTGATAACCATGTTTAAAGAGTTTAATGGGTCATGAAATTATCTCCAGTTTCTCAGTTCTCCCTGATGGAATTAACCGTTTGACCTTATTCATGGGCTTGACCAGCAGGAAACCAGTCCACAATGGTTAGCAGCTGCCTCTTTTCCATATATTTTTATGAGCTTCTTCTCAGATAACTCCACTATTCTTGATACATTTGAATATTCTTATAGTAAGATAATTAATTGACTTGTTTTTTTAACTGAGTTGGACTCTGCACAGCACTCATTTTTCATGCTCCTATCTCCGTGTTAAAATCAATTGTGTAATTAGTTCTGTTTTCAAAACACTAGTAATACGCCATTTAATACTTCATAACTTTCTCTTTCAATGCCTATTTTCTCTCTTGCTCTGCAATCAATGAGCCTATACTTTCCATTTACTCTTTTCTGATTCTGTAAATGCAGTATAGTGTTTTTGTTCATATGCTGAGTATCTTTGGCCAGTCTTAACTTGTACCTCCAACCTTTTGGTTTCTATTCATATATTGCTGGACTATTCTTTTGTGTTCCCCTGGTATTTTTGTGTGTTATTTTTTGATTTTCAGAGATGTCTTCTAAAATTTGGTCATAGATGTATCTTGTAATTTTTTTGTCTTTTTCACTTCTTTGAGGGAGTCTTTCGTGTCATGCTTTCTTATAGTAACCTTTATAATCTGCCAGCTCTCTTGAATACTTTTAGCTTCTGCATTATCTACACAAGATACAGTGCCTATTCATAAGATTGTGTTATTTTTTATCTTTGTGCTGAATCTGAAATATTTTTCTGAGGAAAAATTATGAAAACAAGAATACTTTCATACTAAGATATCAGCATAATTAATACATTAAAACAGTTCATTAACAATTCTAAATGTTTGTGATTTATTTAGAATTGCCTCTATAATTTTCAATGACACAGAAGTAAGACTGGTCAGTTCACTGGTCAGTTGGAGCGCATGAAATCGAGCTACACGTGTCCAATAATTAGAAATATTCAGGAAAAAAAAAATCAGGACTTGTTAATCAGGACAACAAGTTTGGTTTGTTTAGTTTTTGATAATGTGAAGCCTCTTGTCAACGATCCAACGAACAACCAGGTCTAGTGGAAGATTCCCTGCCCATGTTTAGTGGGTTTGGAAGCAGATAATCTTTGCAATCCATTCAATGTTTCTAAGTTGCACATAGCTAAAAACTACCTCTACATGAATTACACCTAAGTGATCAAATAGAGCAGATGATATTAAGTGTAATCATAACATATTGAGGTAGTTTTACACGTTGCATTTATCAGTGTAATGTGATAAAGTCACTGTTTAAAACATCACATAACTTGATAATATCTTCTTGTTCCAGTGATACAGACGTATACACTTCATTCATGTTAAGGTTTGGAGAGTAGTTTTACTTTAAAGAGAATACCTTTTACAGCAAGATCTAATGCTGTTCCTTTAGATATTGCAGCTGGGCTTCCTTTGAACACAGGTGAGGATTAAAGATTTATAGAGCTAAGCAAACCAAGTACTGTGACCTACACTTTCTTGCCATAGTTGCCTCTGTGTGAAAGCACAGTCATGTACAAAACACTGAACTTTGCATACTCTACTGGGTGCAACTGATCTTCAAGCACCTTTCCTTTGTGAAGGCTGACTCCAAACTCACCAAAGTCTGCAAGAACGTTCCCATCAGTTCTTAAGTCTTTGTGTTAGGAATATAAATGAAGCCTCCCCTTTTGAAAAACTATACTTACAAGAATGTATTAAGCCATCCAGTCTCTTCAGAAAGCTTTTGGAGAGTAACTGGTCTATTACTTTTGAGACATTTCTTTAGGTATGGGTAGAACCTGCAGCAGTGCCTGTTTTTCTTGTGCCTGAATAGCTGTGTTCTTGAGGATGAAATTTCATAAGGTAAGGGATGACTTGACACCTCAATTTCTAAGTCTTTTAAAAAGGGTATTTAATTTTTTGTTTTGTTTTGTTTTGTCCAGATAGTTTGTGCTGTTATATTTCTCTGCTTTGTCTCTAAACTCAGTTTGCCCTTTTCTGCATGGTTTTTTCATGACTTTTTATTTTCTTTTTTTAATCTTCAGTTAGTTTTGAGGTGTTGTTTCACTTAAACCATGTTTCTTGACTAATTTGACTTATCATAAGGATGTGTTTTCCTTATTTCTGCTACCACTGAGGCTCGTTTACACTCATACTTTCATGAATGTGTAATCAAATTATTTGTAAAAGTAGAAGAGAAAGCCATTTCCATGCAATTGAGACAAATGAGATTTTATACTTGTTCATGTAGCAGGTCAATAGGCAGTGTATGTGTTAGACTATATGCATGGACTCTAATCAGAAAAGAGGGCAGTTGCACTAGCAACATATTCATTTAATTCTCAGATCAATATGTGTGTTAAAATGCTGTAACCAAAGACTGGATGAGTCAGGAGTGAAACAAACTTGTCCAATGACTGTGCTGCTGAAGTTCATTCATTTTGTAGCTAAAGATCTTTTGATGAAAATGTTGCTGTTCTTTGCATTACTGGAAAACTGCAAGTTTTTATTAAAAAAAAAAAAAATCAGCTGGAAATGTTTTTATGTTAGCTAAGATTTTATGTGTTACATGAACCAGCAATCTCATGTGTGTTTTCTGATTAATGACCATAATTTCCTCATGGTCAGACCCATGAGAAAAAATGAAAGAGGGAAGCCTGAGATGGGAGTGGGATGAGTGGAGTCTCTTCCTTGTGGCTGGGGTTACAGGGTTATTGCAGTGGGGCAAAGGTGAAGGAAGTGAGCTGTGGGGAACAAAAACAATGAGGTAGGAGAGCAGGAGTAACGTGACACCCTAAGAAGAGGCTGTGAACTATCAGGGACCCCACAGAGGCCCAAAACACCGTGGCGGGGCAGGAGGCACATGAAGAGTGACTGGCTCTGCCTGTGCCAAGTGGAATATATCTTTGCTAGAGGCATGGCCACGGCATGTTGAATACCTTCTAAGCTGAGCCTTAGCACCAGCAGGTCAGAAAACGAGTGACCTGTAGAGTAGCTATCAGACCTGTAAGGCTAAGTGTATGTGCTGTCCTTTCCTGGGGTTTATGATGCCTGGTTACAGTCAGTGGCCACTCTCACTACAGAACTGTAAATCCAGTGTCAAAACAGCAAAAAAACCAAGCAACCCCCCTACATCTCTGTACCTCTGTCACTGTAGAGATAGGTATTTTTTAATCTCCTGCTGAATCAAGCTAAGTCCTAAAGTTCCTAAAGATTCATAACTTGCTAATGAAATTTCTGGGTTATCCAGGTGCTGCTGCAGCACAAATAATAACATATATTAGCTTTGTAGCAGCTATGCAGAAAACTTGAATGAAGGCAGCTGTATGTAATTTCTGATCTTTGAATCACTTGAGGGTGAAGCCTTGAAGGCTTACCTTTGGGAAGTGTGATTTCCTACCAGAATACTTGAAAGTAGGACATTTTTGGAAGAGGATATCCCCAAATATTTAACAGAATTAGTCTTCACTTTCGGTGCTGTAAATTGTGAAGGTTGGCATATAACTAAAACCTCCCTGTTGTTAAATATATGTTAATAGCCAAACTTAAGGAAAATGTATGTCTCACACAGTCGATGAGCTTGAGAACAGTTGTATCAAAATCAAAACCCTGTGGAATGCCATAGGCATGAAATGTTTCCTGCTGAAATGCTTAGCAGTGCTTTTGAAGCAGGGACTACAGAACATTATTTGAAAAAATAATGACTCTTAATCTGGGTGTCATGGATCATTCCTTCCTATGAGCCAGATTAGACTTTGATGTATCTCAGTAAAGCCTGTGTCTGAGTTACATTATGTTTCTCTTGGACATTTCTGGAAGTGCAAAGGCAGTAGGTATTGATGTATAACACTTTCAAAGAAACCCATAGTGTTCAAATTCTGGATTAGTGTTTTTTGTATTTGAAAAGTTTCAGCCTTTCAGTATGGATTCCATTAAAAAAATTGTTTTGAAGTGTGTTTTCTTGCCAAACATATGTTTAATGCAATAGAAAGTAAGCACAGAACTGTGAAAAGACAATTTATTGTCATTACGCTTAATCAGCACTTTAAATGATGGTTATTATACTTAAATATACTTAAATTGTATACTTACAGTTCATATATAACAGAAGCACACTTATGCTTCTGTCTGAGTGGCCCACTGTCAGTCAGGAGTGAGTTTGTGTTTGTCAGTGGGGAGTAACAGACATGCAGCAAATGCCAACTAGCAAGGGCAAAGGCAGTGGCTAAAAAATTTGGCCTGGGAAATGTAGGAATAGCAGGAGATCCTGAAACAGGAACACATTATGCACTCCTTTTCTCATATATCTACTTTGCATTTTTTGACTGACTTGCTCTTCCAATGGAGAGAGCTCCTAGAGACATCTTAGAAAGACTAGTGTCATAAGTGGTCTAAGAAAGAAATGTAATAGTAAAAAAGAAAAATAAAAAAATTGAAGCCTCTGCTGCAAAATGTTGGTTAGTGTTTGGTTCTGGAATTCTGTAAAGCAGCAGATTTGCTTGTTTGAGCTGTTCTGGCTTGACCTTTTGCAAGGAGAGTACGAAGCTCACCATATAAAATTTGGAGCAGAACATTAGCAAGATGAAGTCATAAAGGAAAATTTTGTCTTGAAGACCAAAGGATGCCTCAGAAACATGAAACTAACAACTTTGCATGCAACAAGAACATAATGATTGCAATTTCTTTCTGAAAATGCGGGTAATGGCATAATCTCAAATAGGACAACTTTAACAGTAACAGCTGAAATCTGGGTTTTCCTAGTAGAGCTTCGAACTTGCAGAGATTGTGATAAATGAACAGGAGCTGATTTATGACTCTAGAAATATCTCAAGACTTTCTAGATGTTCTTGATAAAAGATTGATTGTGTGAGTCCAAGGGAAATGTTTGACTAGCCACAAAGACCCTGAAGTCAGAGAACTTATAGATATCTGCTCTCAAGGAGCAGAAAGGTACTTCTGCAAGGCCCTTTCATTTTCTTGTAGTACACTGGTAAGGAAGTATTCCCATGTTTACTGTGCAGCTTGAGTAGTACCTAACTTCACAGCTTCTATTACATGTAAAAAAATTTGTATATTAATTAGTTTTCACTCCTATGATTGCTGAAAACTGGTGACTAAGAATATGAGAATTCAGAGGAAGCTCAACTAAGTATCACAGAATACAGACTAATATGAACATTGTATTCATTAGCTGTATAAAACCTATGACCATCAGTGAATTGGTATTTCTCATCCCAAACATTTTTTAATAGGAAAGGAAGATATTCCTGAAAAGCATAACAGAAAAAAATGCTGAAAGTTACACAAAACTATACAAATCTCCCTGCACACTCCACTCTTCTTCTTTCAATAGGTTTTGAAAAGCTATGAATAGGTTAATTCAAATTTGAGTAAAGATTCTCTCCATTCAAGGTACTTTTATCATCGCAATAGAACTTCTGAGGGTGATAGGATTCACTTTTAATTACAATAGAAAAAGCCAAATAAAATATGGGCACTTATTTTCATAACAGGTACACACTGAATTTAGGATCCACACAAGCAGATTTGTAATTAGCTGTGTCACTCTTTCATAATTACTCTTTTCCTTTACATCCTTTCTTCTTTGTACTCACCCTCAAAAGACAACTTGAACAAAGTAAAAACTGTTTCAAGACTGCATCTGAAAATAAGCTTCTCACTTTTTTCTTCAGTGTCATAATAATTTGCACTATATTTGCACATGTCCAAATAAGACCCAGTTCCCCTATCCAGCTTCTTCTTACCCCAAACCAGCTCTGTAGAGGCACTATAAGAATTATTTATTTCAGCTGAGGTTCGGAATCTGCAGATTCAAACAGGAACTAGATTTCCTAGTTCTCCATTTCTTATGTGGCAGGTAATCAAATACTAACTGGAGCAGGGATGACCACAGACTCCATAAAATTTTGCAGACATTTTATCATAAAAGATATGCATAAATGCAGAAACATAAAAGATATACAGATACATAAAAGATATTCAGATATGCAGAAATGCAGAAACAGTGGAAGAATTTGCACTTGATTTTATGAAATTTTATCTTTGCATGATGACAGGTCCTTCAGCTTAAGGGGAAACCCTTACAGTACCACGAAATGAGCAGCCCTCCATGGCAAAAAAGGATTGCTTCATAGCCCAGCTGCCTGCCAAAGAGGATTAACTCACTGTGCACATTGGCAGATGCTCAAAGGCCTGAGTGAATTAAAAGCTGTTTGAAATGAGTCTTCTCTGTGAATTCCTGAGCTTTAGCATTCCCTTTTTGCATAGGTAGACCTTTCAGTGGACAATTGAGACTCAGAAGTAGCAGGAATTTCGTCAAAGCTTCCATAAATAGGCTTGTACCATAATGAATGTTGGGTGGGGAACAAAACTTAAAAAAAGTATCTCTTGATCAACAGGGAATTCTCAATGGATTGTAGAGACAGGCATTTTCTTACTGATTTAGAGGGAAAAACAGCAGGTACAGTGGAAGAAAAAGAAAAAGCACTTAATTGGCAATTAAAACATTCTATCAAGCAAAAGTATTGATGAGAAAATATTTCCAACTGATCCCATAAAATCAAAACAGAAAAATAAAGATATTTTCAGTATAAGAACATCGGCAATTTTCCTGGTTTTGGCCAGGACAGAATTATTTTTTCTCACAGCAGCCATGAGAAAGTGGAACCTGGAGCTATGTAAGCTTGTCAGGGTTGTTATTCTATACCATTTAGGTTACCACCAGTGAGTGGCAAGAGTAAGGGACTCCCCCTTCTGAGAAGAAGGTGGGTGTGGCTTGCAATCTGGAAAAAAACCATGGCAGCATAGAGGGTCTGACTGCCATTTTTTTTTCATTTTCCTGGGCTTCCTAAGCATTTTGCATGTAAATCACCCTCTCTTTTGTACACTGTTGTTACCAACGTTATTGCTGATACTGCTTGTTTTTTTATTTTATTGCTGTTTCCAGCAATAAATTGCTTTTATCTCAGTCTTTAATTTCTGTCTCTTGTATCTCTTGCTGGACTGGGGAGAGCAGCAGTTTGTAGTTTCTTTTTTAGTGGAATTGCTAAATTGGGGAATACCATTCCCGACAACCCTGACATAATGCAAAAATATAACAGGGAAAATTTAAAAAAATATGATTAACTTTTAAAGGGAAGGATATGCAAAGTATTCTTGATAGAAAAAGAGGGGATGGAAAGATAGAAAAGATATGATAGAATTAACTTCCCTTCTAAATCTTACCTTTGACATGTAACAAACAAATTTCTTTCAAAATTGGGAGATACCTTTGTGATTTGAACTCTGGAAGGGATTTTCTTCTGCAAACTCTTCTTCTTGCTTTTTTGAACATATTTACTTTTGGCACCCATTCTGTTTGGTGATGTAGTTTCATACCCTGATTTCATGTAGTAGAAAGAGAAATCTTTTTTTTACTCTTTGTTTTCTCTCCTTGGTAATTTTCAACACCTTTTCCTTTATTTTTTTAGAAATGAATCCTTCCCTTTTCAGATGCCTTTCAATGAATAGTCTTGTCCAAAGCTTCCAGGACAGTGAAATACATTTTATCAATAGCATCACCCTTATGAACTTGACTATAGACTGTTTCAAAAATCTTCCCATGTGCTCACACATTTCTGGTATATTGAATTTAATTGATTGATGTAAGTTTTTCTCCTTTTGTGTGAGCTTAAACCAAAATAATAATAAAAAAAAGGTCCTGGTTTTGTCCTAGTCAGTTTGTTTCTGTTGTAGGATTCCTTTTGGACTGAAACACAAAAGTTAAATTAATAAGAAATAATTTCTAAAATTACAGAGACTATATCAGGTCTTTAGACTGAAGGCCTTTCTTAGATTAGAAAATCAGAAGGCATTAGAGGAAGTGGAAGGGCATCCGGAAGCCACAGTTTTCCTGATTTAAGACTCTCATGAATCTTTCATAATGTTATAAAAATAATAAGGATAGCTGCAAAAGACCTAGGAAAAACCTAAATGTCATTCTTCCAAAACTTATGAGCCTTGTTATCTTCAGAAATGTTTTTGCTAAATGGCATAAATATTTTAAAATTATCTTTTATTAAGAGAGATAATAATATTACAACTAGAATAGCATGCTCAAAACCATACTGGGTCGATCTTATTAAACAATATTGATCAACAGTAATATTTTGCAGCACTCCCACACTTCTAAAGGAAGAATGATATTCCATCTTTGACAAGCAGAACTAATAGATCAGTTTTGAAAATTTTATTGATAGATATGTTATATATATTATAAGTAAACTTATAATTTCCCTAAGGAATGGGGAATTCAATGTAACAAATAATTTCTACAAAAATGGGCACACTGATCTATAATTACACTTGGTAATGTTCTTTGTCTCAAGTCTTCTCAGTGAATTGAAGTATGATTACCTCATTTTTTATCTATAGAAATTATTTTGTTTTGCCAAATTCAGAGAAAACTTACTGCCTCCAAAGTGAGATGTATATGTAACATGTGGTTACATAGTACATTGTTAAAAGTTTATAATGAATAATTGAACTAATTATTATGTGCATTGTCTCTTCCCTATAAATTATCTAGCTGAAGAATTTGCAAATTATTCTGGTCATCTAGGAATTTATAATTAGCAGAGCTTGTGTACAATTTTCTATGAACAAAACATTGTGTCTGATTTAATCCTTATGCAATGTCTGAGTTTTAATATGGGCAGGAGAGACATATTAGAGGTAATTTCTCTGCAGAGTAGAAAATTATTTGCAGCAATGCAATGTAACAAATGAGACTACAGTGGTAGGACAGAGATATGAATATATGAACAACAGCTGTAGCTCACTCCAAACCACAAATGGAGTAAAATTTGGCAATAGGCTTGTAGTTCTTGCATCCCTGTCTTTGGATGACCTGGAACAATTGATCTTGCAGAGACATTCATAGAAAGAGAAAGAAGATATGCAGGTTATGGAACAGCACAGCTTTGCTAGAAATATTCCTTTGGAGGACTGTATTAAAAAAAATAAAAGAAAATTAAGGTTATGAACTGACCTTTAATTAGAAATTCTACACTAACAAAATTTTATGTTGTTTTTTAACTTACCTTTGGCTTTCCCAATGTTTGGGTTTCATGTCCTCTCCTCCTTAAGATGTAGATTACTATATACCTTGTGATTTACATTAGATGTGCTGATAATTCACTCCTTCCAATGCATGTTTTTATGCTCATTGCTTTACAAATGTGTGGGACTTTTTTCACTAGAAAATTTTAGTGATGGTTTGAAGTAAATCAGCTTTCTGAATGGAGCATTTGATCCACATTCCTTTATTGCATGGTTCATTACAATACCCCATCTCCTTGACAGTTTCCATTCTGAATAGGTTTGAATATGTAATCTGTATCATTTAGGTGTATTGATAATTTATTCATTAATTTCATTTTAATTGGCAGATGCCCTTCTGCAAACTGAGAGAAAAAAGGAGACTGGGATAGAAGTACAGGGTTCGAGAACTTTTTGAAGAAATCTTTAAGAATTAAAGTCTGAATAGTGCTACCATATTGGATAGTTTTGCTGTTTGCTTAGAGTACTGTTTTTCTTTATATTTACAGCCTTTTTCTTTTATGAATTTTCTTTTCCTACAGTTGTAATGCATAGTTACCAGTGAGATTTATTCAGACTCTGTGTTATTTCCATTTCATAATATTTCATTAAACTTTATTTGTGTGTCATTAAACTCACACGCTCTCCGCTCCTGTAGTTATCCACACTATAGTTATCTTGTCATCATAAATCCTCTGTTAATAGGATTTTATTTCTGAACTAACAATAAAAAGTAATGGAAAAATGAAAATTTTGTAACAAATTATTGTAAAGTGCAGAAACTGAGCCAGCAGGCTGCAAAAATGAGATAAGTATTTTTCTTCACTTTCAGAGCAATATATTAACAATTTATGAGCTATCACTTCAAATAATCTAATTGGATTGGTGGAGTCTGGACAATAAGTTTGAAATATTGTCCCTGAGGGACATTTTCTATGTTTTTTTTTTTATTTTAACTGTTTTTCAAACTGTGTCATAGTAATGGGTGTGTGTGTTGGGTCAAAAGGAAGTATTCTTAGCTACTTTTTAAATTTAATTAAAGATTTTTAAATGCATGTTACTTACCATACATACAAAAATTGGAGCTTTTGTGATGTTCCTAGTTCATATTGGGCTCCACTTATCTATCATAATTTTGAATTCTTGCCTTTGTTACTTGATAAAAAGACTTTTTTTTGTTTCTCCCTTGGGAGATTTAAAACTGCTACATTACCATTGTATGTAATTAATATTAAAAAAGTTACAAAATTAGTCATCATTTTATATCAATTTATTTTTCCTAAAAGAGTATCAGATAAAATTGGAAAAGGATGGTGATATTTTGTAATCATGTGTGTTTCAACATGACACTGTTTGTTTTCAGCTGACCTTTCTATCTAATGTTTTTTTGAACTTGCGTCTTTGTTTCCTTTTTGTAAATAAACTTTAAATACATACTATACATACATACTTGTAATATAATTTCTGGAACTCTGAACACAGAACACTCAGCAAAAGTCCATAGGTCCTATCTATCCCAGAAGACTCAGATATGAACTTGTTTGAAGTCTGGTATTTTTTCTCTAGTTTTTTATCTGTTCTGTAATACCGCAGAAGAATTGGAAAATGTAATGTATATATAAATTTACACAATGCATATGCAGGCAAACAAACACAATTAACAGTAGAAAAACATGGCGTAATAACAGCCTATTTGAAATTTAGATATAATTTAATTCAACTGAATGTGCAGATCCTCACAGCAGCACTATACAAAGTCCAGATATGCATCTTAAATAAATCTAGAAAGAAAGTGAATAGCCTCCAGCAATCTTTAAATGTAAAAACTGGTTTTGCCTTGGTTAATATCCTAATAATTATCTTTCTTCTGTTGCCTTTTGCATTGGGATTTCAGTAAGGTCACCTTTTCTGTTATGGTTTAGCCCCAGCCAGAAACCAAGTACCACACAGTCACTCACTCACTTCTGCACCAGCAGGATGGGGGAAAGAATTGAAAGAGTAAAAGATAGGAAACTGGTGGGTTGAGATCCATTTTAATGAGAAAAAAATCATGCCCACAGCAAAACAAAGCAAGGAAACCTCTCACCACTTCCCATGCATAGGCAGGTGTTCAGCCATCCTCAAGAAAGCAGGGCTCCCATGTATAAAAGTTATTTGGGAAGACCAGCACCACCACTCCAACTGTCCTCCCTTTCCTTCCTCTTCTCTCTACTTTAAATACTGAGCATGATATCAAATGATCTGGAATATCCCTTTGGCCAGTTTAGGTCATCTGTCCTGGCTGTGTCTCCTCCCAGATTTCCATGCACCCTCCAGCACCCTTGCCAGCTTGGCAGTATGAAAAGCAGGAAAGGCTTTGGCTCTTTTTGAGCCATGTTTAGCAATAACTAAAACATCTCTATATTATCAGCACGCATTCAAATCAGCCCCATAGTAGCCACTGGTAAGTAGCTAACTAGCTAATTCTACTTCAACCCAAACTGGCACAGAATGTTGATGATATTAATTGTGAGCTACGTAATTATTATCCAGTAAAATGATTAACTGTTTAAGTGAGCAATGCCTACGTTTTCTGGGCTGAAAGGAGGACAACCTTAAAGCATTGGGAGTACTACAGTACCAGTTAAGTTTTCTTGTCTTGTATAACTTTAGTCTACTTGAGACTGTGCTTTACCCTTTCATTACCCAGTCAGGAATCTGATGTACTCTTGTTCTATTTATGTACTAAATATTTTTACTTCTTTTTGGGCAATTGCATAAACTAATGCAAATTAATATATAATACAGAAGGAAACTCAAGACACATTGCAGCTTAAGCTTTGGTCTTGAGCTTGGTTAAGGGATGAATGGTATTTGTGGCACCTTACTTTATAGGGATGCATTTTAGCCATGAATTTGTTATTTTGGAAAATGACCTCTGGCAATTCTAAGATGAATAAACTTCTAATATTATTTTCGGGAGGACTTTATGCACTTACCAATTTATTTCCTGGTTTCTTAGTGTTAAGTCAAACTGCTTTTATGAAAGTCTTTTCTACTGTGTTTGAATCAGTGATAATGACCAGGAATAAAAATTTTGGAGAAAATACACAGTAAATAAAAAAAAGGTAGTCTCAGAACTACTTCCCAGTGGCATGTTTGCCTCCACATGGTCTCTCGGCCCACCACTTTCACATTATGGAAGACATCACATGAAGTCAGTAGGAGACAGGTTTAAAAGAAAGAAAAGGAGGTGACTTTTTGATATATAAGTGGATTTCTTGCTGTGGATATGGAGCTGTGTATATTTTGTTATGGGGTTTCCTAGGCTTTCGTAGTATAGAGGGAGACAGGATAAGTTCATGCAAGAAAACTCTGCTAAGTCTACAATGTAATACTACAAAATTACATCTGACTCTGGAAATCCTTGAACTTTTAAGTTCTTTTGGATGGATTTTTGGTGTTGGAAAGCACCATGTTTGAAGATCACTGAAGGCCACTATGAAGACATGACTCCTGAGACTGGAGAAAGTTTGGTTGTACCCTGAGTAGTCAACTGTAAGTACCTGTAGTCTTCTACCAATTGTATTTTCTGTTAGTGTGAACCACTCCAATAGTCATTAGCAAAGTAACATACTCCTGAGGGGTGTGTATGTGTTAGAAATTTCCTGCTTCTGATTATGCAAATGATTTTTGGTGTGGTTTCAGGAAATTAAAATGGGTCTTTGTTTTCATGTGTTGCTCTGAGTTTACATACTTTTGTCTATTTCCATAGTTAGGAAATTAAGTAGGAACATGACCTGGCAAAATGGAGAGTTTGCTGATGATCTGGGGTGGCTAATGAGCTTCCATTTCTCAGGTTGAAAGACAGCTCTGTTGAACTGATGAATACTGTTGACAAAAGGCTGTAGAAGAGGCAAGAATCTTTAAAGAGGCACTAGAGTAATTTCAGCTCAGTCCTTTCCTTGTGTCTCTGTATTACATAGCTACCACACTACTTTTTTCTCCCTTCAAGAACTATTGTTAGTTCTCTTATTTTTGGGACCTTGAATTTTGGCACAGTACTTTGGCTGTCTTAGGTTCCACATATAAGCAACATGGCCAGTGGTGCATTAAGTGAATTATACTGGACATGTATATCCTACTATAACTTATTTTACTGGTAACAGTTTGTGAACCAGTTAAGTAATGTATCTGTTTCCATATGCCTATGTCAGACACTAAGAAAGGATGGGTTAATTGAAAATGTATTTTTATGTACCAAATAAAACAGGAAAAAAGCCACATGTCATAGCTTTTTTGCACACGTGCAAATCCAAGCTCTGTGGTGAGTGCCCAGGCATTTTTACAGCCAAACAAGAAGCTTAGAACAGCACACACTAGAAGAATGCCAATAACTCCTTTACAGAGGCAAATATAAAACTCAGGAGCTTCTTAAATGTCCTTAGGTCTCTGAAGTGAAAACTGTTTTGTGGCATCAGAGCTCTGTAAATCTGAGGCAACATAGCTGATTAATAAAAAAACAAGAGCAAGAATGATAATGTTTTGAAAGAAATCTTGAGTACTTGCTGCAGAAAACTGTATGTAAATTCAGACTCCCTATCTACAGCTACAGAAATGGAGATGGATCTTAGTAAGGCTGTTAGACTGTCATGGATTCAGAGATTTCAAAGGATCTGAAACACCTTAAGCAGTGGATTGCACAGTTTAAGTGCAAAATAAACTCCCTACATACAAGCAGCACCAAGGAATGAAACTAAATGCATGTGAGAAATTGGAATTGAGCTTTGCTAATATGCATGTATTGGTATGGTGTTCTAGGCAATAAAATGTCCCAATATGCCCCAATTTCAGTATTTCATGTCTGTTGGAAGTAGTGCAAAATAAAGTAATAGGCACTGGAGAGAAGAAATAATGCATGTTTCTTGAAATTGTTTATTTATCACCTGATTTGAAGACTGACTCCTTTTTAAACAGGTTGTGGTAGCTTTATACACACAGGATAGTTCTTTGTGCCTAGCATGGTGTACCTTAGGTGATAAATCACAAGTAATGCTTCTTTGGCTTTGTGGGTCAAAACAATTGCAAGGTCCTGGGCTTTTAGCTGTAGGCATTTCATCACTTTGCAATAACCATTGGACACAATCTGTTTGAGTCTTTCTCAATAGTAAGACCAGAAGTCTTCCCAGAGGATAAAATAGAGGAAGTTTTATCTGGAAGTACCCCTTTGCATGGTTTCTGAGAATCCTGAATTTTTTCTGCTGTTCAAATGACACCCTGAGCAGCAAGTTGTCAGCGCAGTTCTGTCTTTCAGCAAAGATTTTCTTATTACTTTTAATTCACTATATATAGTGTGTCATCATTTTCTACAGATGTCAAACTAGAAAATTAGGTAGCCAGCTATTAAAAAGCAGAGAATGCTGAAACTGGATTTTCTGAGTTATATTATCATTCGATTTATAAGAATGGACTATTCTGTAAAGATCTATTTTCTTCCCATAGCTGGAGATGGAGGTAAAAATGAACTTCTGCCTCATTATATTCCAAGTAATGCCAGCAGCTCTACTTTTATTTCTACTCTGAATGTTAGATAGACAGCTCAGAGTGGTGATGCCTATCAGATCAACATGTCTATGCATCCTGGAAGTAAAACTATACCTGTAAATCATCTAGGGATTGTTCTTAATCTTGGCGCACCCCAAAATGCAGGAGAGCAACTGTATTAACTAAAAGGTCTGACACAGCACATTACATGGGTGCCTTCTGGACCTAAATTTCAGAATATATACTTGCCTCTATTTTGTCATACCCAATAATAATCCTAATAATCCAGTGGGGTCCACCTGACATTTTTGGTGCCCCAGAGTGGAGATGTAGTATTAGCTGGTTTGTGTATCCAGAGGGAATTTTCCTCAGCTGTTCAGTTGATATCTCACAGAAGAAATTTTTCATGCATCAGGGAACATGAAACGCTCCAAGTCAGAAGATTACATTGAACCTTCATTTAGCAGAAAGGCAATTTGCATGCTTTTGTAAGATTTCTGCTTTTGTGCAAACCAGAGGGAGCATTTCTGCAGATTGCAACAATAGATCAGTGTGCAAATGTGTATGCACATAAATTCATATGCATGATTCCATAAGGGACAGTGCATCTCTTTCCTGGAAGGATAACTAGTACTATGGAAACAATGCACTCTGCCACCTACAACAATCATCTGGCACTAAATGAAGACACATGAAGAGTTATGCAACTAAAACAATTACTTCAAAAATTGTTATTTGTTTTTCATTCTTGAGAATGAACTGGAATGAGTTGAAAAAACATTACAAATCCAGATCCTGGATATTCAACTGCTATTCAAAAAACACACTGACTCCTGTGTAATTTACTTTAGCACAGCAAGCCAAAATTATCCTCATACCCTGTGAGTATTTCAGTACTGTATGAGCATTGATAAAATAGCTTCATCATAGAGTAAACAGAAGTGTGAACATGGTGACACCTTAAAATTTACCCTGAAAGAAAAGCACAAAAACTATCGTAATAATATATATTGTGAGAATCCTTTAATGAGACATAATGCAGTGATGTGGAGCACAGAAATGACATGACATGAGACAGAAGTTTAGAGAGAGACAGCTTTCCATGCTTAATAACACAAAAATGTATAAGAGTGAATGAAACTTTGGCAGGAGGGTTTTCCAGAAAAGATGTTGAAAGTTTAAAAGCGATGCAGCATGCCTCTCCCCTTTTGTCCTGGGTCTTCACTTTTTATACATTTCAAGTGACAGTCATATTTGTCATTCATGCTTTAAGCACAAGGGAAGCACCTGTCTCAATAAGACATTATCTCCTAACTGGATATTGTCATCTGTAAAGTTTAAAGAGTCTAACTTTTTTTAATTTTTTTTTTTTCTTTTTAGTATTAGTGCATGTGTTCTAATGTTAAAATACCTGTGCAGCACTTGGAAATTGGCAGGTCATTTTGGTTTGCAATATCAACTGCTTAGACATGAACATTTTCTTGCAATTTTACCTCAGCATAAAAGTGGCTCGTGGAAATTCTTATTTCTTCAGTATTGTGCTGAAGTATCCATTGGCTGGATACAAATATGCCTGCAGAACAGTAAGTGGCAACTTTTATTACTGTGGAGTAGTATTTGCGAGGCTTTTAAAATCTTTGGTGATGTCTGTCCTCGTGGAAGATATCCATTGTTTCGTAGCAATTTCTCTCCCTCTGTGGATGCCCATCTGTGTTCAATGGCAGGTTTGCATCCACCCCAGTCACCACCGTACACAGCTGGACAGCTGGGCACTGTCCAGCTCCTGTGTCTTCATTCCCTTCCAGGCAGGCACTGGTACTTTTTCCAGCTTGATTTATTCTTGTGACACTCCCAGCATCTTTTGGGTTTTATCATCTGACCCAAATGTGAGGGATATGAGGGTGAGGAAAATAGGGAGAACTGCTTCAAATGCATTGGCTGTAAAAATGCCTGGGCACTCACCACAGAGCTTGGATTTGCACGTGTGCAAAAAAGCTATGACATGTGGCTTTTTTCCTGTTTTATTTGGTACATAAAGATACATTTTCACACTGCCTGCTCCAGAGGATATCTCTTTTCCTTGTTTCTTTTCAATTTCTGGTACTGTGAACAAGGAACCAAGCAGTTTGACTGCTGCCTGTTGCAGTCAGTGGAGCATGCCAATCCTCACAGTGTTTGTAAGTACAGTGAAAGGAGTTCTGTTAGCTCTCTAGCGTCTATCCCTGGAGGAGATGTTTCACTAATCTAATATTAAATTAGATCTTGCATTCCAGCTACTACATAACCAAAGTTAATTTTGGAAAATAATTTAATTAGTGTTGTGTGACACATGAGCAATAGGTAATGCATTATGAATATTACATGAATTCTGTCTACATGAAAAAATCCCAACTGTTTAATTGTAGAATTTGTTTACCAAATATTTGAAGTAGATCTACTTAAAAAGAAAAAGAGACAAGACAACAAAATGATTTAATTAAACAGAAAGAATAGAGACAATGAAGCCTTAGCTAGTTCTGATGCAAAGCAGGTGGAAAATTAGCCCCACCACCACTGACCTGTAGCATTTTTATGTAAATTAAATGGAAAAGCACTTAAATATGCAGAAAATAAAAGGGAAATTTAAGGATATATTTTTTAAGTTCAATGTCTCAGGGTGAACAGGGAGAGTTCAACATACTGGAGACCAGTGGAGTATTACTTGTTGGTGAAGAATGAGGAAAGACTCCTACCGATGGATATATCAAACCGTGCTACCCTTCTAATGCAACTCAGTGCACTAATTTGTGATTTGAAAACCTCCCAGTGAGGTTGGTGAACCTCCAGTGAACTTCTCAGTGTTTTTTTCCAGTTATGTTTACTTCCCCCTGTTCACTTTCCCTGCCCCCTGTTTTTCAACAGTCACTTTTACTGCTGTTTTCTTTGGTTTTGTACTTTCATCTTGCTGTGTGCTGTTTGCTATCACTAAAGATCTGCTAAGGCATGAGGTCTGCACAGCAGACTCTAAGCAGTTTAGAGCTGCTTTTTATGGTGCTGAATGTCTCCAGATGTGGTTTTACAGCACTTGAGCTCAGCTAACACAACCAGACAGACTGTCTGGGAGAGATATCATGATATTAAAATATGTGAGAACAAAATTTTCTTGTTCTAGGCATCTTGTTATAGGCACTTTGAAACAGCATCAACAACCAGACCAACTGAGAGACCCAGAGGTGAAAGTTATGTTCTGGTTTGTGATTTTTTTCATATTTTGTGGTGGGGAGAATTAACATGGATGTATGAGACTACCTATTTAAGAGATATTTGTTGAATTCAGCTTCTTGAGTGAGTAAGAGACCATCATCCATCACCAGCTGGTTTGTTTTTCAGTATTTTATTTCTGCAAATTTTGTACAAAGCTACAGAAAAAAGGCTGTGTTTTTATGAATCTGATGCACTACAATGTTACACTGACATAAACAATGATAATTACATAGTGCAGATTGTTTCATTGTTGATACTTTCAGCAAACAACTAGCTACCTTGTCATAGCAGATAAAGTTAATAGCAGCATTGTTTGTTTTCCACCTTCATTATGCTCTCAAAAAAAAGTCTTCATATTTCATTTTTCAGTTAAACATAATTCTTTGAAATATGGATATGTAATACAGGAGCCTAAATAAAATTTATTAATAAATCTTTTATAACCTTAGGCAACATTTCTGGAAGCATTGGTGTGACTTTGGATTTCAAGAATGACTTGGAAATATGCATTAGGAATCCTTCTCTCTTAAAAATTTACAATAATTTTTTTCAGTCTATCTACCTATCTACCTATCTGGAAGGCCTTGGGAATGTAGGATTGGTAGAGGTGAAAAGTTCCCAGCTGTAATCCACTGCTGGGCATACAGAGGCAGATAAATCAGAGAAAAAGATAAGGCAGCAGGTGCTGAAATCCACTTTTTTCTTGGTTATTTCTCAATGTATGTTAAGCCAGGTAATTTTTTATCCATTTGGTTGGGATTATCTATTTAATCTGTCTAGAGGTAATGAAATTAGAAATTATGTGTTAATAGCTTGTAAACAATCTGTAAACATTTACACAAGCAATTGTACTCTGTTGTTGTGCCAGATTGGAAAGAGCCTTTTGTGGCTGTGTTGACACTGGGCTTCTGAGCAAGGAGATTACATTCAATGAGAGCACGGAACGAAACACAGGGTTTTCAGCAAAGTTTGTACAGAATACGGCTTTACATCCATGACCTTGACTGGAACATGGAATTAAAATGAATCTCGCTTTCAAAATAGATAACACAAGTTCTTAATGTCCTAAGGGGGGGGAAAAAAAAAGGAAAAACCTGTTTATCTCAGCAAGTAGTTCCATCTACCAGAATGTTTCATATTATAAAAAGGCAAAAGGGCACCTGGCTGAAGTGTGTTTTTGAATAAAACCATTCATAGTGGAAGATTTATGGCACCGACTGCTGCAGAAACACTGAAATCCTCTCCCACAAGCTGTCATAATTGCATTTACTTTGCTACCTCTTAAAGCTTTTCGTAAAAGTGATCTTTATGGCTTGTTTACATTTCCTGTTGACTTCAGAAACTGTAAATTCACTGTAACTTTTGCAATGTGATATTCTTGAGCAGATTATACAGCTTGAGGTCTGAACCCAAGATCCAGTTTCTGAAACAACCAAGGTAAAATATAAAATTCAGTTTTCAGTAAGTCAGTGGCAGTATCATTACTTCAGTGTAGTAACATTGTCGCCTGAGGGAGGCAAAAAAATTGCTATTAACATTTTATTCAACTTCTGCCTACAAATACTTCTTATTACTTTTTATCACTGATAGCACTGTTTCCATCCTTCTTGTCACTCTTGCTCCTGTTTTCCTCAGGTAGAAACAAAGCTCAGAAATACATCTGGACAACATACCTATGATCTTTCTTACATATCTCCCTTTTCTATGTATCTCTTCTTGACTGCTGTGTCTTGAAACAGAATGAAAAGATATGAATTTTTGCTTTTCTAAAATTAATTTTGATCAAGCTGAGATGCCTTTGCACCACATGTTGTTCTGCAGAGAAGTGGGGTATCTGTACCAGGTAACATTTTGTAAAATTAAATTCTGTTTTCTACAAAGACTACCACCAGCTTGAGATCTCTAGGAGACTATTTGAATCTTTGCTCATTTGCTAAACTGATTCCTGATGACTTAAGTAAAGCTAGTTTTTCAAATAAATGCATTTATTTTCTAAATTTTTCATAGGAGTAGTTTATTTCCCCCCTTCCCTGAGAAGGGGAAATTTCCATGGAGAGCTAGACCAAATACTTTCTAAATCCAGATCATTTGTGAGAGAGCCTAGGCTTTCCACTGGGCAGAGTGCAGAGCTACTCACAGTGGTGCAGAACTCTTAGTCCAAAAGCAGCACAGACTCATAAGTCATGCTGTTGACAAATGTGTTTGGAAGACTACTTGGAGATTTTGCGTCACAGCTCCGGGAATTTGATTCAGGAACACCAAAGAACACAGCCACAAGCAGTGGTTTACTTGTGTAAGTGCAGGGTGCTGATGAGGCCTTTCAGAAATGTGTCAGATTTTAATGAAGAGTGTGTTTCCATGCATAGGTATTTACGAATTGCTGCCTGTTACAATGAAAGGGCCAGCATGATTGTCTGTCTCAGGAATCTAGCTTGATTATTTCTTATATACAATTAATAATATTGTATAATGCAATTGGACACAAGTAATTAAAAAGGGGGAACTGAGTTATAGTGTATGCTGGAATAATTTATAGAAATGTAGGGAGATCTGAACCTAGAAATATCTGCAATATGCCTAATGTGATTATTTGATTATGAAAACAGACAAAATAATAATTAAGGCAAGGATAACTGTACATCTATTATTCTTTCTAAGCCAGAAGCAGAATGTTAAATCAGTTTCCAGAAATTAGGAGAATCATTCCTGCATTGCAGGCTACCCACCTGGTATTCTCAGTCTCTTATGTGGCATGCTGGTTTGCATAATTACTGTTAATGAAGAAGTCCCTGGTGCAATGAGTAGCTTTATGAATGGTTCAGTCTGGATATTATAAAACTTTCTGGAAAAAGAATTTAGCTAATGATCTGTCTCAGTGCTAGAAGACAGATGCATGGTAATCTGATTTGTGTCTAAGAAGGTACAGTGACAAAAAAAAGAGTCACTACTGTTTCAATTAGCTTTTCAGAAAAGGCCAAGTCCCATGGCAGAGCCCTTTGACAAAGAGTGTTGAGGCAAAGTTTTACTGGTGTCCGAACACGATAAATATGTAATTCTTGGTTTATGGATTGCAAATAAGAAGAAGCACTGCTTACCCAAGACTTTCTGGGAAAAACTCTATTTTGGGCAATATCTTTTAGATTGTGACATATGTTTTTGGGGACTGAGAGAAGAAACCCTAGATATTCATACTGACTGGATAGGCTTAATTTAATTCAAAACAGTAAATATAAACTACTCAAAGCAAATGATCCTGTTTTCTGAACTTTATTTGCTCAGATATTTTGTGATGTGCATCAAAATAGTGAATATCACCTATTTAAAAAAAGACACAACGAAACAACATTTTTCTCTTCACAAACAATCTGCATTCATTCCAGAGGTTTTAAAGATGATGGCATTCCTCCCAAGAAATGGTGCTTAGCAGTGGATTGAATATTCTAACTGCTTTAGGTATAGGAAATATTTTGTCATCGTGTAGGTAGTCCCCTGAGTGGGAAGAGATAACTTTCTATTTTATTTCCACATTCTGAATTGAAGCAGTTCAGAACGGGGGGGAGGGTGTGTTTGCTGTAACAAAGGCAGCTGTCAGGACTAAGCTGCAGCCATGACAGCCAAAACTCCAAATTTGGAAGAAGTGTTTCCAAACGTAGGAAAAGAAATGCACGACTGCAGGTGGCTTAAAAAATGTTCCTCATGGTCACTGCCTGAACTGTAGTTCATCAAGTGCCTTTTTAAATTTCAGTCAGTCCCACAGTCTAGGACAACTATGAGCAGGGTTATAGCTTTTATTCTTGGCCTTAATTATAGCAATAAGTGATTCTGTCTACGAGGTTCAGGAAGCATTTAAGGGTATGTAGTCTTGTTATTTCAAACCAATCTATTTTAATGGCTTGCCAAGACTAAAGAGAAGTAGGCTTGTTTTTTGTCACCAATATGTAGACCTGAGTGCTGGCATCAGGCAGAAGCAAGAAAAGAGAAAAAATATCCTGCAGTGAAAGATAAGTAAAATCTTCCTTCCACTGTGACCTTTTCTTTACCCTTTCTCAAGATCTTTAAATGAAACTATAATACTTCTTGTATTCTTTGCAGTAGTCTGATGCTGAGAAGGATATATTTGTCAGGCAATCAGATTTGTAAGCTCTGTGCCTGTGTGCGTAATTCAGAAGACTTTTATATTTGGGTAGGTGCAGACTATGAAGACATGAAAGTTTGGGTGGAATCACACCTGTGCTGGAAGGAACAGGATTATGTCCTCTGTTCTGTTGCACGGAGCTTCTATTTCCCACCTTCATTTCCTTGTTTGAAATTTAGTTGAAACTATAATTAACCAGTATGTTCTAGTTTTAAACTAAATGTTCTGCATATATAAAATATATAATGAGCTAAGTTAATAACTAGTATCTGGCTCTACTGGACTTAGAATATGTTCATCTTGATTATTACATCACTATTTTTCAAACATTTGATCTTGGTTTTGTAGATAATGCCACCATTTTCTCCCACACTAGAAAGTACTTGGATAAATCATTCTCATGCAGGTATAATCCGAACTGAACCAGTAGGCTTTTGAAGCAAAAGGCCCACTACTTGTGGTTGGATTTGTAGACAGTAACATCAAATGATCTAATCTGAGTTATTCTCCTATGTGATTCCACATGAGTATAACAATAACTCACCAGATAGGAAGTCAGAATACATTTTTTTTCACACATAAGCCTCCCTGTGAGCTTTGATTTCTACTGAGGGGAGAATGAATGCATTTGATGCAAGTACTGCTTCTCAGAAATTACTTGGAAAATTGCAACAGTTTTTAAAATCCACCAGAATCTAAATAATTTAACCATCAGTTTAATCATACAACACACTGAGTATGAAAAATGTGAAGCAATTTTTACAGAATTCACAGAATTTCACAGAATTTTGACAGAATATGGCAAAATTCTGTGCTACTATGAAGCATATGCAGGAAACATTCAAATATTTGATGACTAGTCAAGAATGAGAACAGAAAACAAATGTGAAGAACACAGGCAAATGGATTTGTAAAATCAAGACTGTTTTTTTCCAAAGGAAAGAGTGGTTCTCTCTAACAAAGCCATGCACTATAATAGGAGACTTTGTTAACTATTCCAATGTCCATGACTATGAAGAAGATTTCAGGTTCTTTCTGATAGGAATTAATGTATACACATAATTTCAAGTGCAAAACAACAAAATTGTGGGATGGGATGCTTCTTTTGCTATGTTCATGTAGAAAATAACAGCAGATTATGTAACAGAATAGGTTCAATAGCACATTCAATGTGACCAAATAGATAATACAGATTATATAAACCCTGTAACAAAATCATATGTGTTAATTTGAAATCTTCATATGATCTTACCTCTCACTGCATAGAATCATAGAATGTGCTGAGTTGGAAGGGACCCATGAGGATTATGGAGTCAGCTCCTGGCCCTGCACTGGACAGCCCTAAAAAACACTCCATGCGCCTGAGAGCATTGTCCAAATGCTTTCTTGAGCTCTGTCAGGTTTGGTGTTATGACCACTTCCCTGGAGATCCTGTTCTGGTGCCCAACCACCCTGTTGATGAAGAAACCTTTCCTAATATCTGACCTAAACCTTCTCTGACCCAGCTTCATGCTCTTTCCTTGAGTTCTATAAATGGTCACAAGACTGAAGAGATTGGTACCTGCTCCTCTGCCTCCCTTGCCAGGATGTTGAAGACTGCAATGTAGTAAATAAAAATTAATGTGGTTTATTGGCTACTTATCACCCCATCTGTTTTTTTTTTTTTTTTTTCACCTTTGCCAACGGGAAGTCCGGAATAATATCTAATTTTCTTATTAACTGATAAAATTATAGCATCAGTTATGTTGGAAAAGACCTTTAGGATCATCATAGTCTACTGCTGATTTACCTCTGTCAAATCCCCCACCAAAGCATATCCCTAAGCACTTTATCTACACGTCTTTTAGATACCTTTTAGATACCAAGGGATCATGGCTCATCCACTTTCCTTGACAGCTCATTCCAGAAGTTGCCAAACCTTTTTATGAAGAAATATTTCCTTATATCCAATGTACAACTCCCCTAGCTCAACTTGATGCCATTTCCCCTTGTGTTGTTATGTGTAACCTGGGTTCACCAGCCAATCCCCACCTGGCTCCCCACCCTCCTTTCATGTAGCTGTGGAGAATGATAAGGGCAGCCCTGAGCCTAATTTTTCCCAGGCTAAACAGCCCAAGCTCCCTCAGCTTCTTCTTATTAGCATTATGCTCCAGACCCTTTCCCAGCTCTGTTGTCCCGGCTCTGGACATGCTCCAAGGCCCTCAACGTCCTTCTTGTAATGAGGGGCCCAGAACTAAACAAAGGATTCAAAGGATTCATCCACAGTGATGGGTACAGGGGGACAATCATCCCTCTGGTCCTGCTGGCCAGATTATTGCTGAGGATGCCATTGGCCTTCCTGGGCACACTGCTGACTCATGTTCAGGTGTTGTCCACTGACACCTCAAGGTCCTTTTCTGCTGGGCAGATCTCTAGACACTTCCCCAAGCCTGTAGCACTGCATGGGGTTGACCTGAGCACAGGACTTGGCACTTTGCCTTGATGAACATCATAGAACACCTCAGTGGATCAATCTAGTTGTTCAGGTCCCTATTCAGAGCCTAGATCACATCAGTGACTCCTGCCCAACTTGGTGTCCTCCACAGATCGACTGAGGGTGCACTGGATTCTCTTGTTCAGATCAATAATATTTATTAAATGGGGATGACTACAGTTTTTTCTAGAAAAAAACTTATGGATGGCTTCACGTCATGCTACTTCTTACAGTTATTATGGGAAATAGTACACTTCAGCCTTCTAGAATATTTGAGTTTAAATGGTTGAGGTACAAAAGAAGTACTTTAGCATTGTAGATGATCAGCTGGTGCATTACAGAAATTCACAGCTCTTGATGCACTTCTTGTACACTTTATTAAGGCAGAAATGAGAGACACATGGTGAAAAAATCCAAGAGAGCATATGCTTTGGAGAAAGCATTCTCATATTTTTTCAATGGTTTCAGAGTTAGAAAAATAGGAGAGGGGAAGAAAGCTCACTTCAGTGCTTCTTGAAAAATTCAGTGGAAACTCCTGTTGCTTCTGAGAGTTTTATAGATATAGAACAGCATGCTAAACATAGGATACCTCTCCTGAATCTTATTATTCTTGAGTTCAACAATGACAACTGAGTCTTCTTTTGTGTGTATGTGTATTAGAGCAATGAAAAGTAAAAGGTTGTGCAAGCATCTGTGTGGCTGATGGCTTTTGTCAGAAAACTTCAGTAAAGATTCTTATTGTCTTTTGCTGTATTTCTGTTACTTCTGACCTTTAAAGAGCTTCTGAATGCAGCTAAATAATACTTCAGGTAGCTGGTATGTAAATGGTAGAAAGATCAATATTACTCTCCAGTGTGCAAATCATCACCCCTCATTACTTGGTCTGCTTTAAATATCTGGTTTTTGTTTGCTTAACATGTCGTGAGAACTGGAAAACAAATGTGCTGGAAGAGTCTTACTGAAGCCCAAAACAAATAAGATAATTATTTTTCAAGGTCCTCAGCAATCTGTAGTGCTGTTTCCCCTCTGATTTAAGGACCAACCTTAAACCAGTGCCCTTTGCTGGGCCAGGGGTTGGCAGTTCCTGACAATTTGCCTTAGGCTCTCACCCAGAACTGAACCTGCAGCTCCCACTGCAGCTGCACCTGAGCTGCCTGCACTGAATGTATTCCTCAATATTAGCTGGAGATGATAGGGAAACTCAGTGAGTTGTTCTGGTGTATTGTTGAGTACAGCTTGATTTGGGACATTGTTATGCCTTTTGTGTATATCTTCAAATGGATAAACTGCACTTATTTTTTTTGCATTTGTTAATATATCTCCACATTTCTGTTTTTAAGACTTTATCATGCATGTCTGTGTTAGGCTCACAGAGATCTGTTTGACTTCTCTTCCAGGTATTCTATTGAGTGAGTGCACATTTGGAGGTGGGTTGTAATTCCTCAGAATATGATCTTTTGCCATTAATTTTTAACATTAGCATATAAAAGTAAGAAACAAATTCCTTAACAAGCTGAGCTGTTTTTATGAAGCTGCTGAATCTGAATAGGGTTGGCTGGAGGTCCCCTTTCTTGTCTGTTCCTTGAGTGCTCAGAATGAAGAAAATTTTGTGTTATCCTCTATACGCAGAGGATTGTACCCTGTCATCAACAGGTTCTTTATTTTGCCATTCCCAGCTTTTTGTTCTCATTTCAGATGACTGAGCATAGCCTGTATCTGGGGCATTGCTACGCTGATGTTCCAAGGTACAGCTGGTGAAGGCAATTATTTGAAGCATTGTATTCTCATAGGAAATCTATGCCAGTTTAGAGCAAGATGCAGACAACCCTTAACAGGTGCATATTAGGTTTTGACATGCTTCTTCAGCACATGGTGAAATTAGAATTACTAGAGGGGAAAACAAATTCACCCTACATCTACTAAACTTCTACCTGTGGTAATTTACAGTTTGACTTTACCTTTATTCCTCCAATTCTCATATACCAAGAGACACAGCATCACTTCCTTTGTGTTCAGTAGAAGTTCTTCTCCCTAGGAAATAATGAGTGCTTTAACCACACTTTTCTGTCTCTCCATTTTCTCATTCACATCCCTCAGGAGAGATAGAAACCAGTTAGTTTAAGCCAGCTGACAGGCTGAGGTGCTTAACTTATGCATAGGACTCATTTCTCTTGAGCTTCTGAAACAGTTTTTAATCTTTGAATGGTTTCAATGATAGTAGGTAAGAGGAAAATGAGGATGAAAAAGTCTGTGTTTAATTTTTCCATTTTTGAAATGAATATGTCAATTCTACTTTTGTAAAACATTGAGAAAAAGTTATCTTGAAATCTCCAGCTTTTTCTATCTGTATCTAATTTTGGTGAGTATGTGCTTCAAATTAAGATATAGAAAAGGAGGAAGAGGGAGAGGAATAAGAAAGTTTTAGAGTAAATTCAAAATAACTTTGCTTTTGGGAGAAGTTTATGAGAGGATTCAGTAAATTTCAATTTGAGTTACTCTCACAGCTTGTTATGTGTAACAAAGAGGGAATCCTTGGGACTGGTGACTTACTCAAAATCACAGCAGGCTCTTCAGAGGGCTTGTCCTGCTACTTAGATCAGCAAAATCTCATACAAATTCCTCCATTGCAAGACCTTTCCTTCTCTTCCTTCTCACTGTATTGTCTCTGATCTTTCTCTTTTTGTTCCTGCTGCAGCCCTCTTGTAGAAGCCCAAAGCAGTAACCCTCAGCTGCAGCTCTGCAGAGAAGTGCTGCAGTGCTGCTGGAGGAGTGCCAGCTGAAGGCCAGGTAAGCAGAGAGGGGCAGCCATCCAAAAAGGTTTTGCTAATTTAGTGATGTGTCTGAATTTTCCAAGCTTTATCTCTCAGCCTTTCCTGTCCCCAGAGGTCTGGCAAGCAGTTCTGACTAAACCCTCCTTCCTCTGTACTCAACATATTCCCACTTTGAAAATCTTGCTGAAAAGGAAAAACTTGCACTTAATAAAATGCCTGGGAAAATGATTGCTGTTTTTCAACACCTTGGAGGCAGCAATTCATTCTGCCACCATACAGAATAACATCACCTTCTGTACTGCTTCTGAAATAATTGAGCTATTTTTGTTGCATAGAGGGAGCAATGAAAAGTAATATAAAGCATAGCAGACACTGATTAGTAAATTGATGTCTCAGCACCACTGAGCCTAGATCAATACCTAAATCCACAGATAGACTGGTTGCTTTAAAAGCACTTAAAATAGAGAATATAGTGCAGAAAGTGTCAGAATTTGTGGGGTGAAAGATAGTCCTTCAGCTACTTTGTGCCAGACCCATCTGAAATTAACTAGGGTAGTGCATAGTTTCCAGCAGGGGCACTGCAGAATTAATGCTGTCACTGAGGGTTTTTTGGAATTTTTTTTGTGTTTTTTTTTGTTTGTTTGTTTTTGTTTTTGTTTTTTTTTTTTTTTATGTTTACACTCTTCCATGCTTTGCCAACAAAATGGTTTAGCTGAGAGGAGGGATTTCTTTTTATGAATAGACTAAAAGACTTAATGTCATAACAGCCTCCAACCTGGTAAAAAGCTGCTCTCAATTTAACAGGTTATAATTTTCTGTCTTCCCTTATTTCAGCATTTTTGTCTGTATTTGTTTGGGGTTTTTTTTTGCATAACAGCTTTTAAGAGATGGAGCTCCAGTTCAACAGGATACAAGGCAGCACAATAGGATAGCTTGATGTAGGTTGCATCAATGTTTATCTTTCTTCTTGTGACCTTCTTGCCTAAAAAATAACAGAGCAGATCACTTGAAGATTTCACAGGTGAGATGACAAAAGAAAGATATAAAAGAGGTGTACCATTGCTCCTTGATGGATACAATTTAAAACTGGGACTGGTGGTTGAAGGTTGATTGATGAAGTCTTAGCCCTTTCTCTCAGAACAACCTTTTTCACCTGCCTACTAGAAAGGTTTGAATGTGCCAGCATTCTTGTTGTGGCCCAGTTTGAAATAAACAGCTGATTCTCTTGACTGCACGCCTGAAGTTTTGAGTAATGCTATGACTTGTCAACTGAAGGCTGAATTCTTGTGAAGAATAGGAAGGTCTGACTGCTGCAGTTGGTTGCCATGCCTAGGAAACTCTTTGCCAGTCTAAAACAATGCTGTGTTGTGCTCCGGAAAATGAGGGCAAACAGACAACTGCTATCCTGTTTGATGGCACAACATTTTCATGACAAGCCTCCTCAGTACAACTGTACTGCAGCAGGTAAAGCATATTGCACGACAGCGTGCTGAATATAACTGTCAGCTGCAGAGAGTGCACTGTGAGAGGAACTTTCAACCAACTAAAGAGGCTGAATATTACCAACAATAAGCAGAAAACTCTGCAGGATTCAAATCAAGCTTGATAGCATAAGCTTTCATATGAAAATAACATCAAAGAGACCCTTTACTACTTCGTGCCTTAGGCTTATAAGGGCTTAAAAAGTTTTATTGTAGATCTTATCTCTAGCAGAATTACCAGCTTCAAACCAATGGCTACAGTTGCATCTCTTCCCGGACTACTACATTTTCTTGGATACAGATATTAGAAAGGCAGTACCTTGTGTGAAGTAAAGTTGCATGAATTTGTTTAGCTCATCAGTTTGAAGTTCATAAGAAAAGAAGCAATTCTCAGCATGAATAAATCATGGAATGCAGTTCAAAGGACTTATAAGAATTGCAATTGACCTTTTGAAGAATTATTGTGCTATAAAAGATGTGATGACCAACAATATGAGTAGGAAAGTGAAAATATTCGTCTGCTAGAATTAGGAGAATGGGTTTTCCCTTCAAAGGCTATTTGATTCTAGTATGAAAGTGTTATACTGGAAGAAGCAGCTGTCTATTTAAAATAACAGCTTGCCAATGATGTTGGCTAAAGCTGTTGTTGAGAATAGGAAAATCTGATTACTGTAAATCAGTCCCAGTAAATCAGCAGATTTCACTTGTATGAAGGAAACTCAGCAGAAGAGAAGATATGGTTTAATTACCTACAGGTAGAGCTGCACATTTTTGATCAGTGACTATTTATAACAGTACTGTGGTGAGTGAAGATTAAAGTCCTTAGGCTTGAATTTCTACTTCTGCAGATTAGGAATTAGATCAGTCTGCTGTAATTAAAACAATCCATCAAAGAATCCAATTTTTACAAAAAGGACTAAGTGGTTTTTTTTTTTTTTCCTCCATCATGTCTCCCTCAGAAGAAACATTTTTGGCTCCAGAGGACTGAGTTTACCTTGCCAAATTGGGATAGCTGCCCATAGTCCTCTAGAGCAGTGCTGCTTGCTGTGCTACATGTTTTGCTGATGGAGAATGACATATACAGTGATAATTCATCACATGCTAAAAAATACCTGAAATAGGCAAGATGCATCACACCATGAAACTGCACAATTCTTTTTGTTACATGTAAAGGGAGATGAATTGGACAGTATTTTAGATTCCTAAAGTAAGAGGAGATATATCACTTTTGAACTGTTTGTCACAGACTCACATCGACTATACAACTCCTTCCAATATTTTATTCAATCACTCAGCTGAAATAGTCTCATTTTTACATCCCATTTTTACTTTCCCTGGCTGACTGGTTGTTCTTCCATAGCCCTGCCACTCTCCAGCAGTCTTGGGAAGTCCTTTTTTTTTGTCTTGTCAATTTTTGCAGTGATAGGAAAAACATTTGCTTTGTTCCTTGTTATTCAACTCTTGCTTTGCATCATATTGTTTACCATAATAGCCTTATTTAGTTTTTTGGTGCTTGCTTTCCTTGAAATCAAACTCTGAGGATGATGAGCAGAAAAGAAAAGAACTTCATACTTTAGGCAGATGGATATCAAAGTGAGGGAAACCAGGCAGATGATGTCTCATTTTACATTCATATAATTAATATTGTTCCAGCTGTAATACTTGTCCCAAGAATTCTGTCAATTGTTGTTTTTTCCTTAAGGTGAAAATAGAACATATTTGCTAATCTGCGGTGAGTGCTGGTGTAAGGGGCAAAAAACCTCTCTTGCAATAAATCACAAGAATTTTGACAGGTGGGGCACTGTCTGTACTATTGAAGCTACAACTGTGATATAAGACTGAAATTCAAGTTTGATTGACAGTGAAAGCTGTGCTGTATCTGTGTACCAGGGCTCTGCCTGTATCCCTGCCCTGTGCAGTCAGTCCTCTCTTCCTTCTCTGTGTAGTTTGCACACCAGGCTGGCTCAAGACAGATAGGCCAACAAGAAGCAAAGGAGTTTTTCACAGGCACCTTCACAGCAGAGGAGCAGAAAACATGGTAAAGGAGCTCATGGAGAGTCCTGAATCACTCCCTACCCTGGGGGAGCCCCACTGTGCTCAGGCTCCCTGTTAGGCACTTTTCATATGCATTGATTAGTCATCTCAGTGAGAATATATGTGACAATCTACAGCAGGGATATCCCCAGGCTGTTCCTGCAGTGGAAGAAGGTTGTGAACAAGTTGTATGCAGATTTTAAATACTCAGTAGGAACTGTCCCTGATTATGCAGACAGGGCCCCATAAGACAGTTTTCTACATGCAACTGGAGATGATCAGTAATAAATGGTCATGCGTATGTTGGAGGAATTGCGTAGGGCCGTAGGTGAGCTGGGTCATAACAATGATCCAGAACTGCCATTTGGTACATCCTATTTAATTCTGCTGAAGATGCTGCACAGACACTTGCAATGGAAACTCCTGTCAACATCTGGACAGCAAATGCCCCATGTATTTGAGAGTTTCAGTTTACCATGTAAATACTATCCTATTCAAAAGACCTTAAGAAACAAATCTTTTCTATAAATATTCTGTCTGTGTGTGTCTGCCCAGGACAGGAGAGACAATAAGGCCCAGCCTAACTCTGTACCTTTGGGAAAATCAGCATAAAACATGATACAGGAAGAATGTTATGATAATTTTTTTCTGGTTTTACCTCTTGAGATATTTTATTTGGTTGCAAAATGGTGATCTCCACAGATGAAGAGTGGTCCAGAAGTTAAGGTTTTACATAGAAGCAGTTGGCAGTTGCCTTCTTTATCAAAGTTATCTTTGTGATCTTGAGCACATTCTTCTCTTTCTTGGATAATGGGGGCTGGATAAGTATCATCAATAGAGAAGTATATCTGCAGGGAGAAGATTAATAGTACTTGAGGAATTTAATCTCTCAGACAAAAGCAAAATGAAGCCTTGTGACTAGAAGTTCAAATTAGAAATAAATGATGGAATTATTGGAAAGTTTTTGGACTGTCGCAAATTATATATGTGATTAAACAACAAAAATGTGTATGGTTTTTTTTTTCCACAGCAAAAGGGAAGAAATATATTCTACTCTTATAACAACCCAAGCTACCACTTATTGAAGTATTTTAGTGAAGAGCTTCTTTAATACTGGATTTTTCTAAATCCCACATTGTAGCCAGCAGAAACTATTTACCACTTTAAAGATAGGTTTGTTAAAAATCCCTCTAAAATGATGCAATGAAGTCAATTTTGCTGAAAGGAGCAAAAGGCAATTTATATCCTTTTTTCTACATATATACTCCTGCTCAACAGTTATGGTTAGGCCTAGGTATTACCTAAACACTGCCTTCCCACCATCACTCCGTGGAATATTACTTCAGAGCTATTCTTATGCAAATTCTACCTTCTATAAGTTAGGAAAGAGAACTTCAGAGAATGGATCTTCACAACACACAGGAGGGTGTATCTGTGTTTTTAAAAGAGATAGCATAAACTATTAATTTTATTCAATTTAAACAAAAGACCATACATTCCTTATTTATTCCAGTGTAAGCACAGTAATTCAATTCAGGTGGCTTAGAGGTGAGGTATATGGACAGAAACAGAATCATTACTATATAAATGTAGATTTGGGCCATTTCACAAGTTAAACAGCCTGGCTTATGTAATCATAGGCAAAATAACTACACATGTAAGTGTTTGCCATTATTAATAAATGCTTCACTTCCTGATAACTCTAATTTTCATGCGGCAAAATGTAGGAAGAATGCAAATGAAGGTAAAATAGTGACAATGCGTACTGTGTTGAGGCTCAGCAATTATTTTAATACATAAGGTAAAAGAGGAGAAAAGAATGAGTCTTTCATGTTGAATATTTTCAGTTTAAATAATAGAATTTTGCAGGAAGTTCATACAGACATTGGTTAGTTGGTCACATGCATTAAATTCTTCTGACATCCAGAAGATGTTAGCCTGGGGTTTCTAATTCAAACAGAAAAAATGTTCACAAGGGGTCACATTCTGTGAAATTCATATATATGAAATCAGTGAAATTCATATATATATATATATATATATAAAATATATGCATGTAGGAAGAGAAGGTTATCTAAGGCCACCGTAGTGTCAGTTGCATGGGAGGGAAAAAACAGCATAGTTGAAAAAATGAGCTGCACAAATAGTCAATGTAAATGTTCAGCTTATTAACTTATTTCCAATTTCTAGTCATGAAAATTTTAGAATTTTAGAACATTTAATATTGGGCTACCCTTCCTTAGCTTGAAATTTACCCAAGGGGAAGGAACTCCTTTTAAATAAATATTTTTCTGCATTATCTCTGTCTTATGTTTTTGATGCTGTGCAGCTTCCTTTTCCGTGACCCCATAGTTTTCATTTGCTGTCATACAGTGTTGGTGTGTGGAGGGTTAAGTTGTCAGAGGCTGGGCTGAAATTTGGTGGAAATATAGAGTAAAGGCGATGCAGAGATCAGGAGTAACAGACTGTGAACTGGTATATTCTATAGCAAACTGGCTTTGCTGAGAAGGCTTCAATCCAAGTACAATAATGAGTTTGGCGTCTGGGTTTTCATTTATGCAAAATCAACTGTCATCGTTCCAGAAGGCTAAAGGTATCCTGAAGGGACTACAAATGTAATTTATGCCCAGTTAAAAACCTTAGAGCATGCAGGGTATTTTAACAATTATATCTGTATAACTGGAAAATCTAGCCCTTCGTATACAACTAATTTAATCCACAACTTCTCTGGACAATGTGTTCCTGTGCCTCACCACCCTCACAGAAAATAGCTTCTTCCTAATACCTAATCTAAACCTTCTTTCTTTGTGTGAAGCCATTCCTTCTTGTCATATCACTGCATGTCCTTGCAAAAAGTCTCTCTGTCTTTCTTGACGGCTCCCTTTAGGAACGGGAAGGCCAGGGTTGGGTCACTCTGAAGCCTTCCTTTCTCCAAACTTAACAATCCCAATTGTCTCAGTTGTTCCTCATAGGAGGGGTGTTTCAGCCCTCTGATTGACTTGGTGGCCTGTGCTGGGACCCCAGAGCTGGATGCAGGGTTCCAGGTGGGGCCTCACCGGAGCAGAGCAGAGGGGCAGAATCCCCTCCCTCCCACACTGCTTTGGCTGCAGTTGAGGACACAACTAGCAGCCTGTTGGTCACTACCTTCTGGATGCAACAGTGCAGTCAATTCCTTATTCACCTGACCGTCCTCTTGGCAAATCAATCCCTATTCAATTGTCCTAGGTAGACTAGGTGACCCAAAAAAAGAAAAAAAACATTGTATATTCCATATTTTCTCTACATCAGTCTCCAAAGTCTGGCCCTCTCCACAAGTTTTTTAGCGCAGTGTGGCTAGCAGGGCAAGAGAGGAGATTCTGCCCCTCTGCTCTGCTTTGGTGAGATCCCAGCTGGAACCCTGCATCCAGCTCTGGGGTCCCAGTGCAGGAAGGTCATGGACCTGTTGGAGTGGGTCCAGAGGAACCCACCAAGTCAATCAGAGGGATGAAGCACCTCTCCTATGAGGAATGACTCATCTCTCCTTATTGGTGAAAGGGCAGTGGTAAAAACTAAGGGGAAGTAACAAATTTTTGAGTTTCTAAACTGTTTTTTGTTGAAAACCAAGACATACATTTAGAGAGAAGAATGTTGTGGGGGACCATGTCAAAGTCCTGATAAATTTCATCTGCTTCCCTTCCCTTGCCCACGAGTAGAGTCACTCCATCACAGAAGGCCTGCAGGTTGGTCAGGCAGGACTTGCCCTTGGTAAAGCCAAGCTGGCTTTCCCAAATCACCTCCCTGTCCTCCATGTGCCTTAGCACAGCTTCCAGCAGGATCTGTACCATGATCTTCCCAGGCACAGAGGTGATGCTCACAGGTGAGTTGTGGCAAGGGTCCTCCTTTCTGCCCTTTTTAAAGATGGGTACAATGTTTCCCCTTTTCCAGTCACCTGGGACTCCACCTGACAGCCACAACTTTTCAAATGTTATGTATTTGTGTAATTGTACCATAATCAAAGTTTAAATTGATTCAAATTATAACAGAATTCAGTACAAATTAGAATATATTAAGCATGTATATTGGAAAATGCATTGTTAAGCCTCTAGTATCAAAGCAGTATATTTTTCTCTTAGTATTTAGAAATGTGCAGATATTTCTATATTCCATTCTTAATAAATATGTGCTTTAAAAATAATTTTCAATAAATAATTTTTTCATTACTTTTAAGCAAATTGAAACAATATATTTTATTATATAGCTGTCACCTCAAAGAAACCTAAGAATATAATAAAAAACTAATGCCAATTAGAAATACTCCAAAGCAATCTTATAAATTCAAACGGAGTTTGTCAAATATTTTAACTAGTTTGCATAGAGTTTCATGCAGAGTTTAGCAGCATCATCATAGCTCCTGGGGCAGGTGGAAATTCTGACCATGGTCTCACCAAGGTCAGAGGTGTTTTTTGGATTATTAGTTTTTACCACAAATGACTTTCTATTAGGGTTTTTTCTATTAGGCCAGACAATCAGTTTCCTTGTCCTCTCTGAGCACATGCATGTTTGTAAACACATGCATTCATCACCTTGTCTGTATGTGAGATTAATAAAAGTTTAGGGTAGCTGCTTTGCCTCATGAAGTATTACTTACAACTAACATCTGTCCCAAAGAACAGTATTTGGGAGTTCTAATTCTAGCATAAAAAGTGCATCCATTCTAGTTTCCCTAAGAATAGTAATAGCTAACTTTTCTGTTTTAAACTGAAATTAGGTGAAGCATGAAGTGGTCTCTCCCTGTCTTCCCAAGATCTCAGACCTTAAGTTCTGTAGATACAAAGAAACGGGAAGAAAAATAATTTAGAATAAATAAAGAAATGAGTTATTTTCCCAAGCATTTCAACAATCACACAGAGGTTGACTTCAGCTTATTAAAATACATTGCCACAGACTCAGCAGGCTGCATCTTGTTTTTGTGTCTCATTCACTCTTCAAAGCATGCTTTCTGGTGTTTGCTGTTTTGTGATGAGCTGTTATATGCAGGTCTGTGGTGCTAAACCCTGTAAGCACTGTCTGATGGATTACAGTTTGCTAACAATTTCCCCCACCAAAAGTCCATTTTGCCTGACTAAAGATAAGATATCAGTATCTCAGGGTATATTTACCTCCAAGATATGTTGCTATTTAATTAAATCTTTTTCATTTCTTTCACATGTGAAATATGATCTTCCTGGTATTAAAAAGGGGAGATAGCAGAGAGAGAGAAAGCATTTTCCTGTAATTACAGGGCATAAACCCTGTCAGAGAAAAGATACAGACCCCTCATTATATCACTTTTTCTTTCTTTTTTGCAGTCTTTTTCTGTCTTGCTGATAGCTATCAAACATCATGGACATATTTTTTCTACCTGCATAGTATTCAAGTAAAACCTGTGTCCCAGAAGACAGGTTTAAATAATTCAGGAGGCACGTCATGTTGAGCAAGGGATCACAAGTGTGATGAGTTTGTCAATGTATATAAAATAAAGCCAAAGTATTGGTCTTGCTGGAGAGGTAAAGGTCAGCTACACGACATCTGATGCCAAACCTGTGCTGGCAGTTGGGAACAAGGTGTGTGTTTAGGTGACTTTGAGCCCAGATTTGGGCTGCCAAAGACATCCTTATATGCTAGTTTGAACATCCCTTTATTTGAACTTCATCCTGCTCAGCCTCCAAGACTTTTCTTTCAAGAGGAATGTGAGGGATTTTTAAAACTCAGTGACCTTTATTTCAGGCTAATTTGGATGGGAATGTGCATGTTCAATACTCTTGAAGTACTTGCTGACGAAACATAGGCATGTGGGTAGAAAAACTGGGAGAAAAGATATTCCACTTGTATAAGAAACTGGATATGCCATCCTTTGCATTGCACTGTTTAGTAACTTTTTTGATGAATGGAAGAGTGTACATATGAAACAGATTTTTCTTCAAAGAGAATGAAAACCTGCAGACATTTTTTTTTTTTGCTTTTTAAAATCTGTTTTTAAAGGGAAGTAGAAATTCTGGAAATAGAAATTTAAATTGTAGAGAACAAATCGCGATTTTGCAGACCTTTTGTCTTTTCCATCTTATGTAATTTCACATAAGCTTACAATGGTGTGCAGCAGGTGTTTCTAGGAAGATTTTCTGCAATGTTGCCTAGGCTTAAGTGACTATTTACTTGTTGCTTCAAGAAAGGTACATCTGTCCAGGTATGCATATGCCTTACATTAAGGTATGAACCTATTTAAATATTTTTAACATGCATATTTTTATTAGTGATCTGTACTTTATCTTATCGATTGTTTTGTCTTCCCTGAAGGTGACTGGAAAGGAGATTTACCAGAGATCCAGGCCCTGAGATTTATGAGCCTCAGTGTTGTGAAACAGGTTTCCAGGGTCCCATTGGCTGTGATAATTACTGGGGGTCTGACCTACAAAGCCACTGAATGAGGTACCTGCTTCACTAGTAGGAGGCTGTGCTGTTTGGTGAAGATCTGTACCAGCTGCCCTCGCAGGGCTGGCAGTTCCCAGGACATCTTACAACTCTGTGGGTGCCTTTTCCTGGCGTGCATGTTGCATCTTGGTGCATGCTGACAGCATGAAGCATGCCAGGTTGCGATGCACATACATATTCTTAGCAAGCTGCAAACTTCTGTAAAACATAGTTAACCTGTTTTATCATTTTCCTTTTTTTGTGTTGTTTCAGTGCTTCATGATCTCCTTAAAGTAAGGATTCCCACTGTGCTTAATATGGGTTGTTTTACCTTGTCAATAGGACAGACAAGTAAAAGGGGAGAAAATATGTGTACACATGAAAAGTTTTAATTTGGAGAGATTTATCCAAATGTCCAAAGCACAAACCTGTTCCTCATATTGCTTTCAGCCTAATGGCTTTTATTTGTGGTGGACATACCCTGAATCCTAGAGAACCAGTTGATCTCGGTACCCAACCAGTTAAATCTGGATTTCTTTCCTACTAATATATAATCAACTTCACAGTGCTACACTGTATAAAATTTGTATTAAAAATTACTGTTGTATAAAATATTGTATAAAATGGTATAAAATACTGTATAAAATTGTATAAAATAGTGTATAAAATTTACTTAGGCACCTATATGTGCAGTATTAGGTACAGATATATAAAGTGACCTAAAGCGTCCTGGTCACAGAATGCAAAATTTATCATAATATAAGTCTTGGAACATGCCAGACTTGATATTTGCAGAAGGATTTTTAAGTGCTGAGAAACTTTCTAAATTCGGTGGATATTTTCCCTGCCACTCAGTTGCTTAGACCCTGAATTACTGGCTCTTTCTGACCTTTTCTTTTAGATATTTTCCTCTTGTCCTATCATTCTTTGACATTCATAAAAAGGGAACTCTATGTCTAAACCAGTGATTATACATTAAAAAGGAATCATGGCCTGTCAAAAAAATGACATTCTCTTTTCCTTATCCTGTTTTATATTATGAAAGTTTTTTTCAGCCCTATTTCACATATTACTTTCTTTACTATATTGAATGATATTTTGCATTTAGTGGTTTTCAACTGAAGATCATACAGCGCTTTGGAAGCATATAGAAATTCATAATACCTGTTATGTAACATCTGAGACAAATGGGCTGGAAACAATTTAAGCCAAGAGCAGGGGCAAATTGCCAAGGATTTTGTACAGTAGCAGAAGGGACTTGATCGAAGGGTATTCAGAAATACATGAGCTATTTTTGACAAAAGAATTCAGGCAGCTGGTTTGAAGCATCCAGGTTTGAGTAATGAAGGTGTTATCCTGGCATCATCCTTTCCTGTCCTCTTCCTTGAGTTTGTCATGTGCACCTTCACCTCTCAAAACAAGAAACTGATGATTCCTGACCTTTCCCACCTCGACTCAAAGTCCTGGGCTGTTGATATAAGGCAAGAAGGTCAAGCACCCATCCTTCCCTTTGAACAATGGTGTCAGTCAATGTGAAATGGTTCTATCATAGCCAGGTATTTAATCTTCCTTTATGCATTTAAGAAAAAAAAAAAAGTTTTTATTCCTCTCTCTACATTTGACAGCTAAACTTTGAATACACATCAACAATACCTTTGTGAGGCTGTTAGCACTGTTTTAAGTGATTAGTTTCCAACTAAACACCAGAGTCATTCTGGTATTGAGCTGCATCATGTGTCAAAAGATGGCTCAAGGCCATGTTTTTCCTATAGAAAACATGCAGGAGAAAATGTGTATACACCCCAGGTGTTGGCTAGTTTATGAATGCTCAGGTGTATTCATGTACTTAAGAGTCTGAAGTAGAGGTCAGGACAGTCTCCTGATTGTACAGTTGAAAGTAATGGTGAATCAGCTTGGTTAAAGTCACTTGCTGGTGACGGTAAATGCAGCTAGGGCCCTTGAGATATCATCCAGGGTTTTGCCTCTGTTTTAAGACCCAGTTGTTAAAATTTTTAGAGAGGTGCCTCTGCCTGAATTAAGGTGCAAATGAGGCCATATGCCAAAGTCAATAGTATGTATTTTATTTAACAGTAAATGTGAGTAAGAGAGAGAGAGGGAGAGATAGAGAGAGAGAGAGGGAGAGAGAAAAAGAGGAAGAAATAGAAAAAGAGGTGAGGGAGGGAGAGGAAGAGTGACAGACAGATTATCACCACTCAGTGGATCCTGACGGCATCCTGTTGATGCTCTCCATCTGGTCTTCTTGGTGGTAAGAGTTCCACAAAACAAAGAGTTCAATGGATTACTATACATTTGGGCCAGGTGGGAATGCCCAAGCACTTTCCATGGGTAGGGGAAGTCTGACACGGTCTCTTGCAAAAACTCTGTATCTGTTGCATCACTTTGCATCACGTGCAGTCACCTGGTGCAAGGCCTCAGGAATGAGTCTGGGGGGGTCTTTGTGGATTATTACATCTCCTCAGCTGCCCCTCATGGGAATGTCCCACAGATTTGGCCTTCCTGAGGTGTGGGGGTGTTTGCAACTGAGCCAGTCTGTGTTAGGGAGGATGGGTGTCCAGTGCCTCTGACCAGATGTTACTCCACATACCCAAAGCCTCCTCCTTACCCCATCTTGGCTGGGGGGAGTGTGTGCAAACCTGGCCTCAGCAGATGGGCCTGTGGGCTATAGCCTCCCCACCCTGAACCCAGCCAGAGCTGGTTTGCAGGAGAGCTGCTGGGTTTGACTTTCTTGTGCGTGTATTCTTCTCCTTCAGTCTAGTTCACTTCTTTGTAGACCTGAAATTATTGGACAATAGTGTCGCCTTTGTCTTACCTTGAGTTCCCTTAGGTGGCTTAACTCTCCAGAGTTCCCCTCAGGAGGCATATTTAGGGAAGGGTGGGCTTTGGTGGTTGCAGCTTCTTCATAGAGTTTTGCCATAATGGGCAAAAAGTCCTTCATAACAAGGTTTAAGCCATTAATAATAACAATTCAGTCTCTGACACCATCACTTTCAATGTTGGTGATGACCTTTGAAGAAGGACAAAATGCAAGGACACAAATATATTTTAAAAACAATTCCTCTAAATACCTATTCAAATACAGAAATTATTTTCTTAATATCAGAGTGTCTTTTGTGCCTTTGTTCTGCTCACCCAGGACAGGGTTAATAACAGCTTATAAATCCAAGAGTGTGGTTCTTTTACTAGTACAGAAAGGATGTTATGGCTTTCTTTCATTGGATTGTTTTTTAGTATCTTAATTGCAGTAAATTAAAATAATTAGAGTGAAATTATATGAACCCTTTTAGAATGATAATGAATGTTAGTGTAAATCATCAATATATTCTTACTACATTTTAGTTCTTACAGACAACTTCTGTGCCAGTTATGCTATCAATAGAATTCTGTGCATTTAGCATAAAGAACAATATAATGTAATATTCCAGCCAAGCAAAGAATATTAATTAAGCTTTTGGTGAACCACATTGCAGATAAAAATTAGCAATGAGCAATATCCTAATAACAGGCATACATGTTAACATAAAATGAAATGGGTTCTGTAAAACTTCTCACACATAAATGTATAGCTTGTTACTCACAGATTAGTAAAGCAAAATAAACTAAATTAAATGGAGTGCCTTCAAAGTATAACGATCATACAGAGGAGCTGCACATTGCAAGAGTTATAATAGCAGTTATCTTGACATTTTCTGTTTAGGATTTTACTACTTTTAATAAAGAGCATACATACAATACCACCACACTCTCTGCAGTAGTTCTTTTCCAGCTTCATCACTGGATTACTATTGCTGCTGAATGCCCTCTAGCATTATGTAATGTGACTAACAACCTGAGAACAATTTTCTATCTCATCCTTTCCTGAAGGAGAGTAATTGTGTTTCTAATACTGTTATATTCATAAGACTTCCTCTCTCACAATCTCTAATAGCATACACATTTTTTCTGCATGTTCATGCTAAAAGAGTTGTGTCATTTTGCTACTGGAGCAGAATGTGGAAGGTTGTGTGGTAACTCTGCTGCTATTTGTAGATGTTGGCATGTCTTTTATCCCTGATTTACAAAGAGTTTTTTCCCTTTGACATGTCCCTCCTTATGCCTAAGAGGGAAATAACTAAAATAAAAATATGAAAGGGCAATTGTGATAACCCCTTATAAAGAATTAAGGGAAAAGAATGAAACCCAGGAAACATTTTTTCCCCCAGGGCATTTCAGTAATATTCCCTGAAGAACACAGAGATGTGTCTGTGCTAGGGAAACCTTAGTGGAGTCTCTCAGATGTCATTAAAAGTTGGAGGAACACTACCCAGATTCTTGCATGCTGGCCATTAAACTGATCACTTAAAACCTTGAGTGTGAGTTAAAGCATCTCCGAAATGACTAAACACCATACGTTGTTTTCAGCCTTAAAAGAATTAATTAAAAAACAACAACAACAACAACAACAACAACAACAACAAACCCTCTTACAATAACCAAAACCCCCTACCACTCTCAAAATTTTCATTTTCATGCATTATCATGAACATAGCAGCAAGGAGATACCCTGATCTGTGATGGTATGTTTAAATTCAGTGATGTGAAATGTCTTAACATTCTGTAAGTTTTGCTGCAGACTAAATCACAGGTGGCTTCCAAAACTAGGCAATCACATGATAATGAAAATAAGTCTGGTAAAAAAAGAAAAAGTGGGGGAATATAAACTAAACTCCTTTGTAGAATAAGCCTGTTGCTAACTGACTGGGCTTTGCAATAAAATGTCATTTGAAACTACTGTTATTTTATATAGGGTATGGCACCATTTTTTCAGACATCTGTTATTTGGACTGCTGTAGGAAAAATGTGTGAATGAATGGATGATCACTGTATCTCCATAGTTGATATGTTTTGTTATTTTCTCTGCAAGTGAAAATAATCCTAAATTTAAGATGGAGTCTGAGTTAAGGCAGTATTTTAGTATCCTATTATAGATGAATTTAAACTTCTTTCTTGGATTTGTGATAACATTTGTTAACTCAGTTGACATAACATTTTGCTGGAAAGCTCATGTACAATCTAGTTGCTAAGTATGAAGAGGTCAATGGACTTGCAAGGTTAAAAATACTTTTTCCTATGTTGGATAAATGTGAGCGGTCTTTCTTTTAACTATGTGAAATATTGCTGGAAATGCACTCAGCTGATAGAACACACTTTTCAGTTGGAAGCTGAGGGACGGAAGGTTAACTACAGATTTGGCTTCTGAGCTGATGCCCAGAAGAGTGTGGGCTCTAACATGACATTTTTAGAACAATGAGAAACATTGCAAGCCCTACAGAGTATAGCAGTGAGGATTTGTAGATTTGGTTTATGTTTTTGAACAGCTGCCTGGCATGCTTAGGCTTCAGATGGTAAATGTTATCATGGCAGAAGATCCAAGAAAGAATGACAAAGGTTGGTCTGCTCTAAATTTAATCTGTGACTACTTGAGCAGGATTTTGAAACATTTTTTCTTAGCTACTCAGAAGACTCTTGTCAGTCAGGAGGTAATATTACTAAGGAAGCAAATTGTGTCCTCAAATGAGAAATCTCAGTATGGCAGTTCAAATCAATTTTGGGGCCGTCTAAAGACCATATGGATACTTTATGTACTATAGCAGATGGTAATTATGATTGGCATCACTCTTGCCCTTTAAACAACATCAAAAAAATAACTGCTCTCCTTATTCCCTGCTCATTCTCAGAACATCTGCTCCAATAAAATATGCTGTTGCTTCAGTTACAATAGCTACTTTTACCATTATAGACCATCTTCTATTAGTCAATCAGTGCTACAACCCTTAAAGAAAAGAGACATAAAGACATAAAACTACAATCTATTCAGTGATTACTGGCATTTAAAATAAGTCTAGTCTCACTATGACTTTCGGTGTCAGTCTTCAGATCTCACTACCCGAAGACACTGCCAAGCATGGGAAGACTGATTGTGTGTGACCTGTGGGTCCAAAGAAGGCACCACATTGTAGGAGTCCTACAATAAAGTATCTGTGGGCTTTATGCTGCTATTCAAGGATAAAATGAGGTCTAAAATCTGAAAAAGAATAAAATAAACAGAAGAGGCAGGAGTATGTATAGCATAGTGTTCCACCAGTGCATATACCTCTGGCTAACCACAAGTCTTGAGAAGGTGAGCTGTGCACACTTTTGCACACTGGTGTGGGTTTAGTAGTCTACTATTGTGGTATCAGACTGTATATTTATTGTCATTAACTACTGTATAAACAGAACTATAAAGGGAGATTTTCTCAAAGCAGTAGGTCTGTGGCATGAATGCTGATGTTACACATTCTTGTCTGTACTCATCCTGCCTGTGTGTGTAGGCTGAGCACCAGTGTCTGGGCTGGCTTTTGTGAAGGCTACCTGCATTTTGCCAGGCTGAGGGCGGGCTGATGCATGAAGGTGTGCAAAGCCAATGCAACAAAATGCCACATGCATGGACATGCACTTGTAGTCAGAATTACTGTCCTCCAGCAAGTGAAGGTGATGTGGTAAGAAGAGTGCTTCCTGAGACTTTGTTTCTGTCTCTATTTCCAAAGCTGACCTATGTAGCCCCTTGGTGTTCACAATGATCAATGTTATGACTAATTCCATACTGCCAGACACATTGGTTTTCCTGGCTAATTATGTCTTATAACCTGTTTTGATCCTTAGCCAATCCTGTTTGAGATGCCCTACTGTGCAGTGTTTGTAAACCATGAGTAGGTCTATAAGTATTGATGTCTGCTCAGCTGTAAAAATTACTTGGGCTATGCTTCTTCCTGAGCTCCTGTTTTTTGTCTTCTGATGGATGAAAAGAAGAGGAGAATTTAAAACTGAGTTCTATTTTGCTGCAGAGAACAATATGCTATGAAGAGATATCATCAGTTCTGACTGGTGCTGGCTGCCTGGAGTGTGATTGATCATTAAGAAATGAAGGTATCATCCCTACACCTTCTGAGATGCTATGACTGAGAAATGCCCAGATTAAAGCATCGGCCCCACCTCAGCCCAGCTTCTGCTCCATCCTCTACAGCCTTTTCCATAAGGCTTTATGATTCAAGAATATAAGTTTAAGCAGATTCGGTGACCTAACTGTGCCATAGGAAAAGCTAAGATAATCTATACACACAGACAAACAAACATCCCCAAACCCAAAAAATGGAGCAATATTTGTAAATGTTTCCCACACTTGTTTCCACTATGAGAGTGCTTTCAGCTTCCTCTCTGTTTTACCAAATTGGGCCAAAAGGATGTCTATAGAGAACAGTCAATCATGGGGATGAAGAATAACCACTTTATTTTTAATCAAATAATGGAATCTGCTTGCAGCAACAAATTAAGCAGATATTTCCCACGGCAGCATCTTGCAGCTGCTTCTCCAAATATGCTGATTTCTATTCCTCTGCCAAGAACATAAGAGGAACAAGAACTAAAATAAGGAATGGGATCTATCTAACTTCTCACTTTAAAGTGAACTTTGCACACTAAAGGCAGGGAGGGATGCAACTCCTAGATGATAACTGGCCATTTGTTTCAATTTAAATTAACATTTCGCAAATATTTAAAATTCACTTAAATTTAAAATTAATTAAATTTTGTGATTAAATATCATATGGAAAAACCTTATGGTGCACAGCCAACTGCCTGTTCCTGAAGTCTTCAGTTTATTAAAAACTGTTTAGACTTTTTTCCTAAATTAATTAAGCTCATGTGATCACTTAACATACATGTTCACAAAAGCATGCATACCCATATACACCTCTGGCTGATAGTGCTTTAAAATTCATTGGCCAATTCTAAATAAATTTAAAAAAATTACTAAGGAAGCAAACCTATTATTTCCCCAAAACACTCTGAGAATAAACAGTTGGAGTAGAAATGGAGATCAGTTAGCATGAAGGGGAGATAATAGTGGTTTCCAGCTTTTTTTCAAGCATGCACCAAAAAGTGTGCAAGAAGAAAAGGACTTTGACTGTGAGTTGGATTTTGGTGTTTGCACATTGTTGGATAGCAAAGGACTATTTTCAAAATTAAATTAGAATGTCATTGTCAAATGTTTTTAAATATTTAAACCAATTTTACACTCTAGACTTTTGCCACTGAGGAGACTACCCACAGATGCTATTGGATTTAATTAATGGGGCAGATATGTTTTATGATATGTCATTAATTTTTTTGTTTCCAGATGCCCGGACCTGGAACCTGATGGCAAATATGTCTTTTACCTTTCCTGTGCATTCTAGTTTGCATTTTCATGAAATTGTTTCAGGCAGCACATGATGGTCCTTGGCTAGGTCACATTGGAAGAGGGACGTAGTCTGAATTTGAATCAGGGTCAGAAGCAGCACTGCTTCAAGTAGAATGTACCTGACCATTTGTGTAAAGTGTGGGCAGTGACAAACAAACTGCCAAAAGCTGAGCTGGTTTTGCAAAGAATAGAACGTAAGTCCCTCAAGCCTTTAAATAAAATTTTAAGCTTTAGCTTAAGTCTGAGGTAAATCTGTACCAAAACTCTCAGCTTTACTACAGGTATTTGGCTGTTTTGAGACCTTGGATGCTATCAAAACAATGTATCACACATAAGCTATTAATCTTCTACCTCATAAAGCATATTTGCCAAAGCCCTTCTGAAAATCCATACCATCAATTAGTTCTTAAGAGTCTTTAATCTTTATATAGTCTATGTAGAGAAACAAATTACTTATATATTATTTTTAGCTCTATATTTGAACTAGATCTCATCCTTCAGAAAGCAGTCTCCCTTTTGAAATGAAAAATAAAATATTACTAATATTATTAAATTACAAATTTCAGGCCCTAGAAATGTTGTTCAAATCATGAAACCAGACAGTGGTCTCTAAGTGGACCAAAACCTGTGTTGGCCTGACTAAGAAGAAACCAGGCAGAGGCATAAGAAAGCAAAATTTGTTCCATTACTTGGAGGCATTTGCTTTGCAATGTCTGGAAGGTATTCCTGGGATATGACAGTCTGGCATGTCAGATTGTGACACTACAAAAACTATGCAGTACCTGATCCATAGGACCTGAAACCCTTTGAGGAAAGACCAGAACAGCATAATGCAAAGGGCTGTTCTCTGGTGCTTGGATGGGCCCATGGACTTGAGCACTGAGGGGGAAAAAAAGAGTCACTTCCACAGAGAAAAAAGACTTCCTGTTGTTACAACATGGATAAAATGCTGAGTAAGAAAGGGGACATTTCTTCATATTTGGCAGAAACATGAGTGCTCTGGGAGCTTGAACCAGGCAGTAAGAGTATTACTGCACATTGTCACAGAAATGGTTATTTGTGAGCAAAGAGGGACAATGAAGGAATAATCTCCTGCATCACACTTTTCCCCCCTCCCCATCTCTTGCAGCCATCAGTAGTATGGCCAAGAAATCTCCCTTTGAGCCAAGGGTTGCAAAATCTTTTCACTGAAAGCATGGAAGCTGGCAGGAAGGCTGTTTTCATGCTTACATTGAAGCAAAATAGTAGCATTGCTCATAAGAACAAACAAAAAGATTTCCCTCAACCAAAACATTGAAACTTAGACTTGGAATAGCAAAAGAAAAAATTCAAGCAGATGAAAAACATTAAACACGGGGGTTTCAGTGATTGTGAGAGATGGCATCAAGTGATCTGTGTGAAGGAGAGTACTCAGTTTGGAAGACAGATGTGGGGATGATGATATTTAAATCTTCACATTTCCCTGGTACATCACCAGATGCAGAGAAAGTGTGAACCATGAAGGCAGCCATTGATGGCTTGCCAGAGGCATGACACAGAGAATAAGCAATAAGAGAGCAGAAGCCATGATGCTTAGAAAGAGTTTTTTAACCCCTGTCCTTCACTGTGATCTCTTTTTCAGAAGAAAAATGGTTGGTTTTGTGGGGAAATTTTGCTTTCTATCATCTAATATCTTTCAGTTGTGTATGGCAAATGTGAACCAAAGAGTGAAATGATAGGCACAACTACAGATGCAGGCTGTTCATCCCTCTCAGACTGTGTGCTAGGAGGTTTCCACAGCACAGCTTTCCCATGCAGCTCTTTCTCTTCACCTCTGTCCCCCACCCTGTGTACTTTTTCAAGTGCACATTTTGAGAAAGAACTGGGAAGGCATGAGGAGGAAAAAGTGTTTCTCACCAATCTGCTGGCAGGATGCACACACACAATATGTACCTCTATGAATCAGCAGAATGGCATCTTAAAACCTCAGTTTCCTTGCATGGGGTGCAAAGAGATACTCGCTGGGACCTTCTCCTGTATTTGCATTATCATATTTCTATGATTCCCAAAATGTTTATCCTGTGGTCAGCTGGGACTTTTTCTTACTCCCAGGTTTTTGTGTTTTAGTGGTTAGAAATCTGTTTTTTAGGAAAAGAGAGAAACTTTTGGCACTAAACTGTCTCACAGTTTATTTTGAAGGAGATCAATAACACTGCATAGAATTGGAAAGCAGTTTCTCTCTAAGAATGCTTTGTTTTTCTGTGGTTTTGCCTTGGGAAAAGCTAAAATATTAGCTTGGAATCACCATTTCCACTAAGACTCCCAAATCCTTACCTTTTTAAGAAGGATTTTACAATTACCTGGCTGTACTCTATGAGCTACTATGTATTGATAGTAAATTATGGTTTGTGAGGAAAGCCCATACAAGATAAATCCTTCTGTAACAGCTCATATCACAATGCATTTCTGTTTCACTAAGTCATATATAGTCAGGTAGAGTTTTCTACCTGAAAACCTTTTTTTTCATTATTTCTCTAACTTTCATGTATCACTCTGAGGGTGGCCATGAAAAAGAAGACTGTTCATTATCCAGTTGTATACCTGTTTACGTTTAAGGTCTCTTTCCATGTTGATATGGCAAAGATCATATTGATAAAGCACTCAAAATAACCCTTCTCTGATTTTGAACTTATATAATTTTTGCCACCTTAGATAAAACTGAGAGTGTGCTATAATTCTATATTATAAAGCTGAGTCTATTCAGAAATTTGTAGATGTTGTAAAGTTGTATCTTAATACTTTAAACATAACTTTTTTTTTCACAATCTGCACTTTGTTAACCGGTCATATAAACACTCTAATAGCACAAATAAATATGTTTATATTTTTGTATAGTAATTTCTCTTATATCAGCTGTAATAGACAATTTTTTATACTTAAAAAAATGGATCTAGAAGAAGCATAGAGGAGTACAGAAGAATACGAAGCTCCCACATTCTAAATCTAGACCCATAATAATTTCTGACATTTTACCAGCTCAATCATTAATTATGCCCAGACTGTTCTTTCTTTGGAAATATATATCCATGTGCTGATTTATAGCTTCTATAGGTGGTCAATCTTTGCCTCATAGTTGCATCTTGACCATATATTTCAAAAGTGACATCTTTCTCCCCAGATTCCTAAGATGTTTCAGAAATTTCCCTGCAAAATCAGCAGCTGAAAGAATTTCATGATAAATCTTTCAATTGTATTTTATATGTTTTCTGTATCCCTGCAATGAATTATGCTATCCTCAGACCTTAAGTACAATGAATCTGATTAGCATTCTATCCAATAAATAAAATGGTACACTATCAGATAACTGCAAATTGCTCAAAATATTCTACTGGAAGCACACTTCACTCCATTTTTTTTAACCATCACAATTCTGATGATGATAAGATTATTATTTTTGTACCAAATATATTAAAAATAGATGAATAGTATAATAATTCTTAATGTTTGACCTAATTTCTTTTGAGGCAAGCTTAAAGGATAAAAAAATTAACCTTTTTTTTTTTTTTTTTTTGTCTCCTTGTCTTACTCCAGTGAAAATGTGCTTTGTTTCCTGTTTGTCTTTCAGGGCAGACTTAGCTCTCCAAAGTTGAATTAATGGCTCTGAATGCATCCTAATGAATGAGATTTTCTGCAAGCATTTATCATTTCACTATCTGAATCCTTCCCCAATATTAATTAATCTATCCATTATTTATGGATTGTGTTAAGAGCTGTAAAGACTGAAAGCCAATGCTAAAATTTCACCTCTCTACTCTATCCCATAATGAAGAATCTAGCTCAGGAGGGGACTGTGAAATCAGATGGTAAAATTGTGAGTTATTGTATTTCTGGAGAAAGCATGGGAGACAAAAAAATAAGTTATACTCTCCCTGCTCCTCTAGAAATTGGCAAGGGAAAATAGTGGACAGAGTAGAAGTGATGGAAAATTTGGACACAGGAAATCAGGAAACACAGGACAGGAGGGTAAGAATATAGTGAATGGAATATGAGTAATTTTTTGGGTTTATGCTTGGTAATTTTATCCTTTCAGAGTGGAGGATAGAACTCCATACAACCAGATCTGCATCCCACAGACACTATTCCCCAATTTTTCTCTGGAAATATGTCAAAAACTTCTAAGGTACCATTTTTTTTCCCCCTTACTGAAGCTTTGTTGATGTTTAACCAAGGAGATTTAAAGTTTAAGAGACTAGACTGCTTTCCTTTAGCAAAGGACATGCAGGTCCTATTCTCTTCTCTTGCTTTCTCTTGATCCATCTCATGTAGAAAGAAAATGGTTCACTTTTTCTCACAGACATTTTAGTCAAAATTTGTATTTTTATTAAAGTATTCTTAAATAAACTGCATTTTTTCTAAGAAGAGTTTTGTTGTTTCCAAAACAATTGTGCTAGAGAGGATCTGAAAATTTAAGTACTATCTAGTCCATGACACTGTGTTTTTCCCAGAAGAAAAGCAAGTAAAAAGCCTAAAGAGAACAGACTATTTGGGTCCACTAGACTAGATCCACTTAGCCACTTTTTTATTTTGTATCATAGTATGGCCACATTTCTCCTGCACCATCTGCTCTTTCAGAAGCTGAGCTCTCTTTTTTTATGCCACACCTGTGAATTCAATCCTGTTTTGACCATTACCTGTGATAGAAACACAAATTCTTGTCTTCAAACTTTAATATTATCATCTGCCTTTGTAACTTTTTTATTATTTCAAAATTTCTATTTACAATTCATGCTTTAAAACTCTTAGAAAACACTGGAATTTTTTTCTGACTGATAAGCCATTCTAAAACTGTGGTGTTAGATGTATTAAAACAGTGCAATTAAAGTGTTTTCTATGACTTTGGGGAACACTATCACAGGATGGAATGGGTCAGGTTGGAAGGGACCACACGAGGTCATCTGGTCCAAATTCCCTGCTCCTAGACACATGGCACAGGATTGCATCCAGATGGTCTTGAATATTTCTTGTGGTGGAGACTCTGCAACCTCTCTGTGTAACCTGTCCCTCTTCCTGGTCACCTGCATAGTAAAGACATTCTTCCTCATATTCAGGAGGAACTTCTGTGCATCAGTTTCTGCCAGTTGCCCCCTTGTTTGTTTAGCTTGGGCTGGTAGTAACCAAATATATTTGTCTTTAATCAGCTTTAATCAGTCTCCCACTGGAAATTATACTGTTGTTGAAAAAAACTTAATAAGTATGTAAGGAATCCTATTCTTTCTCTTTTACAGACTTCATAAAAAAGCAAAAGAATAAATCCCAAAAGTATGTGCTGGAATAGCCATTACTAGGACCCAGGGTCTTTTCTCAAACTTTTAGAGATTAGTTTTTTTCCTGGCAGATGAACAAAACTGGATATTAACAATTCATGTCACCTACCTTTATGTTTCTCAATAGCTCCTCTCTTCATACTTAACATGCAGAAGGTATATATTGTCTGAAGAGGAAAGCCAACATTAGAGGGAAATATAATGTCTTTCTATACAATTGTTCCTCTTCAAAATGGTGCTATTACAGGTGCTATTACAGCTGGTGATTGCAGTATTTTGTCTTTGTGTTATCTGAGATCACTTTCTTTTCATGTCAGTTGCAATGTGTTACGATGGGTATAGAAAATATTTTAATAAGAGTAATATTTTATAGGTAGCTTTGGGGATGGAAGAACAGTGCTGGCTTTTTGTTCATTGTAATGTCAGTTCTCTTGAATTCCTGACTGGCCAATTATTCCAACTCTGCTGGAAAGCTGAGCAGGTGTTAGGGTAAAACTTGAGAAGTTATGTCTCCATCTGTCTGTAGTTCTCCATGGTGCCCTGAGGCTATACTGTCCCTTCATATCTGTTCCTTGCTTCCACAGTGGGGACCAATAAATGAATAAAACTCAGAGAATAAATAAGAGCACAAGAAAGTTGAAAATGTGCTCTTCATAGCTGCTATAGACTCAGATAGCTTCTCCAAAGACAGAGTAAATATAGTAAATATATGTACAGAATTCCTGGTATTATCCATTTGTCTCCTTGTCTTCTCAGTCATATGTGTATTCTTATGTCTGGGGAAAAAGCCCCAAGCAACAAAACAGCAATGCTGCCCAGTCCCCAGAAACTGAACCTCATAAACTCTAAAATTTTAAAAGTATTGCTTTTTGGAGAATAACTTTTTTGGTGGCTTAGCAAATTCCCTTTCACTTCGATGTTTGCAAGAAGGATAGCCCTCTTCTCTATTCTTACTTTTAAGACATGAGTCAGGCTCTTCCTGCCTCTTATCTGGAAGCTTTTGCAGTATCTAGAATAACAGAATAATGGACTAATTGAGGTTGGAAAAGATAGTTAAGATAATTGAGCTCAGTTTGCTAAAGAAATTGCATTCTGGCCATCCTGAAGACTCTTGGCAGTCACAATTCCACTACCAGAGATTTTAGCTGCTGGGACCAAAGTCTCTTTGCAGTGGGCAGCTCAAGTGAGCCAAAGGGTCCCTGCCTGACTTCCTACACCTCCCACACTCACATGGTCACACAAGGTTTCCTTACTGGGTGGACACCTGGTTTCCCCTTGAAGAGTCTTGGATATCTTGTTCCATAAAGCAATTTATTCAGGGTGCAGTAACACGGAAACAGCTGAGTCCTCCAAGGAGGGACCCCCAACAAAGAAACCCCATGGCTTTTATACCCTCACAGTCTAAACAAGCTCAAGTCTTCCTCTTCTTACTGAGTCTTCAGCTCCTGCCATCTTTTCACCTGTCCAATCCCTGGCCAGTGACACTGGTCTTCATGCCCTTTGTAATAGAAAGGGCTGGTGGTTCATGTCCTCTTGTCTCAGACTTGCACCCAGTGGCTGCTGCAGCTTGCAGACCAAGCTACCTGCACCAGATGTATTCTTCAATAAATCCTTGCTGGAGCACTGCCAAGTCCACCACTGAAGCATGATCCTAAGTGCCATGTTTGCCATGTCTTTCAAATACCTCCAGGGATGGTGACTCAGATCTTATAAATCTGTGAAACAGGTTTTCTTCCATTGATTTTTGTACCTGTGTGCCTTTCATATCTTAATTGCATTAAGCCAGAAGCTAAATATTTATTTTTGCTAATCTCTGGCTTTGAGTAAGCTTAAATCTTGGGATAATTAGAAGTGGATTATGCCTCCAGAGTACATAAAAGAAGGCAAATCTTTATGAAGGCTTTTCCTTGTACTTCATGGAACTGTTACTCCAGAGAACAAACTTTCTGTTTCCTTAGTAATTCTGTGACCCTGTGATTCTGAACTGGCTAGGAAAAAGGAATTGTTAGTGCAGATTAGGCTGTGTTACAGCACTGTCCCTGGATGATGGGAGAATTCCTTGTGGAACACACGAATATTTATGAGGGGCAGACCACTGAAATTGCTGGGTTAATGTAGAGGTCTCCATAAATTAAAAAACTAAATTTAGCAGTGTTTTTTGTCACTCTGAACCTAATCTTCACCACGGTTTGTATTTTTGGATTGTACAGGAAGTCCTTTTGGAAGTGACAGAGTGCAATGCATACATACAGAGTAATGTTCCTGAAATGGGTTCCTGTCTAAACAGTGGTATGTCAAGTCTGCTTCTTGACTACTTTGAATTTAATTAGTATATGCAATTGAATTAAGAGGAACTATTTTACAAGTCATTCCTTTCCTACAAAGGACACCATACCCATAAGAGGAAACAAAGATTGAACCTGTCCAGACAAGGGGAATTTCTTGTGGTCACAGGTTATTGGAGATTAGAAGAGGATTAAAGGCCATCCAGGAGGTCTCATCCAGGAAAATTGGAGACATCCCAGGCACCAGAGTAAAGTGACCATTGAGATCCAGCTCAAAGCTGCAATAAAACTACTGAAGAAGCTACAATCTGCTCACAAAGATAATGCTGGCAGAAGAATTCTGTGTTAACACTTTTTATTTCTACTGTCTCACCTAATGTTTTTGATTTTCCTCATAAGGTGAATTTTCCTAAATAATTTTTAACAGAATCTGGCTGAACTGGAAAACCTTCTGTACCTAGAGGAAGTAGCCTGTGATGGGTAATTTAGCTGGATTGATCTCAAAGCCCTGGCTGACCTGTCATACTAACATGATCCTGATTGATATACAAGAACCAGAAACTCAGAGTTTGTACTCTTTTTACTGTATGCACCTTCAGGTTTAATTTTGCCAGTGATTCAGACTGAAGACTTGCTAAAGCATTTACAGTCTTCCATGCAGCCTCTGTATCTGTTCCATAGAAACCTGTAGTATACAGAACTGATGTGAACTTCCACCTTATATCTTAGACAGAGGTGATGCATGCTTCTGGATCTGGGGTCTGGGAAACCTGCATCCTCTTGTTTAGATACAGCCAGTGCCACCAGCAACATCTCCTGCCTGAGCAAAGATGGGCAGTGGGATGCAAATATGGTGCACTTCACAGTATGACCACAAAGCTCTTCTCTGGAAAAGCAAGATAAACCCCTTCTGTGTTACTCAAGATTTTGAGGAGAAGGGCAGACAATTTATTTCTGCAATACAAAACCTGTGGGATATCTTACTTCTATGGCAAAGTTGAAAAACACACACAAACCAGAAATTTGCCAGAGATTACATGTGTGATGCAATTACTTAGGACAAAAGAAGAAGTCCTGTGTGTTAGAATATGTTATACATAATGTATATTTCCAAGATGAATATTTGTTCCAGCCCTAAAATGAGTTTGCAGAAGAAAAGGGACTGCTTTAATTATACTATTTTGTACTGCCCACCAAGAGGTTCTCTTGAATTTAAAGGAAAACAGTGCCAAATGATGTTTCTTGTCTTAAAAAAACAAAAAACAAAAAAACCACATTACCTTCTATACAATTATGTGATAACTTTAATAGCCTATTGAGAGAAATTCAGGGATTGTTTAGGCATAAGGGAGTTTCAAACTACAGAACTCAATCTGTGCAAACCAGACCATGGAGAAATGCAGTGTTATTTACTGATGGCTCAGGGAAATGAGCACTTCAAAATCTTAAAAAAAGAAGCCTGTATGCTTAAGAAATATAAGTTCAACAGAAAATAAAAGCCTCAGCCAAACAAAGCAAAATTTGACCATCTAACTTTACAGTAAAGGAAGCCTATAAATAATTCATTGGTGAGCTACTGGTCCAGGTAAAAATTAAAGTACATGGTGGAAGAAAGACTGATTTGGTGACCTCTTTTGAGAGAAAAGAGAAAAATCCTTTAACGTGAACAGGCTTCAAAGTAAAAACAATATCTTCAGTCTTTCAAGAGCACCTTCATATCCTGGAAAGCCCCTGAGTTTGCCTTGGAGAAGATGGCAATTAAGATGTGAGTTATGTGCGTGGCTTTGTCCATGGTGATCTTTTTTCTTGCTAGCAGTGACTGAAATATGCTAAGATTTTTGCTTCTTTTAAAGGCTGGGGGGCTTACAACAGTCAAGGTCCTCCCAAGGACCGACGCAGAAGTGTGCCCAAGGCAGAAGTGGGAAAACCAAGTTACTCTGCTGCCCTGATATGTAAACACTTGGTGTGTGTGGTGAGAACTTGCTCGTTCTAAGCAGGAGTTAGGCAGGGCTAAAACTAAAGCTAAAATATTTGTTCAATAACTGAACAAGACAAACAAAATTTGGTCAGTCTGGGATGGACAATGATGGGAGAACTTTGAGCACAAAGCTACTCATACTGAAATAATCCTGTCCATGAGGCCAAAGTTGTCTGGGAAAAGATGCTAAAAATAACAGCTTTTTGGTACTGTGGCAAATCTGGAGGAAATAAAGAAAAGACAGATGATGTTGCATTCTGATCGTGGGCGATCCGATCAGCACATGTGCCAAGAGTGGCCGCGTCCCGCCTCTGCTGCAGACAGGAGGGATCATGGTCCGCCACACCTGGGGTCCCGGACTGCCGATAAATGTGGACCCGTGCTGAAGGATTCAGGGTAAAGGAAGAGGAAGGACTCTTTGCTTGCTTCTCTGAGCTGCTTTATTCCTTTCCTGTGCAGGAGTGGGGGCAGCCACAGCTGCAAATTGCTGCGCCACTTAGGTGTTGGCAGAACGCGGGAGCTGGTGGCTCGAAGGGGTGGCAGAGGCAAAAAGCCAGAAACAGAGAAAAACAGCGGCTTTTATGGAGGAGGGGGGGGCCTCCCCAGGTGGAGATTGTCTATTGAATCAATGGCTAGATAGGAGGGGTCCAGGGGAACAACTGTAAACATTGGCATGAAGCCACATGCCAACGGGAGAAAGGGAAATATCATAACTGACAGTGAACTGTCTGGATAAAGGGGTGTAACAAGTTATGACAGACAGGGAAAAATCTGGAATTATCATAACTGCCATGGGGAGACAGGTGGCAAACAACCTCAGACAGAGACCAAACACATTATCTTCAAATCCCTACAGGCAGGGAGACTAAACATCTTCAAAAAACCCCCACTGCTACAGACAGATAGGAATATGNCAGTGAACTGTCTGGATAAAGGGGTGTAACAAGTTATGACAGACAGGGAAAAATCTGGAATTATCATAACTGCCATGGGGAGACAGGTGGCAAACAACCTCAGACAGAGACCAAACACATTATCTTCAAATCCCTACAGGCAGGGAGACTAAACATCTTCAAAAAACCCCCACTGCTACAGACAGATAGGAATATGCTGCTGGGAAGAACTTGGAGGAAGACCAAATATGGAAGTATGGCAAGAAAGTGAGTCTGAACTCAAAAAGAATAGGGAATAAGTTTTAAAACCATACATGGGAAAAAAGAGTAAAAAATGGATGTTTGCTCAGCAGGAGTGTGGATGCCAACAGAGAGCCAGTAACACTGCCTTGAATGCCTTGGCTCATCACAATGCTGAAGGGTCATCCTGCTCCACAGACATGCTGTCCAGAGTTGCAGAGGGAAATAGATTTGTGTTTCCATACTAAGAGAACTGGGATTGAGTAGTGCTCAGGTATGTGATTCATTAGACTTAAAAGCTGTAATTAATAGCTTTATAGTCAAGCATAATAGGCTGCATTATTATATAATTGTTATATTGCCAAGATAATTTATTCTTTTACTTCTCTACCAATTTTCTAATGGTTTTCTCATTAGTCAATAAACATCTTAATCAGCTAGCCTCTGATTTAGCTGTGGGAGTGTGGTACTGTGGCTGCAAAGTGGTGTTGGAACGGATGCTGTCTTTCAAGGGCTGAATGTGTATCACTTTGGAAGACCATAAGTGTCTCAGAGCAATCATCATTTGATGAGATCTGTCTTCTCTGTGGTACCCCCCACTTGTCTTCCACAGTCAGGGACAAGTATAACCTAATATACACAAGTAAGATCAAGCCTTTATCTTACCATTTTAAAAATTAGTGCTGCTCTTAAAATGAAGATGTCTTTTTGCCATTAGCGAACTTCAGCTAATGATGCATTTGGGAGTAAATGCTAGCTGTCACGCAAGGCAACACACAAACAAAACCCCAGTTGTTTCTTGTTCCTCAGGCAACATTTTGCAACATTTTATTCAAGATCAGATGCTACTTTATTCTAAGGACTCTTGTATCACCTACTTTAATGATGATTACTCCAGACTTTCATAGCAGTGGCTAGCGTGGGAGACGGTGGAAGTGGCTCTTCTGACTTCACCTGGCTTTTTCTCATTCGTGTTAGTCAGGAGATAACATGTTATGTTTTTTGCATACATTCTTACACTCCTTACAGTCTCAATTATGCTGCTTCTGTGTTAAAATTATTCCACAAATAAAAAATTGTGTTATTATCTCTGTTAAATACTTCAGTCAAGTTTTTTTCTCTTCTGCTTTTAAAGACAATATTTTCTTTTATAAACAAGGATTAATTTGAAATACTTTAAAAACATTTATAGTCTTTTAAAGAACTTAGTATACTCTTAAAGGCTTTTGATTTGCAAGAGATTTATAAAGAGAATAAAAGATGCTACAATGAATGAGAAGAGTGAATAATAGGAATTACTTGGACAAGAAATGAAGCTGTATTTAATATACTCTGGCTGCCCATAATTTTCTTTCTACTAGATGCCCTTTGGAATATGGTGTTAGGATACCTAACTTGCTGCATGAAGAATTTTCTTTTAATGTAACTTACATTGAAATGAATAAGTAAATGCTCATATTGATTTGAAGGTATGCTTTTGCCTTACTTTTGGGTACTTTTAATGACTTGCGTGTAGTTAGAAAAAAATGTGTGACTGGCCAAAAAGCCACTAAATCTGCACTGTGAGCAGCAGCATTCTCAGGTAAGCACATGTAAATTCAGACTTATATTCTGCTCTAGCCGCTGCTGTTTGGAGATTTTTAGATACCTTGGTTTCTCATAGGCTATAATCCAGCCACATCTCACTGCAAGGTTTTACAGCCAAGCTTTGTGCCAATCCTCTGATGAAAGTTCCTGACATGCTGACAGAAGCATCTCACTGGGAAAGGACCAAGAAAAATTTATGCTGTAAGTTGACGTCTTTTATAGGGGAGGAAATGAAAGGATCTAAACTGAGAGTCACAATCATTAAACAGCCAATAGCAAAATAAGCAGCTGGCACAAAAATTGAAGGATGAGTATGTGTGCACATACATATGTATTGATTCAAAGTGTCATGGCAGTTAATTAGACACTTTGTGACTTCTTTTGCAAACTATAGATCAGTTAAGGAATAGTGGCTGGTGGAGAATGCTAACTACTTGATCATATGCGCAGTAAGAAGATATAAAGGGTCTCTTCACATTTGTTGTCACAAGCCTTTGTAAAATTTTGAAAGTCCTTTCCATATTTCTAGGTCAAAAAAGGATGGATTTTGTAAAGCAGAAGAAAAAATTGCTCATATAAAAATATTTTAAAGTAATCCTACAACGATATATCTGTTTTTCACTCAACTGTAGAGGTAATGAAAATGTGGACTCTTGTAACAAGAACTGCTCTAAATGAATGATATTTTTTATAGTGTGCACTTGATCTCATATGATTTTTAAAATTCTTAATACAATTTTTGATAATGAAAGGAGACCTCACAGAGCTCTTTGCTTCTACTACAAAGACAATCACATAAAAATTGTGTACAGATTTTATTTTTATTTCTGTGTAATTACTAAATAATATATGAAGATTTTTTTTTTTTTGTCACAGGGCAAGCAAATAACATCTTTGCCCTTTAATCCAAATGGTTGTCCAAAAGGAAGTAAATGATACCTTCAAGGACTGGATTTGGAACTCTTGTTTCATAGTTTTTCCTAGCTAAAATACATATGCCATAAAATTCAAAGGTTGTTGTGTCCTCTTACAATAAATGAAATCTACCTCTGCGTGACCTAGCTCTGATCTGCTATCAACCTTAGGCAGCTTCTCTGTTTGTAGCTCTCTTAAATATGTAAAGAAATGTAACTGGTTTCTTTCAGTGAATCTGTATGTCTGAAAAAACCTTCACTAAGCTACTTTTATCCTTGGATAGATTCATTTTAGGACAATCTTGCTGCATAACAGTATCTGTACCAGAAAGCTCAAACAAACCTAAATGGGAGATGAGAGGCAGAAGTTGGATAGTTGATTGGGATAGCAGCAGAGCTGCATCAATGATCAGACCAAACCTGAGGCTAATTTGTAGGCTGAACAGGTTGTCTGTGCTGACTTAGTTTAGCTAAGATTAATATACTGCTTCACATCCCCAGGACAGATAATCTCACCTTTCCTCTCATGTTTCATCTATCTTCTTGGTACTTTGGAGCTTTGTTTTTCTTTTATATTTTTCTATTTTTTTTCCTTTTTTCATTATTGGTAGAGCTGTTATAACCCACTCTTTTTCCACTTTTAATTCAAGGGAGGCTGACTTTCACCTCTGTCTGGGGGTTTCATCGTATCTTATACAGCTCTTGAGACCTCCTGCTGGGGAAGCAATCACCACAGCAAATCAGGAGGAGATTCAGACTTTGCTGCTCTTCAGAAAACAGCTGAAATGTACTGATCACTCCTTCCTCTCATCTCTCACTGTGTGCTCAGATTGAGAGAGTCCTTTATATTCCTGTTTTCAAATCCCTGTGTAGGACCAGTGCTGAAATCACCAAAATTAGCTAGTTAGCAAGTTCAGGTTAGTTAGCCTTTTGTCCATAGTTATATGAAAGGAAAGAGGAATATTTCAATGACTTTTTGCTGAATCATTACTTAGTTGGAAAGACTTGTATGATTCAGACTGGATTTAGCGTGGGGGGAGCTTGAGGTAATTGGGTGGGGAGATATGAAATGCAGAAAAGAAAGAGGGAGCTGCACTGGGTAGTAAATGTCAGAAGCACTAAGACCCAGGTCTGTCAAGTTCACAGATGAGATGTAAGCCTGAATCTTTCTTAATTCAGCAAGTGCCTGGATTTTGTCTCTTCTCACTGAATGAATATGAATTTACTGCTATAGAATGGATCCATGTCCGAATCTACTGTTCTATCAACAAGGCAGTAAGGGTAAGCAGGGACCTCAAATTCCTACACTAACTGTGATGACCCATGGAGCACTGGCTCATTGTTTATAAAGATGAAATTAATAAAGTCATTTATCGAGTAAGAATACTTAACAATACCTTTTAGGCTAGTCAAACAATGCTATGTGACTTACAGTCAGCTCCACAAAATTCATGCTGATTTCAATGACAGAATGATTGGTAGAGTAGGATTTGTTTTAAAGTACTAACTTTAAAGCTGAAATAAGTTAAGAAACTTACATAGCAGACACTTACAGCAGACTGTAGTCAATATCCTATAGGACTGTTTCTGATCCTATGACATATTTGAATTTATCTTTCTCTGCAAAAGCCTGATTTCTCTACTAGTTTGAAAGAACTCTGGTTGACTAGATAAAACTAATGCATAACTCCTGGAAATTTTCGGCATGGTGCCCTTTATTCCAGTCCTAAAGAAAGCAGCAAGTGCTAAAGTGGCTTTCACAGAGTACTGAACTTGTCGCATCCTGGACCAGCTCTAATGCATTTGCTGCAGAGAGGCTTGTTCTCAGGGCTCTCACCTCAGTGTGATGACAGACCTATGTCAACAGAAATGAATGGTGATGAATAGAGGAGTTGTTCGTATCTTCATAGCACAGCCACAATCAAAAGAATACATTTTGTTGCATTTTCTTTTCCATTCTTATTACTTACCCAGCCCACTCCCTTTGCGCAAAAGCAGAGATGTTGAAATTTCACTACAGAATACTGAATTTGAAGAAAAGCGCTGAAAAAGAAGGGGAATGGACCAATTCCCTCAAAATAATCATTGACTCTTGCTTCTGCTGACAGAGCTGGTGAGAAAAATTGCTGTGTTATGCAGCCTCAGATATTTGTTACCCAGCCCAAAGCTGTTGTGAGGCATCATCGACAATTGGCCTGGCAAGCCCTTCTCCAGCAGATGGCATTCATAGCTTGTTTCTCCTTGATAATGCACCAAAACCACACTGATGGCTATGCCTAAGCAAAGCTCTCTTGTTTCTGATCAGTGTGCCTGTTTCAGCTCTGCACCAAAATTTTTAACCCAAGCAACAGTGTCTTATAAAATAATGAAGGAAGAAAAGACTAAAAATAGCACCTGTTTTGTAAAATATAGGTGTGTGATTTTTTTCCCTCAAAATAAAAGCCTTGGGCTGCTGTCACTTTTACTTTCTTTGTATTATGATGCTTGTCATGTGTTCAGGAAAATAAAAACGGGTCATGAAACTGGTATGTGTGTGTGTGTGCATGTCTGCTACTATAAAATAAATCTATTTTGCCCTTTTTTTCATCTTTCCAGTAGCTAGGGGTTCCCCGATGAACATTAATTTATATAATAACATGGAAAGCCTTAGGAAAATTCATTGTCTTCAAAAAGATGGGATATTAATCAAAATTTAATAATAATAAAAAATGCAGTCAGAGATTATGGTACTGTTTCTCATTTTACCTTGATAAAGTCCTTTCTGAGCTTCCATCAAGGTCTACTGTGTTGTATTTCTTTCAACAGGCTCCATGTTGACAGGATGGCACACACAAATCACGGTCATACAATAAGCAGAGTGAATATTACTGCTGTTGTGGAACTGTAACTTTTCTTTTAAAGTTCCAAATTTCAAAGAGTTTGGAACTTGAAAAGAAAAGAGCACTCAGGGACAAAAACTTACAGCATATGTGCAGCTGTATGTTAAACTAGTATTCTAAAATATTTTGTGCTATTTTTTCCTATTACCTTCTAATAAGTTTTAGTTCAGCTTTCCAATTTTGTGAGGAAAGGAAACACTTATCATAAACATAATTCACACACACATATAAGCAAAAGCTCACATTCTTGTCAGACTCAAAAACATCAGAAAGGAAAATTTAACCAGAATACCTACTGCACCAAGTAAATACAGAGTGAGGGAAAAGTTATCCTGATCTTTAATCCACCTAGAATTTTACTACACCTTTATTAAAGTGAACTAAGTATTATGTTTATTACAAATGTTCTTATATATGGCCTCTCAAAGCATTATAGTATTTTTGAATCCTGGGCAAAAGATGCTCCCAGGTATGCTTGCATGAAGGAAAAATGCAGCTAGATAAAATGCAGGGGTATTGCAGAGCGTGGCACTTTGGTGCAGGTAACATCTGATTAGGAAACTTCTAACACAATACAGAGGCTTGCCATTGTCCTCATTGCTACAAATCTATCCCTCCTTGGGACTTGCTGGGAACCTCTGGCAGCTGCTGGCCATTTATGTGGACTCTGTGAGCTGAGTTGTCCTTATTTAAGTTTTCAATGCAGATGTCAGGCTTCAGGAGAACAGCAAATCACCTAACAAGGACCAGTTTTTCATCAGATGCTTCAAAGAAAGGAGAAGGCTGGGGGAGTTAGAAGCCAGACTGATAGTCTTATGCTCGAAGGAGCTGGATGTAGATCCTTTGTGTGTTGTAACTTCTTCAGCTGCCTGAGGACCAGTGGTTTTATATTTCTTTGCTTCATTTGCTGACTTACAGCTTGGCCATATTAGTGCTTCTTTGCTTGTAAAGGGTTCACTGACATTTTTTCTGTTCCAAGCCATTGAAATACTCGCACCTTATAATGTATAGATGAGAGTTCCAGAGAGAAATTATACACGTGGTTATTATACTTAGAAAAGGCCGAGAAAGATCTTTCTCCAGTATTTGGCAAACTCAGAACAGGTACCTATGTTCCTGAAATATGGGATCAGGGTGTTTTACATTAATTTTTATTTTCCACTTCCCCTTGATAATGAATATCAATATAATATAATAAATATAATTAAAGTGTAATATAATATGTGTGGAGACCAAAGGGAAATTTTCAGTGGTCATCAAAAGTCATCAATAGATTTCAGCTAAATAGTTCACCATTCTTTTTGTCTCTTTCTCTATTTTACAAAAATGCAGAAGTGCACTATGAGGTGTATATGGATATAGTGAAATTGTACACACAGTGGTTTTGTCTGTGTTGTGATCTGTACTAGTCTTTAAGGTCTACCCTAATACTAGTGGCTTCTGATAGATATTGTAAGAATCAAAGTCATTTAATTGCTGAACATTCAAAGTTTTGCCATGAAGTTTGATACATGCAATAGCCAACGTTTGCCTATCTTATATGATTTGTTTTTCTTTTCCTTTGGTGATAAAGCAGGTAACTACACACTAAAAAAAACCCAGCTCAGCTGGTAGACTGAGAATTACTGTCATGACAAACTGGATGCAAACTAGACTATCAAAATCAAATGACTTCAGAAACCTGGGAACAGGGTCTTATTAGACCCTTCCTGTCACTATTTCTGAGCTGTCTAAAAAAAGTTTTTGCAAAAAGTTGATTTAGCATGTTTGCTATCTCGGATGGAAGTAAAGGCATTTAAGTTTGGTGAAAGAATTTCAGAGAGAAGTCAGATAGATGATTCTCCTCACATGCCTTTGTTACATTGTACAAATTTAAAATTTAAAATTTCCTGTAATTGTTTTCTATTTCTTGTGCTTATGAAATGTATTTGATTCATATGATAACGAAAATGTTTAACTTCAGGAATTTTCTGGTTTTGTGGTATTTGATATTCCAAAAAAAGATTTGGGGAAGGCTGTAAAATTTTGTTTTGAGGTCATTATCCTTGAGGATGTGAAGGGACAACTGTGTTCCACAGTTCTGCTGTACCCTTGGGTGAATAACTGGCTTACCTGTGATATCTGTATCCTCTTTCAGCTTTGCATCCACCTTTTCTGCTTCTCCTTGCAGTTTTGCCTTACAAAAGACTTTATAAGGTGGAGCCACGTTTGCAGTTGCTGCAGTAATTGCAAAGTTCTTGTTGGAATATTCTGGTAATAATTCAAAGCTGGTACCATTTGGAGGGATTTCTTTTCCCTTCTCTGAACAGCTTTTTCAGCATGAGTGAGGTACAGAAAATGCTTTTTGCAATGTCTGCTGTTGGTGCATTTCTGTCTATTGCTTTTCTGTTTTCAGCAGTTCATTTGCAGTCTGTGCTTCTGATTTTTTCCTAGATTCATGTTATCATTAAGTTAACTACAGTCTGTTCCTTATTTTCTCAGAGTCTGATGCTGAGTGGTGTTTGTTGAAGGCTTCTCAAGAATGCTGTGCCTTATCTGCTTTATTGACAGGGTGAGGTTTGAGGCTTTTTGGTTGCACACATTTGTAAGAGTTTTTCCCTCACTGCATTTGACTGGTCCATTTCTTCCTTTGAAATATCCACACAGAGTTTCACTTCCAAATACGGTACTTTCTTATCACTGCAGTGCTTGCTTCAATTTCTGTTTCCAAAGTAGATCCATTTATCTCATCTTCCAGTCACTCCTTGAATTCAGTGCTTGCTCATATGTGTCTTCTGTTTTGTCTGATACTACCGGACTGGCCTCAGTATGGGGATTTGTCCTGTCACAGCTTTTGCTTCCCAAGGTCTCCGGGTTTATCTGATTCTTGTTCTGAGTCTGTTGGTGTCCAGCTGTGCCTGCAGTGTCATACTGGTTTGAGTCATACTGGTTCTGAACATTCTTTGTTTTTCATCAGTTCCACAAATTTTACATTTCTCTTCTATGATGATATTTTGGACCTGTTCCTCTAATAAAAGGAAAAATCCCTGTGTAATCTGTTTACTGTGAATTTTGTGTTGCTACTTGTCCTTGTTCTTAATTATAAATTTTTTAAAAAATGTTTTTACTTCATTTTAGCTGATCATGGTTTTAATGGTATTTTGCTTTTGACAGATGACTAGACTGGGAAGATAGTTCAACTGTGGTTGATACAACCACATATTTTGTTATGTGTTGAATTCTGTGAATTTTTTGTTTTTCTTTAATGAAAGAAAAGTGTGCTTTCTCTCTACCTTTGGCTATAAAACTCCACCTTTGGTCATAAAAAACAAATTAACAGTTTTTAAAGTTCTTTAGTTAGTGATTCCTAGCACTGTTATCTGCATGTTAGGCCTTTAGATAGCATACTGGGTGTTAGCACAAGATATACTTATCTCAAGAAGCTTGAGAGATCTGCCATTGCAATGCCAGAGGTGATTTAAAATTTTTCTTTGTCCACACTCTGGACACAAAACTGCATAGAATGGGTAAGGTTTAACAGTCTTGTTTGAAATCTTGCATTTGCCTCATGGGTTCAGAGCTTTCCATTAGATGAATGATTTTTTCCACAGGCTGTCATAATGAGAGCTCCTATGCTGTATGCTGTTCTTCTGTGTGGGTCATGGCTAATACAGCACTTCCACTCTTGCATCTGATCTGACTTGCTTTTCAGGTCACTTCTTGTCCACCTCCCCAACAATTACTAGTTGTTTTTTTAATTTTGGAAACCTCCCTTCACAATCAATTATCGGGGTACACATTTCTTTTCAAGCAGCACAAATGTTTTCTGTGTCCTGAATTTTTGGAGCTGGCCTGTGCAAGGGGTGGTTGAAAGACACTTGCTACTTCTTGAAAAAAATTGATTGATACAGGGTGTGAGGCTGGTGGGGGGTAGTGAGACCTGTACCAGCTCCCTTGCTGTCTCCAGATATGGCACCACAGTTGCTGAGTGAGCTAGGCTGCCTGGTCTTGTGGTGGTCTTGCCTGTTTGGATTGTGTGGGGTGGGGCAGATTGAGAACTGAATTTCACATTTCACCATCTCTTTGCTTGATGTTGTAAATAAGTGGTCACATTTCTCCACTGACAGTAATGACATGAGTGTACTTGCCATTTACTTCATTTACTTTAGTCCTCCTTCAGAGGACTAGAAAACTAGACTCAGACTTAAAGCATACATGTAGGTTACAGGATTTTTTTTTTCTAAGGAAAGAAAACTCTGGGAAGATTCTTGAAGTAAAGTTAATGTTTTATTGCAAAGCTTAAATCACCTGAAACAAGTTTTGAAATGAAGAGTTTTGTGATGGTAAGTGAAAATGTTTTGTGATGGTAACTCAAAAAAGCTTGTTGTAAGCACAGTAATCTTGTAGATAGTTTGCCTAGGCATCTAGAGACATTCAGAATGGTATGTTACATTTCTGTTCCTTTTTGTAATATCTTTTTCAGCCTGATTCAAAACATACAGAAAAGAAATGAATGAAAGTTAAATGTCCTTAGTTTTCCTGTAATGTAATCCTTACCCTTTTTCTAAACAAACAGTTAAAACCCAATTTTAGCCAGGGATGTACAAATACATTTCTCTCTATATCAACATAATTTTGCTGTGATCTATGGCATTGTATTAATTTGAATTTTCATTCACATTCCTCTTTTTTGTAAATGTTTAGAAACTGAGTGAATAATAGGAATAATGTTAGGAATAGTAATTATATTCTCTAGGATAGAAGAATTATCTAAGATTAGCTATGGAACTTATTGTACATGAGGTTTAGAAGGGAAAATGGAGACTCACAATTATTAGTTAAATTATTTATGTGGTTATAAATAAATAAATCAATAAAATACTCATTGGAGCAGTGCTGAATAAAAGAATTTCAGAAGGAAAATGGATCTGTCATAGCCATTTGGATGCTAATAACCAGCTTCAGCTTGCACAGCTGTGCTGAATGATTGCTTGTTTTACCATACATGAGATTTGGGAACTCATCAAATAATTGAAAAAATACACTGAACTTCTGTAATTTTTAATTGCTAGTTAACTGCTATTTACACAGCTTTTTCAATTGCTGGTGCATATGGGGACAAGGACCCCATACATGCCATAAAATATGTCTGTAAGCCACAGCTCTTCCTGCAATTCCAAATCCACCGAATTGAAATTTTCTCTTCAGCAAGAGTACAAGCATCCTGTGAGTATCTATATGGCAGATGTGCTACTCCAAATGACTGACTATTCCTAAATGTCATCTTAAAACTCAATTGACAAATCTAGATAGAAGGAGTTGAAAAAGAGAAGGGAGGCTGACCTACAAGCACAATTTTTTTGTGCTAAGAATCATGATATTGACTGAAACCTTGAAAAGAGGATGCTTATCCTATAGTGTTCTCTGTGGATTATTAGTGGTCATGGATGCTAATATATTTTTAATACTGCATTAAGCTTTTTCGTAAGTTAACTATGTACCAGTGTTGCTTTTCTCCCTTGGTTTAAACACTTGTGAGCAAAAAATGCGGAGAAGAAAGGAAAAGCTGGGAAAAGAGTACCTGCTTGGAAATTCATGAACCTACAGGCAAGCCAGAAGTGAATTTAAGTGCTCAAATTCTTCTCATGACAAAGCAAGACAATATCAAAGTTTCTAATGTCTAATGTCACTCGTTTGCTGCTGGTCTCTCCTCTCCATTTCCTTTCCCTTCCTTTTTTCTTATTTGTGTCTACATTTTTAGTTCAGTCATTTTGGAAATGCACTTTTCTGAGAGCTCACTGACATTTTACTTATTCTGTAGAAAGCACTTTCAAGAAAAGAGAAAAAGGAAAAGAAAAAGGAAAAGGAAAAGGAAAAGGAAAAGGAAAAGGAAAAAAAGAAAAGCATGGAAGGGGGAAATAA
>VZRH01001838.1:404868-464208 GCA_013397555.1 Urocynchramus pylzowi
AAAAGAAAAAGGAAAAGGAAAAGGAAAAGGAAAAGGAAAAGGAAAAAAAGAAAAGCATGGAAGGGGGAAATAACAGGTAGAGGGGAAGGAGGAAGGCAAGAAAAAGGAAAAGGGAGATGCTGAGGAGAAGGGAAAGGGGTATGGGAAAAACAGGGAGAAGCAAGAAAACGCAAGAGTCTTAATTTGAAGTAAATTTTTGAAACTTTTCTGCTGAATTTCCTTTCCATTCCCAACTGTCTCAAAATTGAATCTCTTTATTTTTTTTTTTTAACTTACATAGCTTGTACTTACCTTGCATTGATTTCTGGGAGTGCACAACGAAATTTATACTATCAAGGACACATGCAGCTAAATCATTCATGAAGGAAGTCACAGTAGCCATTAACTGATGGAATTTTCCTTTCTAATGCTACCAGCCTTAGTCCTCCAGAGGCTGTGGTGCTGTTTTCCTTCCACAGTGTATGCTCTGTGCCATGTTCCCCTCAGTATTTGCCAGTAGTCAGACATTATGAAGAATGCTGCCTTCTGCGTAGTGAAGTGTAAATTTCTTGAGTATTAGACTACAGATATATCCTTTTAAAATAATGTGACATAATGTATAAATGAATAATAATTAGAAAATAAGCCAGCCAGGAGTGATGATACTCTGTATTAAATCACAATATAGCTCTTCCCAGGGTTGCTCTTGTCACCAGAGATTTAGCTGCAAATTTACACAGCAGTCCTGCTACATTTTCTGCTTTGTAAATCTTGCTAACTGGTAATGGGGATTGTCAACTCCTGAGCCCAACAATTTTATCTAAACAGATATTTATCTGTTGTATGAGAAAGTACTTACTGAATGGGCATTCTATTCCCATTGAGACAAAGAAGTCACCAGTGAGGCATGTGATTTTTCCTTCAAAACTCAATATTTGGGATGGAAGCAAGACAAAAGAAACAATTTTAAGGGAATATTTTAATCACAGACCTCCTTGCAATGACAGCAGTAAGTCATCTGAATGGGTCTGAATCAATGAAGTCTAAATAGGTGGGATTCCTCTGGTCTGTATAGACTAAAAAAAACCCCAAACCCTGGAACTTGGCCTCTATCCAGAGGACATTAATAGGTGAAGCACTAAAAAAAAACCATCAGCGAGCAAGTGCAAATTAGGTAAGAGCCTCAAGCAAGATACAGCTGAGCTTCCTGCTGCTGTTTGATCTGTTTCTTTTGCTCTTGCACAGTGTAAAAACAACAAGCAAGTTTTAGATAACACAGCAAGTCACACCAGTTTACAGTATGTATTGCCATATTTTTAAATGTTTCTAGAAAAACTTGAAACATATGTAAAGCCACCAAGACTTTCTGAGAAACAAAAAAGATTAAGCTATTACATTTTTATTCCTTGTCTAAATGGTTTATGCTGAAGTTAAGAGCATGTGATTGTTGCTCAGCAACTTTGAAAATACAGCAATTAATTAAATACTCTGCACATGCTTAGAGAACTAAATTTAGGCAGCAATTTTTTAAAGATATTTATTCACACTCTTTCCAGTTGGGATTCCTGCATTTATGGATGATAAACTACCAATGCCTGAGGGTCTTTATTGTGGGTGTTTTCAACCTTTGTTTCAAATAGGAAAACCTAGATCAGAACAATGGTTTTATCTGCTTACTGAAGCCTGACAGAACCTCTCAAGAAAAATATTTGTATTTCTCTTTTGAAGGCATATTTCTTTTGCTTTTTAATGGTGATAATATATAAATATCTCTGCTTAGACTTTCAGTTGAACCTTGGAAATGCAGTGGTAGATGAAATGAAACAAATTATGAGAGGGGCTAAAAGGTGGTTACCACTGGTTTTGTAATTCTTTTATCCCTGGATAAGCCCATGTATCCTTATAGCTATAGCAGAGTTGTTCTAGTTTGATAGTCTGTCTCTGTTAATGACTGGATTTAAATATTTTATGTGAAGTTTATGAAATTATAATGTGTAGGCACTCTAGGATTCACCACCCACTTTAAAAATACCCTGCTTTTCTCTTCATTTAATGGTAGATGTCTGTAATGATATGTGACTCCTCTGAACTTTATTTGAAGTAATGCAAGAAAAGGCCAAATACTTTCTGAAAGTAATTCCCTGTCCTATCACAATTTTTTTTTGTTTAAAGATATCTCAGTTTATGTGCGTACACACAGGTGGGGGAAGTCTGTCTAGAGGAAGAAATTTATTTTTTTTTACAACTGAATGCTCAAGGCTTCCACAAAAATTAACAGTGGCTGCAGAGCTGGCAGGTAAACTCAGAAAAGTGTTTCTTAACAAGGGTAAGAGACACTTTCATGCAATGTCAGTACTTCAGAATTGCTGTGGTAGTCCACATTAAACTTGCGTAAAGCTACCACAGGAGAAAAGGGAAATTTTTACCAATCAAAACCTTAATTAGGATACAAAGCTAATAAAAATCCAAATAAACATCTATATCTTTTTTTTTCTATGACCTTGGATATTGGTGCTTATCCCTAAAAGAATTTTCCATAACATATATTAAATATTAATCTTCACAGAATTTTCTTTGTTCTTTATCTCTTTTTGCATTGACATCCAAGTTTCCTGTTATCTGCTACTGCTTTTTCTGCTTCAAACACAGAAGTTTCCACATCCCCCATTCCCCATCCTTTAACAAGGATACCCAGCTAGTGTTCTAGAGACTGTACAATCCTTGGAGACATGAATTTAAAACATTTTTGCTAGTGTTTCTACTTGTTTGAAACAGACTACATTTAAGATATTTTTTAACTGCAATTTCTCACACACCAAAAAAACATGCGTAGTTTCAAAAGACTGGGCCTTCCTGCCTGTGAAGGACATTATTCTTGCTTCTGTTCTTAGAGCAATGACAAGTTCTTGAAATTGCAGTAAGCTCCTAGTATCTGGCAAACTTAATGTTCCTTAGCCAATACCCATTGACTAATATTTGCGTGGGTTTTGATTGGGATGCCCTGGTGAGAAACTTTATTCTATTTTTGCAAGAGGATTGTGACACACTGCAAATTTTGGTCCTTTTGTTACATATTTTCACATATTCAATATTTTCAGTGCAAAGTAGGAGCAAAGTTTAAAGGTTCATCAGTGAGAAAGTTTTAAAATCACATCATTGGGAGAAATGACTTCTACAAAGAATCAAGAAATCAGAGTTATTGCCACCTGGAGTGGAGGAGACTTTGCCACCTGCTCATGGGGTGCAGACTCAGGCCAATGAAGTCAACAGCAGAATAGTATGTTTTGAAAATGAAATCAGGGTACAAGGAATGTGTATTCCAGTGGTACAGAGCCAAGCAGTTCTATGATGCTCTTGCTGTAATTCTCTCTGCATAAGGGTCTGTGAAGTGGCCTAGGGGGCATTCTTTAATAACCTAAAGGCATAGTTCCTTTTTTCATCAGGTGGTATTTGTGCTCTGAAGTCAAAGGTTGATCTTTCAGCAAATCCAGCTTTCAGATGCCAAAATCACATGAAATGCACAACACAAAAGGATGATACAGCATAAACTGATACAGGTTAATTTCCCCTCCTTGTCTTTGCTTCAACATCCTTAACCCCTCTGAAACAAAGGGCAAAGCCCCAGAACCTGGAGAAAAGTAACAAGAGCAATAAAAATCTAGTTTGTTTTATTCCCTCAGGATTTTTTGCCAGATACCTTTCATCTGTCCTCGTCTCCAGAAGAAATTCATACTGCATCTTCTAGCATATTGGTCAGAAATGCAGTCTTTTGCTCTTACCTGACCTGGATTAAAGTTCCATTTCTGATTGCTGTATTAATAACTGTGAAGTCACAGCCTTGAGTTCCCCCTGCTATGTGTGCCCTTTCTTTTCTCTACATTTCAATCCCAACCATGAAACTTTCTTACTGCTACAGAATCTTTCCATGCTGGGCTTGCTGATAGGAAGCTGACCTTAGGACACCTGCATGGTTTTATTCTCTACAGTAAAAATTTGGAATAGCCATGCCCACGTACATGTATTCTACACATTTACACGTAAATGTGTAGAATAAACTAGTCGTACTCTGGAAATGTGAACAGCTTGTATTTGTAGTAAGAAATGGTAGATAAAAATCTCACTAATTGTATTTTGCTCTTAAAACATGGATTCTTAAATTTGAATTGAAAATTGAATTCTAAAATTGAATTATCTTAAAATTCCCTTACTTGGGTAGAACCTATTTTGTCAAGATATGGTTTGATCCCAAAATTCGAGGATGATATTATGAATTTTCAATTTTGAAGTCAGCTTAAGAAAGTAAACCATTGTGTTTCACATAGAGCTTTCTACCAAACAAGATGACTATATATACCTTCTGAAAGGTGGGTTTCAGGAAAAAAGGGAGCTTTATATCCCTGAGTGTACTCTGTCAATCTTTCATCATCAGAGGCAAATTAGGCATGTCCTGTCTACTCAAAATTTTTAGCCACTGGTCTTCATCTTGCTTCTTTCCTTCTATTGCCAGCAGGTGATATCTGTACATACAGAAACTGAGTGCAAGAAGATTGACACAACAACACTGCAATGGTGGCTTTGCCAAGTTATTAAAGGATCACCAGGAGGTGAGAAATGTTTACCCAGGCCCAAAGAGCACTGCCAAGCTCCGCTGTTGCCAGCCTCATCTCAATCCAAGCAGTTCATGTTTCCTGACTGTCTTGTCGATGTTGAACAACAGTGAACACTAAAGGCCTTGTAACAGACTCAGCAGGATAGAGAAAACAAGCAACCCAAAGTGTCTGTCTTAAACTAAGTTGTGAGTGGAAACAGCAGATGTGCAGGTGGTGGCAGAAGGCATGAAACCACAAGTAATTATGGCAAGAATTCACCTAGCCTGTCCTTTTTTAAAAATATGTATGCATGAAAGATGGCTGAAACAGACCTAATAGCTCACCTGATGGAGCCTTCTGGTACCTCTGTGAGCTTACTCACTAAACTGTATGCATGGCCCAAACAATATAATGGATAATCATTTACTACCACATCAGTGAGCTGAAATGCCTCAATAAGAAATCTGATGAACACCAAAACTGGTGAAAAGGTAAATTTAGACTGCTCAATTTGGAGCTGATAGAAACTGAAATCTTCCTGGTAGTAGCAAGCATCACAGGATGTTCAAAAGGATACAAAGTGCAAGAACTTCAGGGATTAAGAAAATCTGGAAGAAGTTCAAGACCACTTTAGGAGAATGTAATTTATTCATTTAACTAAGAAAATAATGAAAGCAAGAAGTCCTTAAACAAATAAATAAAACATTTCAACCTTAGCTCACCACTAACACCACCAGTGAATTAAAAACTCTGTGGAAAACAATGGATAGAAATCCATTTTTCTGTTCTGCTGAAGATTTGAGAGAGCAGAGTGGACTATTTAATACATTCTTTCCCCATATCCTGCTACTTCTTCCTGATCTATCCTCACTCTAAAAAATGTTTTTCTTTACATCTAATGTAAATTACTTTATTTCAATTTATGTCTAATGCATTTTGTTTTGCCTTCATGCACCTCGGCCTTCTTTGTAACTGCCATCAGCTTTTTGGAAACACTGATAAGATCTCTCCTTCCCTCTTTCTTCCCCAGGCTGAACTAGCCCATTTCCCTCAGGTTCTCCTTGTACATCCCAGGCTGCAGCCCCCAGCTGTTGTGGTGTCTCTATCCCCTCCACATTCCCAGAATCCAGCAAGAAACATTCCTGATGTGTATCACCCACATCAGTTTTTCCCCTATTACTTTATTAGGCAAAGAATTGCCTGAAAACCTTGAAAAATTCTTGATTTTTTTTTCTGGTTTAAGACATGGAAGGCCAGGTATAACCAATTCTAGTACCATAAAGGAAGGTTTTGTTCCTCCTAATAGCCAAGCCATACCAAGGAAAGGGAAAACTCTATCCTACCCGACTGTCATCAGTCACGAAAGAGCAAACAGTTACAGAGAGCACACATATTGATTAAAAGCAATTGGCTTTCCTTGTGTGCTTGCACTATTGCCAGCTAAATACAGGCACATCTTCCAGAGCTCTCAGCTGCACACCAGGACTGAGTCACTAGTGAAGAGGACAGACTTCCCCTGAGAATTTGACCATGTCCAGGACTCATGGCACAGTTTTTTTTTTTGCTGCAACATGTAATCTAACACTTATTTTAAAAAACTTAATTAGTATACTAGAAAAGGCTCATTAGTTTTTACCTCCTGACTTTTTCTTTGCTCTGTTCATTCTTTATTTACAGATCTGTGTTTCCAAGGACTAATCTGTCTTCTTTTGCATGAGAAAGTCTCTGTCTCTGAGTTTTGAAATTTATATATGTACAGTCAAAATATCATTAAATTTACATATTTTAGTGTTCCCCAGTTTTGTGTTTCCAAGATTTATGTTTAGGGTGTAAGTTCATTAGATATTTCTAATGTTATGTGTAAGCTAAGTTGATCTCAAATGCTGTTCTTAACATGAAAGATTTTTTTATCTTTCTTTTTAATGTATTTAAAAGTCTATCAGTGTCTTGTTGAAAAAAGTTCCTTTGAATACAAGAATTCCTGAATCTCACCAGAGTGACTGCTGACTGAATTTTGACATCAGCACTGAACCCAAAAGTTCTTTAATATTCTTTATTTTGTATAAAGAAAATTCAGACTTAAAAATCTCCTTTGTTAGCCTGAATGTAGCTTTCACATGACACATGTGCCACCTTTACATTTTGAATGTTTCAGTACCTATTAACTTTGCATTCTGCTGTTCCTTTGAGTATTGCACTTAATTGAGGGGGTTGTTGCACAGACACAAATAAATGTGAAAACACTCAGTTTTGTACATTTTTGTCCTGAACAGATGGAGCAATCCTATACTCATGTTGTGTCATTGATATAAAACGATTTAACTGATGCACAAAGACTTTTATGCTTATGGTATGTAAGGAATCTATTATTACACAGTAACTATAGCGAAGTGATACAACTGGGGAGTATTTTTTCTCCATATGGGAGCTGACACACTGTGTAGATTTTACAATGAGCTTAATTAGATGCCTGTAGAGGAGTGTTTGATTTTATGTCAATTGAATATAATTTGCTGCAACACAGGGAAAAAAATACCCAAACAAAAACCCCCACCCCCAAATCCCCTACACCATTCAGCTTTGAAATTGTACGAGAAATCAGAACAGGTGATTTAGGAAATAGCTGTGAAGTGTATGTCTAAGAACCAAAGGGAAGGTGCCAAGCAATAAAGATGCTAACATATTTCTGGTTTTGAAGGCACTAATGAGTTAAAGGGCAGCACTAAATGTCTTGTAACCCCTCTGTTCTTATGATATATCGTGGCATTAGACTTGTAATGCAAACAGGGAAGGAAATCCAGCCACCCTTACTCAACTGGACAGCTTCTGCAAAGTCAAACTATTCACCAAGATGGAAGCTGTAGAGAAGAATCCCAGAGCCAGATTAAGGATTCCAACTTAAAATTACTTCACCTTCACCTCAAAGTTTTGATGATTCATAATAAGGATCCCTACTTCCCACTCCTCTCATTGTAGGAAAAGGCTGACACCAGTTGCTCCAAGGGAGACAAAACCTGAATTCAGTTACGTAATCAGAACATGAAAGTTCATAATTCAGAAAAGTACACAGTCTTTCACTTCAGACTCCCTCAAAGTAACATCAACTGTTCACAATAAAACCAACCAAAAGCCACACCCACAAATTTCTGTCTTTGGTTTTTTTTGTCTCCCTTCCTGAAATACAAGTAATAAAATAATAAAGAGGTAAACTGACTCCTGTGAAGAGATTTTGTAAAACATTTATGACAAAATAATGCACCAAATAAACATACATGTATGTATAACTCAGAAGGAAATGTAAACATTTGAATGCTTTTTTTATATTGCTAGGTATATACGTGTGCATAAAAAGATAAATATATATAAAGAATTTAGCCAAAAACTTTTTGTGTATTGGGGAGGATTATAGAATAAAAAAAAAATCCCAAATCCCCAGATTTTTTTTTTTCTTTCTGAGATTGCAGGGGGTTTTTTTAACATCTTGCATAGCTGTTCAGATAAAAAATATCCTTCCATTTTCAGGTGTTTATTTCTTAGCAAATAACTTCGTAGAAATTAATTTACCAGTTTCTCCTAAGGGTCTGTTAAAAAACCCCAAGTAAACTAGGCTTTTATTATTTTAAATGACAGTGCCCCTATTTAATTTTCTATTATAATATGGAGTTTTATATGTTTTTGCTGCAGCTGTAAGAAAAAAATAGAGATGTCAGATCTCAGTATATCATATCCCGAGTGTATCTTTCCATCTAATCTAGCAATACGTGTGCAGAATGGGAGTCTGGCTGTTTCCTGAGTTAGATGAACATTGTCCAACAGCACTGTTGTGATTGCAGGCGCTTTTCTAGCAGCAGAATCATATCAGAAATACTGAAGCAATTTGGCTGAAGGTCAATCTGTGCGGGGCCAGACTGCAGGTGTGGGCAGCTGCATATCTGAAGTGAGACATCACAAAAATTGCACCTGGACTTCAGAAACCAATGTTGTGTTTTCCTATCCATGTCCTTTCAATCTAGCTGTTGAAAGGATGAGATACCTGTAAAATGAGTTGGAGGGAACATTTGAGCTGTCTTTTGCAAACAGAATAAATATTCTAGGAATTTTTGCTCCAGGCATTTCTATGTTAGTGAGCCCCTAGTAGGTCCCTTGTTTACCTAAATTTGCAAATGACAGAGGGAAAATATAAGCAGAAGTGCTGGAAAAAGAGCTCCAACTGTGAATACATGCTTTGGCAAGAGTCATGATAAAATTCTGTGAGATATTTAACTCCGCTAATGGCAGTAATGAAGTTGCCTTTTATTATATTTTTATTATATAATACATATAATTATATATTTCTTTTATTATATACCTGAATCAGTTTCTTTTTCTTTCAGTAAATTTTGGAGTTCTGATCTGACCTGCTGCAGCATCTAAAGACAGAGCTCTGCTCAAAAATAAGCCTGTGTTACGTCTTTTCCTGTGCTCTCCTCTGAAGCTGTGTGCTGACACATAAACCCTGTATGTGGGCTCTCTGAGACCATGTCTCTGCTCACAGGATTGACAAATCTACCACTTCACTGCAGAGGTTGTTCCAATGGCTGACTGTTCTCATTGTGGGCTGGCTCCTGGTGCTGAACCAAAACTGAATACCAACCTCTTCTGAAGAAGTTGTCATCCCTCTTCAAAAAAGCTGTGCTTTTCTTCTCCATATGACATACAGGAAAATAGCATTAATATTATAGACTTTTTTCAGATGTCTTGCAGGCTTAAAGACAATGCTTTGGACATTTTTTTGCTGTTTGTCTCCAAATGGAAATTTATTGGTATGTTGAAATCGTGGGACTCTGTTGACGTGCGCTACCATGTGATAAACTGGCACAGTTTAGAATTGTTAGACTGTGGTTTGGTCACAAAGGCATTACTACTTCAAGTGCAAGATGAAAAATACTACTGTGCAGACTATACAATGAAAATAATGTAATGTGCTGCCTTTGGATATTTGTTAAAGTGTGGCTTTAAAGTGTGTTCTTGAGATGTTTGTAATGGACCAAGTGTTGCCTATATTTCTGCAGCTAACACAAAGTGTGAAGCCTAAATAGTGTCCTCTGTCAGGTCAATAGAAATGTGGTCATATAGCCACTCCCATCTTCTTCCTTTTGGAAATGAAAGGTGTTCCACTGGAGCTCAGGCAAGTAATAACAATACACTTTGATAAAAGAGAGCTCAAAACTTTACTGTGTTGACTTTCCTAGGCTGTCTGGACTTGAGTTGGAATCACTTCTTTAGCATTCTTATGATGCAGAAATTGTGCTGTGTTTATCTTCCTTTGTCTAGAGGCATATTCTGAAATCTAAACTTGTTTTACCCAGCTGGGTAGATTTTTGTTTAGCCTTTCTTTCTGGGTTAAAAGCACAACATTTAAAATCATGTTTCACTACTTAATCCTGAATTTTCACTGCCCAAATTAGGAAAGCAGTCTCATAATGCTTTTCTAGTAAAGTTCAGCCAGATTTTAGGACTGATTTTGAAGTGTGGTCTGGGGAGTGACTGTCTTCTGTTGATCCCACAGGGGGCTTTGGGCCATCTCTCAGTTTATGGAAGGTTTGTTCCCAAGAAATGCCAGTTACTTATGCTATTGCAACACTAATCGTAAAGGAACTAAGCTAATAGTGAAGGAAACATGTTTAGTTACAAAGAAAACTTGGTATTTCAAGCTGTATAAAGATTTAAAAGTTAATACATCTCTAACAGAATACCACTTAAAAAATATCACTTCTGAAAGCAAAGTAGTTGTTTTGATGTTAGGCTGCTGCCCTGGGAAACCTAGGTTCATGTGGTTCAAGGGTGTTGGTGAGATGTGGATTCCTTGGGCTCAGGAATGGGAGTAGCTGTTGGAACATTTGAATATCTCCTTTGTCAGGCTGAAAAGGAGAATCAATAGAGAACAGAAAATACAACAGAGTAGAAAATCCATTGTAAAACATCCCATTGTCCCTGCTGTATTTAAGTGCAGTGGGGGAACTGGGCTGTAGCTGAACTATCTTTGCAGAAGATTGAGTGGTAACCTGAGCACTGCCTGCATTGGTTGATTAAAATAGTTGAACAAATACAACCCTTGAAGAGGTTTTAGGCTGATCAAGGTACAACATAGGGAAAGGAAATAAAATAAAAATTTGTGGCCAAATGACTGTAGAAAATGGTAAGTGCTGATTTATCAAAAGCAGATGAATAATTCTTAATGAGAAAATATATCAGCAGAAATAATCTCTTTTTTTTTTTGCAATGACAGACTGACTTACAGGTTTATCAGTCTTGTTTCTTCTGACAAGTGATTCAGAAAAAATTGCTTACAGAATATCTCCAAGAATAAGCTACAGCTGCACTTGCAAGACATTTTTCTACCACTAGTACTTAAAGGTTGGGATCTGATACTCAGACTGCATTGATATTTGTGATTAAATTTCCAGTGGCTTCAGTGGTGCAAAGTACTAGAACCTAAGCAGGCCCCAAGGGCACCCTGCAGGAGGTGGCTGCCCAGTTTTTTGGACAATCCATGTGGTCTGGGAGTGCTCATCAGAATCACACCAAGGCCCTGCTGGCTGAGCCATCCTTCAGGCTTTGTGAGCTTTTGTTTCAGGCACACACCTCCATGTGCAACGGGAAATAATGTCAGTCACACACCTCACAGTTCCAGCCCTGCTACTTAGCCCTTTTGTAATCTGTCTCTGTTTTTGCAAGAGAGGTCAGAATGAAAATGTTCATGGTAGATTATTCAAAATGGCTGGCACTCTTAAAACCTCTGAAGAATGACTGGCAATGTGTAGCCTACAGACTACTTGTCTTAAATTTCATTCTCTGAGCACCCATCACTGAGAGAAATTTTTTTTTTTTTTTAAAAAAAAAAACAAAAAACCACCCTTGATGATTCAGTAACATCAGACAAGCAAAAATTTCACAGTCAATCATTACTAATGCTTGAGTCAAAGTTGTCAGTGAGTTCTACGTTGTCATTTTTAATCTTCTCCTCAAGATGACCTGTGAATTTTACATCCTGAAAAAGGCTGATTTTCTCCTGACATTTCACGGTAAACTTATGAGAAAATAAATAAAGGGCAGTTCCATCTCCCTTTTCAGAAAAAAACCCCTTCTTTATCAAATAATGTTTCTCTGAGTTGAGATAGAGAAAGATAGAAAGCACTTTATCTTCATATTTCTGTAATTCCTTTTTATTCAGACTTGAAGGATTTTCTCTGTATCTCTTAAAGATAAGGAGATTATCAAAATCCCATATAGAGAGTCTGAGCCATTTGCACCACCAGCAGAGGTTCTGTAACATCTCTTTATCTGGAGGTGGTCACCTTTAAACTAAATAACATCAAAAATACCTGTTAACCATAACATCAGAAGGATTTTGGAGCCCTTCTTTGCTGGTAGGCTACTCCCAATGTGCTGAGGACAGAGTGTTTGACTATGATTTTGAGTACAATTTTGACTTCCCTGCTCTTTACTATGCATGGTTGATGCATTTTCTATGCTCCAGGGTCACATTTTTTTTTTTTTTTTTTTTTTTTTTTTTTTCCTATGTTGACTTTCTTTTTTTTTAAATTTAATTTAATTTTTTTTTTTTTTCATTTTAGTATGCAATGTCACACATATCCCACTAGATATTAGCCACTTTTCTATCTAGTTGTGCTCCTTCATCCTTCCTGATGGAGAACATTTTGTTAGAGGAATTCTTCAATCACTGGGATTATTGTGTGTAGAGACCAATGTCCCCAGAGCTAAATACAGATTCCACTGAAGTCATGTGCAGTAGTTAAAGACCTTAAAAAGCCCCAGGATTTTCAGACACTGAAACAATAAGTATAGTCATGCTCTGCAGAGTTTCCAGAACGTAAGAGTTCTATTCTAAAACTTTATGTCTGTTCAGGAGTGCAGTCTGACTCTTCTTGAGTGGAATCTGACTCAAGTGGAAAGATTCCTGTGGTGCTCTATTTTCACTCTTAAGGGCACGTTTACCAATATTGCTTATTTTGCAAATCACGTGGGCATGTCAAGTGAAAATGAATCTGTGAATTCCAGGACATAAAGGTGACCATGGTCTTTCAGAAACATGCTTTATCTTCGTTTTTTCAGAATAAGCATTAATGGAAATTTCTTCCTTGCTTCCAGACTGTCATCAGCTGAATGAGAAGTCATTTATGGTGGTAGGTCTAGAGGGAATGTGAAAGGAACAAGGTTTTTCCCTTAAACTGTTTAAATGAAGCTGGAAGGCTGTAAGAAATTGTCAGGGAAAGGCTTTTCAGTATTTTTCTGTGAATTGATCTAACAAAATGGGTATTTCTGGAAGAATTACATGAAGCAATATTTTCCTTGGCATTCAACCATAGCAGCTTATATTGGTCATTCTCACTTTTGCCACCTGTTCCCTTTGGTCGTGCTAAACCACAGTATAATGTCTATGCCATCCATGGACTGTATTGTGTTTTTATTGTGTTCTATATCTGCTTATATTATGTTCAGAACAAAAAATAAAAGTGCACCCAATCTCTAAAGGAAATGCCATCAAAAGGCTATAGCGTGAACAAAAAAATGTTCAGTGAAATACTCAAGACAAAGGAAGAAAAATCTGGCACATTGCCATGCAAGATGAGTTTAGGATTTCCACCTACAATTTATTTAATTATCAGTGCCAGCTTCACAAAATGCTGCCATCAGAAAGTGAATAGATTGCAGGTGTGTTGAACTGAGTAGGTTTAAAATGTTGTGACTGCCTTAATGGCTGCATATCCTGTAAAATGCATTCGTTTTCAAGAGTGTGATTATGGTTTGCTTTTTATGTGCCATTATGTCTAATTTGTTTTATGCTCCAACAGAGAAAGTTATTTTCCTCTTTCCAATTTATATGACAAACACAGAAGAATAATCAACTGAAAAATATATTCATTTAATATGATCATGCTCAGCTTTGCTGTACAAGTACATACCACTCCTGAACTACATTAGCAACAAATAAATAATTTAAACATTTGCAGTTTCCCATTATCTAAGGAACTGATTTTTAAAAGAAATTATTCTTGTAATTAAACAAGTGAAAAGAACAGTTTTTAAGAAACATAAAATAAGGTCACAGGGAATTTAGCTAACTCAGGAATGTATCTGTTTCGCTGTTTAGACTTAGGATTATTGTTAAAAACACACAAAAAATCCTGTCTGAACATTTCTGTAGTAACTGTCAGCACAATAATGTTCTTATAACTCTGGAAGAGAATTTTCAAATAGCTTTGTAAAACTCCTAAAATTTCAAGAATTATTAATAAAATTATTTTTACAGAGTAAATATTTTTTATTTTCATAAAATGATGAGATAAATAGTTAAATAACAAAGAAGTTTTTATTGTTTTCTTATTCAAAAAGCAGTTTCATTTTAAAGTGGTGTCAATTAATCCATGTATAATTTTAGTATTTGTGGTTTGAAACCCAAACTTTTCTTTTTCTTTTTTGGGGTTGCTGAATGTGATTTTTTAAAATCTTTTTAATATGATAGTATTATAGAAACAATACAGTAATCAGTCTGAGGTAATGATAGAATTACTGATGACTTTTGTGAATGTAATTTCTTCTGAAGATGCTACATTTGAGAAGCTGCTTTTTCTGCCTTTAGTAACTTCCAAAATCAATTATTTAGTATTTAAAATTGCTACAGTGTAATCTCAGTGAATGCAGAAAGACCTCTCAGTTTTAGTATAAAAGATTTCCACAGTTAGCCACTATTTGAAATGTCTGCTTCTGGACTGTGAAATGAAGAAATAAGCCGTCAGGGAAAGAAACAAAGCAATATCCACAATAAGAAGTGCTTTGAGTACAGTGGAGAAAATGGAGGTCAAAAGAGAAAGAAGAGTAGAATTGATCTGTGAAATGGTAATTCTAAAACAAAGAGAATTTGCATTTTTGCTCCTAGCAACACAGGATTATGTCTGAAGATGCCCTTCCATTTGGAGCCATTTCTGTTTAATAGCTTTATCAATGATCTCTTAGAGGATTGAGTACACCCTCAGTTTGCAGAGGGGAAAGTTTGGTCAGAGTGTTGCTGTGCTGGAGGGCAGAAAGGGTCTGCAGAGGGATCTGGACAGGCTGGAGTGATGGGCCAAGGGCAAAGGTGTGAGGTTAACCAAGACCAAAGCTGATCCTGACAACTTGGGTTACAAAAACTCCGTGCAGAGCTACAGGCTGGGACAGAGTGTCTGGAAAGCAGCCCAGTGGACAAGGACCTGAGAGTGCTGGCCAACAGTGCCTGAACATGAGCCAGCGTGTGCCCAGGTGGCCAAGGAGGCCAATGGCAACCTGGCCTGTGTCAGCAGCAGTGTGACCAGCAGGACCAGGGCAGGGATTTTTCCCCTATACTTGGCACTGGTGAGACAGAATCTTGAGTTCTGTGTCCAGTTCTGGGTCCCTCACAATAAGAAACACATTGAGGGGCTGGAGCAAGTCCAGAAAAAGGAGCTGGTGAAGGGCCCAGAGAATAAGTCATATGGAGAGCAGCTGAAGCAGCTGGTGTTGTTTAGCCCAGAGAAAAGGAGGCTCAGGGGTGACCTTATCACTCTCTACAAGTGCCTGTGAAAGGAGACTGTAATCAGGTGAGGGTTGATGTCTTCTCCCAGACAACCAGTGACAGGAGAGAGGACATGGACTCAAGCTGCAGTAGTGGCGTTTTAGTTTGGATATTAGAAAAAATTTNCTTCTCCCAGACAACCAGTGACAGGGAGAGAGGACATGGACTCAAGCTGCAGTAGTGGCGTTTTAGTTTGGATATTAGAAAAAATTTCTTCACTGATAGCATGGTCAGGACATCTTTGGAATTGTTGGAATTGCCATTCCTGGAAACATTCAAAATAAATTGTGGCACTCAGTGGATTTGGCAATGTGGGTTCTGATGATCTTAGCTCAGTGGATTTGGCAATGTGGGTTCTGATGATCTTAGAGGCCTTTTCCAATTTTAAAAGTTCCGTGAGTCTATGCTTCTAAGATGGCATTTATCTTGCATGCAATAAAAGTACTGGAGTTTTGAAAAAGATAAGTGAGTAGGCTTACATTCCTGTTCAAGTTTGGTCAGTGGTCACTGGAACTGACATGAGAAAGGAAAATAGAAGAAAACTTTTAGAAGAGGCAGACAGGAGAAATGACATCTACATTAACAAGCAAATAATCGACAGGAAGAAAATGGCTTTAAAGTCCACCTGATGTAGACTGTTCTCAGATTATTCCTCACTTAATTTATCAAGCATCAACATTAAATGTAGAGGGATGGCAATAACTTATTCCTTGAATATGGAGATTTGCAAGATATTTCTTTTTTCACAGTGGGAACTATGACATTTGTTTCAGTCCCTCAATACCAACACTCCACTACACCATGAATCTGTACAGGATACAAATCATAGTTCATTTAAACTCATATTATCCCTCTACACTGCTGTTTATGAGCAAAACACCTAATTCTGTGTTCTAAACTATTAAGTTGACATTCCACTTATAATATGGAAATCCATATTACTATGTTTGTTTTTAGTGAGGTAAATTATTCTTTCTAGGTCTTTAATCTTGTCATATTTCATGCAAATGTTATTTTCTTCCTTTATCAGAAGTCACTCAGTCACCTTGGTCCTGCCAATTGTTTAGGCAGTACAGGAGTGACACATGCTAGATACATATGTTTACCATGAGCAGCCTTTCTTTTTGTGCAGATGGCCTGCCCTAAAACCTCTTGAGCAAAAAGGTTAAACAGAAATAGCATATATCATTCAATGTAACCAGCTGTCATCTTTACCTCCTCCACACTTCTCTAGGAGCTAGGTTTATGGGATTCATAGCAACCATCCTGAGAAACAAGCCAGGAGTCATCTCTGTGCATGTCTGCTCATCCTGGTCCTGGAGCTGCATTACTGCTACAAGTTTTTCTCTAGTGGGATGGTTTTCATTGCAGTCTCCCCTGTATCGTTATAAGAAAAATAAAAACAGTTGCCTTCATCAAGTTTTCCTCAAATCTGTGGACACTGCTCAAGTTCTATCAATTTTGGAAGAACTTCCCAGGATGTTATTCATTTTACAAAATCCTTTTTGTTGTGCTGGGGATTGGATCAGCACATCATATTTGTGTAACCAGAAATAAAGTCAGTACTATACAGTTTTCATTCCTCCTTCTCAGCCAAGCTTCACACTGTCCTTTGTTGGAGAAGTGACAGTGAAGGTTTCTTAAGCCTCTGGCAGGTTGTGTAGAGCAAAGCAGGTCAACTGTGCAAAAAACCATTTCACTTGTGCCTAAAAAAAGATATCTTCCTTTTTTTTTTTTTTTTTTTTTCCTGTTTCTGTTGCCTAATTATTCTGATTGATCCTAATGACATGTACAGGTTCCAGACTTTCATCTGTGATGGGAAAGGGAATTATGCCACCTCCATCAGCAGGCAAAGATCCAAGGCCTTCCACATATCTGACTTGTCTGCATGGGGGAATGTGAAGAAAGGGAAAATGGGAAAAAGCCCAAAGGAGATGGGTGAGCAGGATGTCTTCTGTGAGTAGAAGTACATGTTTGATTTTTCCATTCCTCTGTAGAAGTAACCTTTAATTCAACTTAATGTATTTTGATATCCATGTGGAGATGCACCAATTGAATTAAACAGCATTTAAATATTTTTATAGTGACTTTTTTCTTGCCCAAGATTGCAGAAAGCTCAAAATTAGACACTACTGTGAATTTCTTCTCATTAGATTACCTTCTAATTTTTTCAATAAGACTTAGAAATTGTAGCATTCCTGTTAAACCATTCTAATTAACAAATATAAAAAATGTTAATATTGTGATATTCCTTGAATGCCAGAACAAAATTATAAAAGGCATTTTTTTAGCCTCAAATAAAACATCTTGTAATACCTCTAGAAAATCTGAACCTTTTTGGCAGCAATTAGAGATAACAATAAGAAATGGCTGGCAGGAGGGAGTTAGTCTCTAAATTAAAAGAATGCATTATTTGTACTCTGTGAGAAACTAGAATAGGAGCAAATATATGCTTTAAAGTCCATTGGACTCCACTGAGAACTTATAAAGGTCACATATGAATATATTCAGAATGTATTTCTATACTACTAATGAAATTCTAGTCTTCTAAATACATATTTAGTACATTCAATAAGGGTATCCTTTGGTATTGCAACATGTTCAGGACATCCAAAGAAAATGATTCAGTTAAATGGGACATAAATAAGACTGGCTCTTAAACATACATATAAGGTGGCATATTCATTTAGCAGGGTGATACAGCAATGGTTTTAAATCAGGATACAAGTATAAAGTACACTTAGAAATGAGTAGCAATTGTGATATACAGTTGTCTCACATGAAACATGATTTCCATTACTGGTCTGTATAATATGCTCACAGGAAGACATCCACACTCTTTTGGCAAACTCAAGAGACAAGCAGTTATACACTGGGTTGGTGTACACTCAGCTGATAATAACCAGTTGATTCTTTCAGCAGATACAAAGAGCTGATATGCTCAGCCAACAAAGCTCAATTAAAAAAACCCCAAAGTAATACTTTCATTCCAGAGTACTGAAGGAATTAGGGGATGTTATAATAGGACACTGTACTCAGCACTGATACTCACACCTTGAGTTCTATGTACAGTTCTGGGCCCTTCACTGCAAGAAGGACATTGAGGTGCTGGAGCAAGTCCAGAGAAGGGCAAAGAAGCTGGTGAAAGGTCGAGAGAATGAATCCTATGAGGGGCAGCTGAAGGAGCTGGGGTTGTTTAGCCTGGAGAAAAGGAGGCTCTAGTTCTCTACAACTACCTGGAAGGAGGTTGTAGCCGGGTGGGGATCGGTCTCTTCTCCCAGGGAACCACTGATGGGGGGAGAGGACATGGGCTCAAACTGTGCCAGGAGAAGTTCAGGTTGGTGAGCAGGAAGAATTTCTTCACTGAAAGGGATGTCAGGCATTGGAACAGGATGCCTATGTGGAGTCACCATCCCCAGAAGTGTTCAAAAGACGACTGGATGTGGCATTTAATGCTATGGTTTGACATAGTTGACATGCTGCTGATTTTTCAGAGTAGGATTTAATGATCTATGTGGTCTTTTTCAGCCTTAATGATTCTAGGATTTTATCACATATCTTGATCATCTACCAAAGTTCTTTGGAGTCTGGGGAGGTTCCTGCTGACTGTGAGCTACCAAAGTTACTGCAATCCACAAAATGATCATGAGGGGAGACCCAAAGAACAGACCTGTGAGTCTAACCTCAGTTCCTGAAACATTATGGAGAAATTATACTGGATACTATTGAAAGGTATTTAAAGAACAATGCAATCATCAAACACAGTCAACTCATGTTCAGAAAGGTAAAGTCTTATTTAACTAAAATCTGATATTCTGTGATAAGGTCACCCACCTTATAGATGAAGGGAAGGTGGTGGATGTAGTTTTTCTTGATTTTAGTAAGGATTTTGATGCACAACATCCTCCTGAACAAGTTCATTTGTGGAATGAGCAGGTTCATGATGCTGGGTGAAGACCTGGCTGAAGGGCAGTGCACGAAGGATTGCAGTGAATGGGACTACACCTGGCTGGTGATCACAGCCAACAGCAGTGATCCTCATAGCTCAATTCTAGAACCACTTCTGTTAAAAATATTTATCAACAATGTAGATGAGGGAATTGAATGTACCATTAACAAGGTTTCTGTTGATACCAAACTGGGAGGTGCTGTTTACTCTCTTGGGGATTGAGAGGCCTTGCACAGGGATGTAGATAGTTTGAAGCGTTGGACAATAATTAATGGTGTGAAATTTAACAAGTCCAAGTGCCTTATTCTGCACCTGTGTAAGTACACAGATACAAACTGGGAGAGGAGTGGATGGAGATGAGCCCTGCAGAGCAGGATCTGGAGTTGTTGGGTGGCAGCAGGCTTACTGTGAGCCAGCAGTGTGCCAGGGCAGCCAAGAGGGCAAACTGCATCCTGGGGACATCAAACACAGCACAGCCATATAGTCAATAGAGGTGGTGATCCTGCTGTATATGGCATTGGTGCCACCTCACCTTGTGGGCTGTGTGCAGTACTGGCCCTACAAACTAAGGAAAACATGAAGGGTCCTGAATATGTTCAGAGGAGTGGCTAGTGAAAGGGCTGGAAGAAGTGGAGAGGAAGGTGCTGAGCTCTTCTCTCTGTGATCCAGTGATGATATATGGGAACAGTTCAAAACTGCTCCCATTTTAACCAGTGGTGGTTAAAACTAGACATTAGGAACCATTTCATTACAGAGAGGGTTTTCAAACACTGGAACAGAGTTACTGGAGAGGTGGTCAACACTTCAGTCTTTTCAGAATTTAAAACACTTGAACGATACCTTTAATAACAGGCTTTAACCTTGTCAGTCCTGAATTGGTCAGGCAATTGGACTAGATGATTGTTGTAGGTCTCTCCCAGCTGAAGGGGTTCTATTCTATTCTATTCTATTCTATTCTATTCTATTCTATTCTATTCTATTCTATTCTATTCTATTCTATTCTATTCTATTCTATTCTATTCTATCCAGAACAAAGGTCATCCTCCAGTCCTCTTTGATTCTTTGTAACATTGTAGACTTCGTAAAATTTTTTGAGAACCTCAGCCTTGCTCATCTCCTCTGGGGCCTTCTTCCATGGTAGGTGAGACAGGCCACAGAGACCTTGTCTCAAGGTACCTGTTTACACAGAAAGTCTAGTTTCCCCATTAGTTTTTGTGGTGCTTCACTCTTACATGACTTCACAGCTTATGCAATGCTTCAGCGTCAGGGAGCAATGCACTCTTCTGCTATTCAAACTGCAATTATAAGGATCAACAGGAGAAATAATTATGTGTTCTGCATGGAAGAGCTGGCTCTTGTCAGTGAACCTGCCTCCCATCTTTCTGTTATCATCCTCAGCACCAAAAGCCCTTTGCCTTTTAGCCCTAAGCTTTCAGCTTTTGTTGGTCAGACACACCACACAGCAGACATCAATAAAAACAGAAAGGGATCAATGTAATGCTGTTTCCTTAAGAAAGGAAGAAAAAAAGACAAACACCATGGTTTTGTACCAACTTTATTCCTCTCCATTTCCTCAACTTCTGTTAATGATAATCTGGTCTGATTTTTGGAAAAGCTCTCCCATCTCTGTACTCACTAATCTCCAATTTCCAATCCTTCCCATTCTTTCTCTAGATTTTCTTGGAGACCATTTTCTTTGTATTTTCTTGTCTCAGTTTGCACAACCTTACACTTGCCCCTTCTTTCCTAAAATCAGGGTGAAAATCTGTATGTTCACTGCATCTTGATCTAGTTACAAAAAATTTCATGATACATGTAACACATGTTGTATTTCTTAGCTTGGACTCTGGTAGGTTTTGTACGGTACAGAACAAAACTCCATCAGATATAGAAACAGCTCTCAATTAAACATGAAACCACTATTTTTGACTTCTTACTTTCACATTTTTAAACAACAGTCACTCTTTTTGGCTACCACAAGAAGAAAACCTGAGACCATTTTTAGAAAAGCTGTTTTTCTTTTTTCTCTAAATAAAATACAGAAATTAAATTAATAGTGTTGCATCCCTGTTGATTGACTGTGAAGTGATAGTTTATGTTGCTTATGATCAACCTTCCATAAAAACATTTAATTGCAATGTTGCTCATCAAGAAAAGATAATGTTGCATTCACCAGAGATAGAAGTAATAATTTACTGTCTGTTTTTGTGGTAGGGGATTTCAATATCAGGAACACTTACACTGCACATCACAGCTGCATCACTGAAGTTTACCCAGGGGAGTAAGTGAATCATCATAACTGCTTGTTCTCCAGCAGCTGCCAAGCATTTCTTGCCATAGACTTCTACAATTTCACTGATATCAAGAGCTCCAGACAGAGTAGGGAGCTTGAAGTAAGTTGCTTTTTGACAGACCTTCTTTCTTCCAGGGATGATGTCCTAAAACCACTAGACATTCCCGGTATCAAATATTTTAGAGCTTAGCACAGAAAGCAGAATTTAAGAAGCTGCCTCTGCTAATTTAAAGATCAATTTTTGTTTGAAGCCAGATTTAAACACTAACAGAGACTTTAGCCTTGACTTGTTTCTCATGGCTGCTTCAGTGGGAGGCTAATTAAAGATTAGCCTGTAAATTTGGTTTTCTGTAAGCATATATATACTGTCTGTTTAGCTTGATATAAAGCTACAAGAGCTAAGCAAGTGAGATTTTATTCAGATAGGAGAAAGAATCTGATACCCTAAATTGATAAACTTCTTAGGTAGCCAATTCAGCTTTTTATAAATACATTTTGTGAAGGCAATAAAACTGGTTAATTAATGAAATTAGTATATATATCAGTTGAGAATAAATTCAAGTACTTGTGAAAACATGTTGTTGTTCACAAAGACATATGCATCCTGCTAACCACAGTATGTTGAAAATCCAAGCAAATGTGACTAATCCTTAACATTAAACAGTATTTTTTAGGCTGCAATGTGAAATCAACAAAACCAAAAAGCAATAGAATTTTCTCTAAACCTCCTAAAACATAAATTAGACAAGAATGATGCAAGAAGTGCAAGGAGACTTCGTGGTCCCTCCTTTAGAATTTTGAAGCAATGGGATTTTCATAGAAATTTGAAAATTTTCATAGTGTTTTTCTGACTTCTGAAATACAGGATACCTTCTAGGCAAAGACAACATTTTAACATAATTTATTTTCTGTCTGTCTTATGGACAGCCAGCATCTCTGGACAAAATACTGGTTGTCTATGTAACTAATCGTGGAGCTACCATTGCCTTCTACAACACCAGGATTTTGATCATCCTTCTCAGTTTTGTGTTTATAAAATGAATAGTGACACCATCATTATCAGAACTGCAGGCTTATCTGATCTTGACAAGACTTATGACTACTTTTGCAAAAATTTCTAAAACCTACATATTCAGGCCTACAATATTCTGAAAGGTCTGCGTGCCTTTCCCAACCACTTCTCATGAGGTCTGTGAAACTCAAATGCATTTAAGTCACTTTGAGTTCCTGCAGATACTATTTTCCTGATATCTAATTTCACAATGTTCCCATAAATATATGTATCTTAAAAAAGGAGTGTAGTGTTTTTGTGACAGGATAAGGTTGAATAAAACAAGATGAGTAATCACTAAATCATAAAAAGGATATGTACACTGTGTACTTTCATTTGTCCAGGTTTTAAAAAAATGTGGTTTTTTTTCAAGTAGTATTAAGTGACGTCTTCCAATGATGTTTCACATTTCTGCTGTAGTTGGAAGAAAAGAATAAAACTGGGAGAAAAGAAGCTTTTAGGTTCACAGGAACAGTGAAAGAAGGGAAAAAATAAACACTTAGGATCAAACATTAGGCCCTTAGAAATGGTTTAAAAATAATACAAGCATTTTTAGAAAAAATATTCAAATGCAATAAATACAACTGTATGTATAAAAAAGTTTTAAAGCACTAGTATGTATTTTACTGTTTGACTAGACTCCCCAAATTACTTTCTGATTACTACTAAGTCTGGTTTAAAATAAACAGTTATCTCTGAATATTCTAATATCTATGAGCTTTATTTTGGTGGTCTACATCTGCGTGGGTTTTACTTCTGTTCTAATGTTTAGCCTTGTTTTTCTGCCAAAAAATACTTTTTCATCCTACTTCTTTCAACCAGGAAGAAAAAAGGAATCATCACCAAAACCCATATGTGCTATTAAAGGCAGATATTGAAAGATCAGGAGTTTGTTGCTGCTTAGATCCCTTGTGGCTAACTTTATTTTTCTGATACTGATATGTAGTTTATATAAAAACATAAACAAGAGAATTCTGTATAAATGCTCCAATACTAAGTGGGATTGAATGACTATTGGGAAATATTCCTATGACATTTTCCACTCTGGGAAAAAAAATCTAACTGAAAGTGATATATAAAAAGGAGAATATTTAGTTTGCTCTGTAGCTGAAGTAAAAGTTGAAAAGAATATTATCATTGCAGTCCTTCACTGTTGCCTAGTTACTTTCTTAGCTGAGTTTTATATGTAAATAAGTAGTGGGAGTTTAAGGATATTTAAAATATATTTGTCATTTAAATATTCAATGTACTTATCTTTGCTGATCTCACAGTATCTGAGTTTTCCAGATTGGAAAAGTCAGGCCTCTCTCTTCTATTAAATAATCGTGTGGTCCAATTTTCTAATACCTGCTCTCTGGCTCACCATTGTTTAATAGCATGCAGTTAAAGCACTAAAATGTTTTGGTTTCTTTCTTCCTTTTTTTTCATCTTTCCCATCAAATTGGATACAGATGCTTCAAGTAAAATATTTGTACAAAATTCTCTGCTATGAAGTAAGTAAGTCCAGTGAATAATGGCACTTAACTCTTGCTAACATTTCTCTTCAACTTTCAAATTCTATAAGCTAATATCAGCACCCTCATAATAAAAAGGTGAAAGTCCTGAATTTCTGTATCTGAATCCAGTGCTCCAGTGCATATCACACAGAGTTGCTTCTTCCTTAATAATTAGCCTCAATGTCTCTCTGCTGCTTTTATAATGAAACTGTTGCATACAGAAAACCCAGAAGACATCTTTTTGACTCTAAAGTACTCTTGGGGAACAAGCCTGAGTAAAGAAAAGCAAATCATATAAGAGATTAATAAAAACAGTAAAGTTAGAATATTCTTAAAAAACTAAAAACTTCAGTGGAACAGATGCATTTGTGATTCACAGAATCTTACTCCTTGTCTCTCTGGAGACTTTTTTTGTGTTTGAAAGCCCTTGTGGACTTGCTTTCCTGAAAGATGAGACTGTGCAGCAGCTGCTGCCCTTGGGCATCTTCCCTGGGGGGATAGGAAGCTCAGGAATGTATGGAAGCACTGGTCACATGTTTTGTGGGTGCTGAGGAAGGCTGCTGAGAAGATGACACTTGTGATGTGCACCACTTGATGTTTAACAGCGACCAGTGCAGGAGCGTCAAAGAAAGCTCAAGTTTCAGTTTGCAGAAGTCACAGAAGAGCATCCTTCAGAGGTCAGGCAACAAAGATGAATGACTCAAGGAATAGATAAGGCAGTAGACCTTGGGAACTCTAGATGCCTTGACTCTGGCCTAATTGGGGTGTTAACCGTGGCACAGGTTGAACTGGACAGCTTGCGAAACTGGACTGAGACAGCAGGGAATAATTCCCGAAGGTCAGTAATAAAGAGTTGCCAAGGCACAGAGAGGAAAAGAGAAATGAAGAAAGGGCAGGAGATTTGGGGTTGGAAGCAACTTCATGTGGAGAACTTAGGTACCTGGTACCACCTCTGGGAGACCCCACATAGGTGCCTGGATTCTGTGTGACATACAGAACAAAAACACTGGAGTCCAAAGTGAAGAATCCCTGGATGCACTACTGAAAAGCAGAAATTCAGCGAGCCTAGAAATGGTACTAGTATTAAACATTGTTGCAGTGTGTTTTTATATTTTCTAATACTTTGTAATAGTTTTTTGTATTCCTTTAGTTTTCCTAAGTAGTCTACCCCAAACTGCACCCCTTCCCTATACGTATGTTAACATTCTCCTGGGTTGAGATCATCCCCAAACCCCCTGCCCTGACCCTCTGTCAATCACTCAGCATCCCATCCTCTATATCCAGAACCTTCGGCCAAATCCGTCGTGTGATTAGCTGGAGGCCAAGAGTCAGCCCCCCAAGAAGTATCCTATACGTTGCCCAAAATGTCCATTCCTTAAGATCCCATCCCTTTAGCATCCTTATTGGTCAACAAATGTTATCTACTTTTTGTTTCCACCTCCCTTTAAATGTGACCTTGGCATAGCTCCCGGTGCTCTGAGCAGGAGGCCCCCTGAGGTCTACAGGAGTCCCTCGGGAGCTCTGAATAAACCTTGGAATTACCCCTGCTGAGAGTCGGCCTTTTCCTCTCCCACTGTCTTCAGTGTCTCTCCTGCTGCAAAGGCACTGGCCCAGCTGCCATCAGTACCCTCGGGGCACAAGAGAGTGTCCCCCCGCTGTCGGATGCATCGGGGGAGCCCCCCCCCCCGTTGTCTGCCGACCCGGGGCTGGCCGGGGTCCCTGAGAGGCTTGCAAAACATGTCTTAAGCAGATAGGGAGAAGATGTGCCATGAAGTAAAAAAAGTTTGTGTTAGAAATTTTTGCTCTTCTCAACCTACATTAAATTTATTCCTCAATTCACTTGCTTTTTTTTCATTTGTGGTGCAAACCAAGACATTCTGCCCCCTCCAGTTCAAGGAAGCAACAAATAGCTGTGATCTCGCTCTACAGCATGGGTCTCAGTCCAAACCATGAGAAACGAGGAAGTAGCAGGGGGAAATAATTTTATGCTAGTCAATATATCACAGTGCTGTTCTCTGCTCCTAAGCAATGAACTATGCTGCTCCTTCCTTAGGCTTAAATGACACCTGGGTCTCAGGTGCATACACTTAGCATTGCAGGTGCATACAATTAGCAATAATTGCTGGATGTAAAGAGGTTATGTACTCTGCTGACACCTCCCTGGGACTTACCTGCTTTACTTTCTCTTAGCCTTCCTGCTCAAAAGATGCTTTTTCTAAATTCACTAAATTCACAAAAGGCCCTATAAGCCCCATAAGCACTAACTATGCCAATGCCTGTTCTTACACAACACTCTAGGAGACTACACTGGAGTACTGTGGTTAAGTATATTCATGTATATATACATAGTCAATTATTAATGTGAGTATAACTGTTCTGCTTCTGAGTGAAAGAATTTAGTGTAGATTATGCTAAATATAAGTTTCCCACTGTGTGATGGTGAATGAAGCTCATAATTCCATGCAAATATAGGTATCCTTGGGTACTACTGAAACAAATGACTGTTGGGATAATAAGAAAAGGAAGATATGGAGCTCAACATTGTCTTAAATTGTGACTGAAATATCAGCAGTGTATCTAATGAATTGGTCTGCCATTTCTTTATTGCTGGGGCCAGGACTATCTTCATAGTCATATGGCCAAATCCAATTAAGTCCTCATGATTAATTTGCTGCTTGTAGAAGGTGAGGAAACTGTCAATGTAAAAAATGGGTGTGTTCTACTTTGCCACATGGCACACATTCCAGAGGCACAGTCCTGACAGGATTGCCTCTCAAACAGAAGGGAGAGAGGCTCTCAGGGAAACATCTCATAGGAGCTTGAAACAAATTTTACACCTGCCCTTCCTATAACTCTGTATGTGCCACATTCTTTTCAAATAGTAATAATTTATGACGCAGTTTCTAAAATTATTAATTTATAGCCCAACATAACCAATCTATTTCAAAATCTTGATTCTGCTGGCATATTTCTACTTCTGACCGGTCTAAAATCTGGACCACTTTTAAATTTATTTGTTGATTTTTCTGCAGTAGCAATATAGTTTCTGTTCTAGTTCCAAGATGGATACTAGTGAATTAGACAAATAAGAGGGAGTCCAGGCTGTGAGCTGGACTAAAAGAGGTCACTTTGATTAGTCAAAGTAGAGAAAAAAGTTGTATAATTTAAAACTTATAAGGTCACTTACACTATAAATTCACTTTCTTTGGCATATTGAGAGGAAAAACAGACCAGCAGCTCCTTGTTTTAATGGAGATGGGAGAGTATGAGAGACAAAATAAATCACTAGAGATATCCTAAGGGTTCTTCTCTCACCTTGGAGAGAAGGCAGCAACTTTTCTGAAGCAATCTTTGCCTTTAGGAAGGCACAAATTACCTTATTCTACTTAAGAATAAATTCCAGTTTATTTCAGGTAGTTCTTCAACTCATTGATTTCCGATATCTCAGCACATTTTATGATGTTTCTGCAATCATCATCTGTGAAGTGGAGATAACAGGTGTGAAAGGGTTGGTGTTAACTGCATCTTAGTTTCTTCTGCAACCTACTCAACTCCCAGGTCTTTATGCTGGAACCACGACAAGGGAAAACCTTTGATCTTTAACACAGGATCAAAGACTCTCGACAATTAATATCCTTGTGCTCACCAAAAAAAAAAAAACCCAAAAAACCCAACAACTCTTGAGAAGAGCCCAAGTCTCATCACTGTATTGAATCCTCCCAAAACAGAAGTTAAATATTCTCCTTAATAATTTTCTTAATGCAAGTCAGATAAGCTTCTCCCCATGAGCCATGCTGCTTGGGACTACTTGAAAATTACAGAAAACACCTTATTTTGAGGTTCAGGAGGGCTGGAAGCTTGATGCTTATGTGACGGTGGCTTTAGGTTAATTCATACCAGCTAAGGAATTGACACGGGGTGAGATCAAGTTTTTCCCATTCCTCCTTCTTGTTGCTCTATGTAGAATATGTAGCATAGCCTATTGTGAGGGAGCTGGCAGGATGCCTAGTAGCACCAATTAGATCTAGTAAGTCTCAGCTTTCATGCAAACTTGACCATATGAGAAGGGATCTTCCCCTTCCTAACTGTCTTGAATACCTGTTCAACAATGTTAAATTGTTCTTTAGTGCTGTTAGAACTGAATTTGGACAAGATGAAGGATTAAAGAGGAAAATGGAAGTGTGCTGGGGTATAAAATAATTTGAGTTGATGTAAGTATGGCAGAAACTTTTATCTACCTTGTTTTAGGCCTTTGAGCTACTTAATGCTGCCTGTAATAAATCACTAAGAAGCCATCCAGGCTTCCTGCATGTTATAGCCCCACACATGGGCCTACATATTAATGTAGCACAGAGCTTGTACAAAACAGAAACTTACGAACCCTGTGCTGTAACCTGGGAGAACATTCATACAGATGTTCTTTGACAGAAATAGCTGGGAATGTCTACTTTTCTTCAAGGTAAAAAAAAAAAAATAAAAAAATACAACAAACTGTGGAAGTATAAAGGCTCTGAAAAACCTTGAGGGAGCTTTTTGATTCTGCATTTTGCTGAGCAATAAAAGGCCAGTTCTTAGATTAGATTCTGCTGCACACCATGCCAGTTCACAGTGCTGTCAGATGAACAGATCATCAAAGTGCAGGCTTCAGTGATGGATGCTTTTAGCTTCTCCTCCTTGATGTGATGATAGATTTGTATCTATACTGATAGGCATTGGTAGACATCTGTCTTTAGGGTTATGTATGCTGTTAGTGTTGCAAGAAAATGAATAGGTGCTGACCTGAGGTCTACATGACTGAACAGAGCATGAGATGCCACAGGACACAAGATGAAAAATTGCTGGCTGTGATGATAATAGTCAGAAGCTGACAAAAGTTACCCAGAGTGCTACGAGATGGCTAGATTTTGCAGATGTTTAAGGGGAATTGTGTGACTGATTGCCATAATTCAGAGAGGTAACTGAGGGAACCCTCCAGGGAGTGAAAGCTTACAAGGCAGCAGTGCCAATTCATGTCAAGGTGAACTAGGTAATGGCATAAGAAGCAACAAATTTGGGTGTGGAGATAGCAGAACTGTGACCAAAAGGTAAAGAATAATTCTGGACAGGCTGTTTATTTGGAAGGGGTGTGGGAGATCAAAGAGAGGTACAACAAGGTGAAAAGGAAGATCAAGAAATAGGGAAAGAAATAATATGGAAATGTTGCAGTTTTGGTGCTGTATCGATGTTCCTCTCAAGAGGTCCTCTGCTTTGTCACAGCAGAATAAAGAGGAGCATCAAACCAAAGCCACTGTATTGAATCCAGCACAGAGGTCCTACCTCCCTGGCTGCAGAGTAATGAGGACAAGGCTGGCTGCTTCTCTGGAGAACTACTGGAGGGATCAGCCAAGCATCCTGCTGTAGGGTGCAACAGCATCCTGTCTAAGTGGGGGAATAATGAAATGACACAACCAAGAAAAAAAGGATTTTGAAGAGGGCAGTAGGGAAGAGAGTTTAATGGTTGAAAAGAAATGTGAGGATATTGAAGGAGATTAAAGTTAAAAAAAAATTGCATGCAAATTAAAGAAATTACAGTGATCCTGCATATGCATGTATGCAGACAGTTTAAAACTCATTTGGCCACTGACCAAATTTCACAGAAGGAAGTACTTGTCCTACCTTCTGGAAGTTGCATCTCTTGAAGTGTCTGTCTTTCAGCGGTTGCTTGATTTGATTCTCTTGCTGATGTTGTCTCCTAGCAGCTTGCTTTTAGTCCTGCTTGCTACATAGCAATCACAGCTGTTATTAACTGCTATAGGCATAAATAAAGCATGGTGGATGAATTAACTGAAGAGTCATAAACAGTGAACTGCCTTACAGGAGGTTTTAAGTGTTTGCTGACCTTTGTTTCAGTCAGACATGTGATTTCAAATATTGATATTTTCATGCTTTATTTTTTAATGAAATAAAGGCTGACAGCATGTCTAAGAGAAAATTTCCTTTTTTTTTTTTTTTTTTTGTGTGAATGAAATATTTACTTATGTTTCCTCTTGTTTCTGCTAATTTTCTTGTTATATATACCTAACTATTGATTAAACTTTTTACTTTACTTACTTTCATTTAGATATTCATCACTGGAATGTTCATATACAGTCTAATTATTTTTTCTCTTATTTCTAAGATATCAACAATTTGATCACACCTGCTTGTGTAGCTTTATAGCATCAGAAAACAAAAGATGATTTTCAGATTGGCCTAGCTGATAAAAAACAAAGGCCCTTTGAATGGGAAATTGCACACTGTACTCTGAATGCAGCCAAATGGATGAAGTGAGTGAATTTCCCTGGCACTTTTTCTGACAGACCTCCTTTCTATTAATTAGAACATTGTGTTTACATTTCCATCTGTCTTCACATAAGAACCCAAGTAATTGTTAACTGCATACAGAGAGAAGTCCAAGAAAAGAGTAACTGTGTATAGCAGCTTTTGAAGGGGCAAGAGTGAGTTTGGGAGATAACATTTAGCAAGCAAGAAGAAGAATCAGTGATAGCAATTATTATAATCTAGTTCAAGACGTCCAGGAAAACAAAACCATTCTAAAATTTATTCTATCAGTTTTGCCAATAAGATACCTCTTCATTAGAGGGAGAAAACCAACAACCCAGCACAACCCAAAACACAAAAAAAATCCTACTTCTGCAGTAAGTAGAGATTTTGCAGAGCATCATTTACCATCTCATATAGGTTCCAGCTAGGTAATACATGTGAATACATGATACCAATGTCAACCTTCTGTTGAAAATAGTCACCTGAATATTTTACTTAATTTGACAGGAATTTGCTATGTTTTCTTTGAGGTCTACCCCTCTCTAGCAAATGTGATTTGAAATTTCTCTCATTGAAATTCAGTGAGTTTGAAACTTTTTTTTGAAGGTGAGAGAAAGGGTAAAACTGCAATGAGCTACTCAATCAAATAAGTCTCATTTACTTTGGACAGTAGGTTTTGTGATGATTTTCTTAATTGTGATAATTGGTAGTAAGAAGCTTGAACATGGCTGCACATATGCTGCTCTGTAGTATTTCAGGGCACTGCTGAAAAATATTGTAGTACTGATGCAATGCCACTTACCTTGCTTTTTTGTGCTCTAGCCCAAACTTCAGGGACTGAATGCTCTGCTTTCACTTCTATGACTCTCTGCGGGGTTATGAGGGAAATCATTGAAGCTGGGGCTTTGTCACTTATTGGCTCTGAAACTTACTTATCTATGCAGAAGATAAATTACCCTAGCCTGCTTATTTCACCACGACATCAGCAGCCTTCTTTCATTTCAGAGACTATTTCTCAGGCTGTGCAGACTGTGAATTATAGCATTCTAAGAATCGTGTGAATAAAAAACTTCTCTACACGTCCATACCTGACATCTGAGATTGCAGCATAAAGAAAATGAGGGTAAAATTGCAAAGGATTTCTGGTCTTGAAAATTTTGTTCAGGCCTCAGAACCTGAAGCTCTTTGAGCTCCTCTTAATAAGAAGCCATTTATTCCACTGTCAGACTACATTCTATGGAGAAAAGGTTTTGTTTTAGGAACAGACTCTTCTTTACATAACATTAAGCAGTAAACAGCCACAGTAAGTGACTTTTTCTCTTAGACAGAAACGTTAGCAAAAAACTGTGCAGGATCCTGCTTCAGAAGTTCAGTCTATATTCATTACATGCACTCCCTTACTCCTCTGAGCCAGTGAGCTCCTAGCAGCATGAGCTCTGAGGCTGTATTGTAAAGATTCCTGCCCTCTTCATCTGTGAGCCTCTTGTTCAGCAGAACTCTCAGTGGACATTCAATGAAAGCAATCTTATATTTTATGTCTGTGGTTCCTATCAGAAATATCTCACTTTTTTTTTTTTTTTTTCTTTCCCCAATAAGCATAGAGAGATAGAAAAAAAACACCTCTTCATAATTTTTCTGGGTTCATTCATTCCTCTCAAAGTCTTCCTTTTTTGTCTCAGCATACTGCTGAGCTCTCAAATAGGGACATAAGTGAGGTCAGCCTTCTCCACCAGCCTTGAATAGCCTACCCTGTGCACAAGAGGCTTCACAATCCATTTTACTCATTTAGTCAACTTAGCTTGGAAAAATGACTATCAGGCACTAATACCAACTTGGAACACACAGATGGCAGAAAGCAGAGCAACATATTACTAAACAAATAATGTTTTGCATGTTAGTGTTTAGGGAGATGCAGAAAAAAAAGCACACAGCTCTCGGCTGCTCCACTCCTTCTGTTAGAGGTTGGAGTAATTTTTGCAAATTGCTTCTGGGGACATGGTGGGGGTGGAATCTAAACTTCACAAGTGAGTTCATTTTTCATAGCATAGGTCAAGTGGCCCAACTTATTTAGAATAGATTTATTTTACTGTTTAATTTTTTTTTCACAGCAGAGATTATCTCATAAGGCAGCAGAAGTCTTCTTTATATTTTCTCCTTATAAACAATTTTATATGAAGAAAGTCATCAGCACCTGCAAGCTGTATCTGTATTATTGTTTATACTGCACTTTTCAGACCTAACCCAGCAAAGCAGCTGAGAAAAATATCTTAAAAGTAATGATTTTCAGTGAAGTCTTCTTTTGTTCAAACAGATTATTCCTTGTTGTAATTAATTTGTAATATGAGACCCTGACCCAAAGCTCATTAAAACCTAAAGCAAAACCAACACTTCTCAAAAGGAAGGAGGACTGCCTCACTAGCAGAGAAGCAAACAATTTTTTTTCTTGAATGATCTCTTTAATTAGAAAAATCTAATTTGAGGATAGCCAAATCTGTACAGTGTTTGATGAATTATTTTTAACAAGACAGGAAAATGAAAATAATACTTTTAAAACCCCAGTAATCAATAACCTGCCCTTTCTCCCCCTCTACTTTTTTTCTGCTTTGAAATAGCCCTCCTTATTTTAAGAGCATAATATCTATTTCCTTATTTGAAATTTCTCAGTTTGTGAACTCATTATGAATTCAGCTGTCTGAATACAGCTGGATCAAAGATTTTGTTTTAACACAATGGAGGTGAACAGTCCTTATTAGCTTGATGCAAAGTCAATTTTAGCAATTTCCCCCCTTGGTTAAAAATATAAATTACTTATTTTCTTGTACCTAGTCAAGGTTAGAGGAGACAATATTGGGAGTTACTTCCCTATCATGGACAACTGATTTCTAGGCTACAATAAACAAAAATGAGACAAAACAAGAAAGAAAATAAACCTGCAAAAAACTGCAGTTATGTCTGAAAGGTAGGAACCCAGAGCACATGTTTAGGAAATCCTAAAATTCAGATTTGACTGGCTGCTACTACTGTAGCACTAGCACAACAGTACAATGGCAAAAACTTCACAAAACCTGAAACAATTAGCTTTTTTTTATTTTTTTATTTTTTTTTTTTTTTTACCAAAAAGAAATGTCAGAATGTCTTCAGGTCTTATGTTTATAGTCAGATTTTGAAAATAATGGGAGAGCTTGATGAACAGCAAAATTATTAAAGATAATAAGCATAGAAAGCCTGTTCTGCCATCTTTTAGTTCACAGAAGTTTTTGCATCCCTTTTATTCACTGGACACATGCGAGCACAATCCAAATCACTCTCACTGTGAGACTTATTTTAAAAAGCATTTTGTGAAATTGAACTTGAACAAAGAAATAATATAGTTCATTAAAGAACTCATCTGTGTACCAGTCTTGTTATTAAGCAAAACAATCACTTTAATTTTTTTTAATTTACGAAACCATTTTGGGATAATCAGAAAATTGAACATTGCATACCACACTGCTGTATGTACATTTTAAGATAATTAGATGTTCAATACTGAGGATTCCCGGGAAGAGGAATAGCTATGAGCCTTATTCTGTTTTGCAACTCAACCCCCCCAATTGCATTTTCATTACGTTTGCTAATCACTTAATTTTTCCATCTCTCCTCCTGGTCCTTTTCTACCCCAGCACAATTTTGGATATGTGGGGCAATTTATGTTTGTTGTTGTTTGAATGCAGGGTATATGAAAAAGATGCAAAGACTCTGGGAATATCTTCCAGACTTGTTTGTGCTGTTTCAGAGAGCAAGGAACTGAGTGGTGGGAGCTCTCTGTATTCTGCTTAATGACTTTATTTTAGTGTTTGTGGATTCTAAATGTAAAAAAGGTTATTTAAAGCAAAACACTGTACAAAAAAGAAATAAAAATTACATGATAAAAAGTAAAGTAAAAACTGTCACAAAGGTAAACTTCCACAAATATCTGATTTAGGAGGTTGTACACCACAGTAAACTTCACCTACAAAATACTGCAGTTCTGCTAAAGTCAGTGTAGTCACTGATCTACATTAGATGAAGAGCTCAACAGAGTGTGTAAAATTTCATTTTCTAATACTATAGGAAGCATTATGCTTTTCTTTTTGTTGGCTGTTTTTATTTTTCATCCTTTTCTTCAAACCACCCTGGGAATTCAGCTAGTGACAACTTGATTCCCCTAGATTTGCCACTTGTTTGCTGGTTCTAAGTTTACTACCCAGAGCTGCAAGGCAGACTAATTGTTAAAACTGGGGGTTTCACTGAATATGCACCCCTTCCTGCCATGTGTTCCCCCTGGCACCTCTGCCTGTGCAGACAGCTGGGTGAATTACTGCTTCTTCAGTCTGACCCTTTCTGACTGATGCAGGCAGATTGAGCCACGAAGCAAAAGGAGATGCAAAGCACAAAACAGGTAAGAATAATAAATACATAAGAAGAAAACAAAACTGTGCTCTGCCAAGGTGTTTACAAGGGAAACACCCTCTGCAGAAGTAAAATTCCACATCTTGTGTATTGCCACCAGCAAGTCATTATGGGAGACAGATATTGTCTTGACTGGATATATCTGGCTGTGCTTGCTATCAAAAAAAAAATGGGCAAAGTTCACCTTCTCTGTTCCCTTCTCCTTCTCTGCTCCCAGTCCAGAAGGTATGCAGGAAACTGCTGGAGGATTTGAAGTAGGAGCTTTCATGACACCTCCATCCAGCTGAACTGCTAGCAGGTTTGAGCTGTGATGGCATCCCAGATTTTGCAAACTTAGTGCTGTCCTCACTCGAAAGTTGGAGTCTGTCACATTTACTGAAAAACATACCTTCTCTCTCACCACAAACATGATGTTTTGCTTATTTTTCTGTCCTAGCCTTCAATATCTTCACCTTATAACAGAATTTCTTGTTGTGTTATCTACAAGTTTTACTTTATCAAGAATAAATTATTTTTACAACAGGAAAACACTGATGAACAATTTAACTAATTAATTGAGAGTTGCTTGAAAAGGGTTGCAAGTTTTCCTTACCCAAGACATTCTACTCTGAACCAGTTCAGCACTAAGCTGTGTTTTGCTGCAGTGCTGCACTGTCCTCTTGAAAGCTGTGGTCATGTAGTCAGTCTGAAGTGCTGAAATTTTGCAGGTCCCAAATTTTCTGTATGAACTGCACCTCCTCTGGGGTCTGTAAGCCACAGAAGGCAAAATGGGAAGCAGAAGATTGTGGCTGACTGTGATTAACATAATCAAACAAAAATGCAGGTCTCATCAGACACTGTGACACAATAGCCACAGGGATCTTAGTATTGAGCTGACCTGACACAAAAGATTTAGTATCAGTTTAAAAATCAAAGTGTTCTGCCCTTTTTGTAGCCTGTTTTGCTTGGATGTTTCCTTAAAAGAGTTTGAAATGTAACAAATGATGAAGCAATGGTAAAAGTATAAGAGAGCTGAATAAACTTAATACTTTTCTTTTAATAGTGTCTGCCTTTTTTAGTTGTTTATATTGAGCTATAAGCTCCCTGAAAACAGCTGTTTCATTGTTATTTGTCTAAGGAATAAAACGGAGTGAAAATGTAAAAAAAATTAACAAATTCTATGCAAATGGTTGACAAACACACAGACACACAGGTCCTGGAGGTTGTGAGGTTTGCCAGCTCCTGTAATATCCACAGGAGTTTGGATTTAAACTCCCTCTGGAGAGAGTCCATCTGGTTCTGTATTACAGACAGTATTAATATCAGCCAAAAATGAAATTCTCCTTAAGATTCTAGGATTAAAAAGTGAAGGGTCACTACAGAGGAGAAGAGTGTCACCTTGATGTCAAATATGAAACATTTACCATTTGGAAGGAAAGCAGGAACACAAAAGATTATTTTAGTATTGTGTTTTGGTCTCCCAAGAATTCCACTGCTACTTTACCTTGCTAATGTATACTTTCAATAAAGTTCTTCGAGTCATAAAACAAGTAATTTAAAAAGGAAAAAAGAGTCAACTCCAAATTCCTATGCACTTTTACTTTACTATCTCCATTTAAAAGCATATTTTGACTACACCACTGGTAAAGCGTACCAATACAACATTACGTTCTCTAGCTGCCCAAATAAACTTTACAGAAATAAAAATGTGCTCTGGATCAGATTTTGACTTAGAAAGTGGCATGAAAACAGATTAAAATTGAATATATGCTGAAAATCTAGGCCCAGGTATATTTAAGTATTAGATGTCTTAGCATTCACTGTAAGTTTGTACCTGTAAAGCACTGCCAAGGTTTAATGAAGAATGACAATAATTACAGTAGATACAGATTGATTATTTTGTCAGTCTAGAAAGTTATTTCAGAGAGAGCATGTAATAGTCTCACATGCCTCCTTCATTAATGTTGGTTATTTCTGCTTTACTGGCTACTTGAGTAATTCAGGATTTGAAAAAGCCTTACTAGTCCCTGAATCCTCAAACTTTATAAGCTCAGTGTAAGACAATGGATGATAGCTTGCAAAAAAAAACCCACAGAGACAAGAATACAGAAAAAAAAAAAAGAAAAAAAAAAAAAAAAAGAAAAGAAAAGAAAAAAAAAAGAAAAAAAAAGGTGTGGCAACACATGCTGAAATGATCAGCAGTGCTTTCTGCTTATTAACAAGTCCACCATCATCAAGGTTCTGGTAAATAAAGTCTTCAGGAAAAAACAAGGTGGTTCTGCATATACTGATTTGGAATTCTAGTTTGGCACACAAGAACCGTCTGAATTTATGCATGAAAAGATCTGCATGAGCACTGTATGTAAGCAACACTTTGTTATGATTAGATTTCCTACCAAAAAGGCTGTTCTCCAATACATGTTTTGTATACTGGAATTCCTTCAACCCTGTTCCCTACCTGATTGTCTGCTAGAGGTTCTGTGGAGGATTCTGACTACCAGAGAGAGAAGAAAATCTGTGTAAGACAAGTAATATTTGCTTGCTGACTGCAAAATATGACCTCTGTGGCTAAAACCCCAGACAAACATAAGTACTGATGGGAAGGAAATTATTTACAGCTGAAATGTGACTGAGGTACTCAGAAGACTTCAAAGTTGGTGCTTCCCTGGGCTCTGTGATATAAAAATCCTCAGTACTCAGAATGAGACTCAAAAACATGCAAGGACAAATCCCAGGCAGAAGAAATACCCAAAGAGCTTTATCAGTTTCCACAAATTATAAGCGGGCTCACTGTCATATGCTAATGTGATTAAGTGTGCCAATGGTGAAACTCTTCAGATCTTCCAAAGAGGTACTGGAGTGGAAACAGCAAGGACAAAATTCAGCACTGTGACCCAGAAAGTGAAACAAAAGACGTTTACAGAGACCCTTAGCTAAAATGCAAAAGTCTGAAGTCACTTTTGTGCCATGAGTCAGTCACAAGTGAGGAGAGAGCAGAGGAGAGACACCCAGTGAAATGGACATTTCAGCAACTTGCTTGTGATTTGTAGCCCTGGTTTAACCACCTGCCTCCTTACTGTGCCATAGTTTTGTTTACCACAAATGTTATCCTGTATTGGTCCAATAAGCAGAGACATTTCAAGCACCTTAACTGAGGGCCTTGCTTGTACATTCATAAAGCATCCTGAAAAGCAGCAGCAGGCACTTGGGTTCTCCTGTGGGCTGAGTCCTGACTTGTTTGCACCTCCCAAGTGGTACCTTTTGACATTACAGTTGCTTCTCAGAGTCTCAGCAAAGGAATCCCCAGGCTTCCCTCACCCTCTGTGCTGCTTTGCCCCTGGGGGACATGAAGGTAGCTGCCCCTACATGAATGTGACACAGGCTAGCCCATGATGTGGACATTTTTGAGTGGGCTTTCTTGATGGTTGAACTCCTTGAGGGTGCATATTTCTCTGCTCATAATCTTCAGCCATGTCAGATTGTTATTTAATGATTTGGTTTGCTTTTTATAGTTTTGGTTTAGTTTGATTTGCTTTGGCTTTGTTTCCATTTTTTTCCCCTAGATGATGCGTTGGCATCAGGCCTTTTTTTCTGCCTTTTCTGTTTCTTTTTCATTTGTTGGACACTTGACTGCTTCCCTATCACATATGTAATCTAATTTTCTTAAAAAAAATGGCATCACAAAGTATTCATGAATTCTGCAAGTGCCAGTTTCTTAGAAAACTGGTAGCTTCATAGACTCTGAACAAAAGGGCTGATGTGTCTCAGCACAGTCTACAATTCAGTTGCACTGCAAAAAATCAGCCTCTGTCCAGTTGCAATGCAGGAGATAACCACTTCATAACTTTTTTTATTGGCACAACAAAGGTCTGTCTCGAAGGAAAGCTACAGAAATAAGAATAATTGGGAGAGAGTAGAGAGAATAAAATAAGCCCTGATGCTGTGTTCTCAGCCCATTAGAGTGATCTGTCAGTCCTTTCCCTGCACAAGATCTGGACTCAAGGAAGAACATGCTAAGACTGACTGACAAAAGTTGACAGACTGACAAGTTGAGTGTATGGGCAGGTTTTGCTAAGTCTATGAGTACCTGATATGTCCACCTACATCAGAAACCCAGCCAAGGCAGAGAAACTCTCTTACCTTTCCAGGTAAAACTCCCCCAAATATTTGAAAATGTAAATGCGACTCTTCTGACTATGGGTTTTAGTTACCTATATAATTAGGTATGCTCATTAAGAAATACCTAGAAACAGCAGAACTGAATTTTATAGTCAAAACGAGTGGACTAAAGAAAACAAGAGTGTAAGCAGCTGTGACAAGAAAATTTTCTAATGCTAACATTTTTAATAACCTAAAATAATTAAAAGGAAAAAAGGAATAAAAATTGAATACATTAACCATATTGTATTCAATTTGTTGACCATCTCAATAAATTGGGAAATCACTTATGTTGATCACAAGAACTTGGTGAACCGTTATTTTCAGAAATTGAGACTTTACTTATTTCACTAAAAATAACCTTACCCTAAACTTTAATTTGGCTTTCCAGATACTAAAGAACTATGCATGGAAATCCACCCCTGATTATCCTAAATACGCAAGGTTTTCTTTGTTTACTTTTTTTTTTTTTTGAATGATTGCACAGCTCAAGTTAGCTGCTCAGGTATTCTAGAGGACCTTGTGTCCATGTGAATGTTATTATTAAATCTTTAATATGCAATACCTAGTGATCCTTCTTCATGCAGGATATTTCATTGCTGATGAATGATGACATTATGTATGTATTATTTTGCCTCTTAAGCATGTGTGGATGATTGGATCATCCAGCATAGGATTTTATGTAACCAAACACTAGTTGTATTTCTATTTTGTCTTTCCTTCAAATTCAAACTCCTTTAATCTTGTGAAGTAAAGGAAAAGGTTAAACATAAAGATAAATACTTGCTGAGTTCACATGGCCATAATGGTACAACTTAGTGACTTTTTTAAATTAAAACTTTTCATATTTAATACTTAACCAAGATTTGTTATTGTGCATCTTTCAATGGATTGCAGCTCTTTCCATAGCTACATCACCATGATTTTGTCTTCTAAGCAGTTAAAAATATTGAGTTCCTTAATTTAACCAGCTTTTTCTTTCTTTCAGTCTTTAGTCTAATGTTTGGATTTTTAAGTAGGCCTCTTTTTAAAGAACATAATGACTGCATGTGCTACACCAGTACAGCAAAGCTATAAAGATGCATAATATCACCATATAATCATATAATTTGATGGTCTCTGTTTGGGTGCATACAGGAAAACGTGAGGGAGGGAGTTTGTTATTGAAAGGTGAAAGTGTTTCATCTTCATGCAGAAATGTGCAATAACTCAGCCATCCCATCTCTTGTGCAAGAAGCTGCAAGGAATTCTCTCATGCGGAAATCCCTTCCAAATTTGCTTTGGAGACTGCCTAGTGCCTCATGGCTCTCTGGAAGCCTTGTTAAAATTCCAACTACTTAAAAAACAAGTTAATTGAATCTGAAGTCAGTTAAGTCTTCTAGTGGCCTATCCCAAATGAGAAATAATGAGATTTTCTGAAATTAGCAGATGAAGCTGTCTGTTCTGTGGATCTGCAGGCTCAGTATTCACTTAAATATTCACCTCATCTACAAAACACTGTGTCATCAGGAGCACAGGCTGTATTTTCTCTCAGAAGGAAGCAGGAAAGAAAAATAGGAGCTAAAAGAAAACATACAGAAAATTTCTTTCTGCCTTTTAAAGTATCCCTGCAATGTACGGAGTGAGTTTTTTCTCTAACGATTCAGTACACACAAGAGAAAAATCCCCCGAAGACAAGGCCTGGCTTCTTTGACGCTAGTGAGACTTTTGCCATTGATTTCACTGGCACTAGAATCTCGCCTTGATGAGCAACCACTTTTACTTTCTTTTTATTTTACTCTTAGAAACATTATTTGATGAAAGAAAATTTAGAAATTATTTAGACAATGGAGCTGTAGATTTCATTCTAAAATGCTTCAGAGTGCAATCTTTGAAAGGGTAGAACATTCCACTGCCAGAAATGTTTCACAAAATTTCTTCTGTTAATTTCACTTTGCTATAGTCAGTGTGTCACACTACCATCTTAAATCAACCAGCAAATTACACAGAATTGCCTCGAAGAAAAGCAGTCAATATCTTTCACCCCTAGGGGTGTTGCTGCTTTTAGGGAGACTCTGTGTCATATGAACCTAAATAATATGTCTTCATTTAAAATTTAAGCAGCTAACAGTGATTTTAAAAAGTACAGCTCTACTGAGTTACTTTTTAGCATTGGATTTTCTTTAGGACACAACTAAATGAATTATCCAAAAAGCTTATTTGTAAAAGGAAATTATTCTCAAAATTGTATCAATAATCCCATGGCAAAAATTCTTCATTATAAGGATCATGATCAAAAGTCTCTAAAATTGTCATATAAGTTTCAACCACTTCACTTTTCAATATATGAATATATACTAAAATCATATCTGTCCAAAATAGATGATTAATCCAAGCGCTGACATTCAGATCCTTTTAAAAAAGGTGAATGGGATTTGAATGCGATGGAGGCCTTGAGCTTTTTTCTCTACAATCAATCTGCTACAGAAAGCCTTTGTGAGAGTTTCAAATAGTACCATTATACATTGCAAATGCCAAGTTTCAATTTCATAGGTTAACCCTGTCATACACAGCTGTGCCTTTGTGTCTGTATCTCCCAACACAGGTATACACATGCACCATGATGAACCTTATCATATTTCAAGGAATATTTCCAAAATGGTGTGACAGCTTAAGGTGTCCAGAGGGTTTTGGAGCACAGGGTTTCATAGAAATCAATACCCTCTAAATGAGATATTCAGATCTGACACACAAATTTGAAACATAAAAGCATAAAACTCTACTATTGAAGCAAAGAATCTGCATTTTTTATCTTGTATAGGGTCCAAAATCAGAGACGAAGGCATGCCACTAGGCATAGGTGTTGTACATTTGCCTGTACAACAGATGGAAATGCTTTCAGACTCCTTTGCAAAATGGAGAAATTTGTACTTTTGTCAAAGAGAATGCCTGGAGAATGGAGTTTATGCCCTTTAATTATCTGAGGAGTAGTTCAGAAGAAGGTTTTGATGAAGCTGGATATAAATGCTTGATACATAATGAGAAATATGTTCTAGTGTTTTAGCTTCAATTCCATGATTACACTATTTTGCATCTCTTCAGTCAAAAGGGTGAAGAACTATTCTGCCAGTTATCCATGATTATTGGAGTTTTCTGCCTACCTCTTTGTCATGGTTTGACACTGGCCCAATGCCAGGCACCCACAAAGTCCCTCGCTCACCCTACCCTGCTGGGCAGAGGAGAGGGGAAAAAAATTAACAAAGGGGTAATGAGTTGAGATAAGGACTGGGAGAAAACACTACAAGGGCAAAACAGGCTCAAAGTTGCAAAGTGAATTTATGACTAACAGTCAGAAGAGGATAATGAGAAGTAAAAGAAGCCCTTAAAAACCCCAACTTTTTGCCCCCCAGCCCCTCCCTCCTTCCCACTGACAGTGCAGGAGACAGGGCATGGGGGTTTTGGTCAGTTTGTCACCTGAGATTTGCTTCTGATGCTCTATGAGAGGAGACCTTCCCCTGTGAGACCTTAGGGTCCCTCCCATGGGAGACAGTTCTCTGTGAACTTCTCCAGTGTGGCTCCAATCTCATGAGCAGCAGTTCCCCCAAAACTGCTGTGATGTGAGTCCCTCCCATGGGCAAACAGTCCTCCCAAAACTGCTGCGACATGGCTCTCTTCCCACAGGGTGCAGTCCTCCAAGGACAGGCTGCTCCAGCCTGGGAACAGGGCCCCTCCCTCCACAGGTCTCCCACAGGGTCACAGCCTCCTCCAGACATCCACCTGCTCCAGCATGGGCACCTCCATGGGCTGCAGGTGGATCTCTGCATCCCTGTGAATCCCCATGGGCTGCAGGGGCACAGCTGCTTCACCATGGGCTGCACCATGGTCTGCAGAGGCTCCACTGCCTGGAGCACCTCCTGCCCTTCCTTCTCCACTGACCTTGGTGCCTCCATGTTGTTTCCCTTACATGTTCTCACCTCCTCCTCTTTGGCTAGAAGAAAAAGCTGTGTGCCACTTTGTTTTGATTTTCTTTTTAAATCTGTTATCACAGATGCATTACCAACCTCCCTAATTGGCTCAGCCTTGGCCAGCNATTTGCTTCTGATGCTCTATGAGAGGAGACCTTCCCCTGTGAGACCTTAGGGTCCCTCCCATGGGAGACAGTTCTCTGTGAACTTCTCCAGTGTGGCTCCAATCTCATGAGCAGCAGTTCCCCCAAAACTGCTGTGATGTGAGTCCCTCCCATGGGCAAACAGTCCTCCCAAAACTGCTGCGACATGGCTCTCTTCCCACAGGGTGCAGTCCTCCAAGGACAGGCTGCTCCAGCCTGGGAACAGGGCCCCTCCCTCCACAGGTCTCCCACAGGGTCACAGCCTCCTCCAGACATCCACCTGCTCCAGCATGGGCACCTCCATGGGCTGCAGGTGGATCTCTGCATCCCTGTGAATCCCCATGGGCTGCAGGGGCACAGCTGCTTCACCATGGGCTGCACCATGGTCTGCAGAGGCTCCACTGCCTGGAGCACCTCCTGCCCTTCCTTCTCCACTGACCTTGGTGCCTCCATGTTGTTTCCCTTACATGTTCTCACCTCCTCCTCTTTGGCTAGAAGAAAAAGCTGTGTGCCACTTTGTTTTGATTTTCTTTTTAAATCTGTTATCACAGATGCATTACCAACCTCCCTAATTGGCTCAGCCTTGGCCAGCAGCACGTCCATCTTCAAAGACATCAGGGATTGCCTCTGCCTGACATGGGGGAAGGTTCCAGCATCTTCTCACAGAAACCAGCTCTGTGGCCCCTGCTATCAAAAACCAGGCTGTGCAAAACAATTGCACTCTTTCTCTCACTAATTTAGGTTAAGTTTTCTGAGTAAGAGATAATGCCTCAGGCTTGCTCCTGAGATGGAAGGGATAAGATATTTAAAGTTTATCTTGACCCTTCAAGTATCATAGTAATCCACTCTAATGCATCCTTGAGGGTTCTGATTGCTTTATTCCTTTTGTAACTTAAGATAAGTGATACTATATTACCTAATGAAAGTAATTTTGTCTAACTTTTTCTCTGTTACCAAAAGTCAAAGAACACTAGATAAAGTCAAAGATAGTAAGAAAAAGACAGAAATATTAGACATTTTCCATGCGGAGGTTTGCATTCTCTTTGGAGACTGGATAATCTTCCTGTGGCTCTCCTCTACAACCTTATAACAGCTAATTAATGTACCCAAAAAGCCTTCTGCACTTGCTGGTTGAACAACAGAGAAAAATCAAAAGGAGAAAAGCAGAACAAATATGTAGTATGTTCATAGCACCTTGTTCTTTTAATTCCCTCTTGAGATATTTACATTTGGAAAGAAGTAGATTAGAGAAGTCACGTGATGGCTATTAAAAAACTACAAAAACAAACAAACCACAAAAAACCCAGAAAGAAACCTCAAATCCAAATGATGAAGATGTTTATAGTGGTAGGAGCAGGAATTAAGACATAGTCATAGTCTTTTCATCACTGAACCCTTGACTGTACCATGTGGGCTGGGGAAAGAATTGCCATTTAAGAGGATATTTTAAATAGAAAAAATGGGAAAATTTCAATACTAAATATATATGCAGATTAATAAGTATTGCTGACTCAAGAGAAATGTGCCATTGTTTTGTGAAAAACATGAGTAAAAGAGAATTGTTCTGTCAAGGTGATGGGGTCAGTAAGGAACTAAAACAGGTAAGACTTCAGCATGAATTTTCATGCTGAGAGTGAGTATTAACTATGACAGAAGTCCTAGGATTCAAGGTGGAGTTGTTTTTTAAATGGACAGTGCCATCTGTGACAAAGAAAAGGTACTGGAAAAGGTAGTAAAGACCAATGTTTGGATGTGGTCTAGCATTTCCAAAACTGGGAGAAGCTCCAGGGTCTCCCAAATCAGTGTTGACACAGAAGCATTTAGAGATCTTACCTTCAGAGAAACTTGGTTTGCAGATGCAAGTGACTGCAAGCAGCATTGTAGAAAATCTTCCTTCAGTTATGTGATGTGAAGGGTGGGATGCTGGTGTTTGTAACAGACTACAGAAAAATCCTTTCTCTTGTCTGCTCCAATATATTTTTCACCTCTTTCCTCTCTTAAGCATTTAGACTAAAAGGTTCATAGTATAAACTGCCTCATATTTTCATGCATGTGTGCACGTACTCATGTCAAATATTACCTAAGTTTCAATTAATTTTTGTTATGTGAACTGAGAATGAAATAACGTTTGCACGCTCTTCACGGGGGATAGTTTTATATGCTTTGCAGACACCAGCATCTCAGTGACACATAGGAGACTTTTCACAAAACTCTGACAGTACTGAACTAGCAGGGCTACCACATATGGTCAGTGAAAATGTGGATTCTAGAAAGGATTTATAATTCCACTGACCTGGAATTCATTGTGTCTAGATTATAAACTGTATTTAGAGCTGGAGTAATGGTAATATATCAGGTGTTCAATGTCATCATGCACTTTTCAGACAAAAAGAAGAGAAAACAGAAAGTATATTAATTCCCAGAGGAAGGACAATAATGCTGTGGAGAACTGGTGCTCTGAACACATGAATTTATCTGTGTCACTTGTTCCTAGACAGCTGGTTTTCTGTGTACCAATGCCACTGCACATGTGAATGGAGCACACACCCTGGCATGTTTGTGACAGCCTCTCCACCAAAGTGACGTGCTGCAGAAAGCACTGTGTCTGCATGACAACTGTAAAACAATCTGCGGTTCATGGTGTTGTCACTGTCAGGGAAAAACACACTGTTTCAACAAAGTATCAAAGTTATTTTGTCAGTAAGGCCAAAATAAACCAGTTAAAAAGTGGTTCTAATAATCCTTTCCCTTTATATTGGGTTAGAGAGCAGCAGCTACTTTCCATGAAGGGCAGGAAGAGCTTAAATATACCTATTTTTAGAGCCCTGTGGAACCGTGACCCCACTTAGTAGACTGTTGATTGGAATCAAATGGTTTAGGAAAAAAGAGAAGCTGGGGTATCCCATATATCAATTTATGCATGGGTGCAGCTTACTTTAGAGTTTGAGAGATTCAGGTAAGAATTCTGCTAAGAATTCTGCTTGTTTAGAGTGGCAGGCTGTTGTCTCATTATCATGTTTCTGTTAGAGTTCCTAAAGGGCTGGTTTGTGTCTTAAATTGAAAAAATTTGCCCTTGCAGAGCAAAGATTCAGCACCTATAACAGGATAACTTCTCAGTCTTGGAAGGCAAAGATGCTTGGGGAGGGACTGGGTGGGCATGGAAAATGGGGGTCTGGAGTGGGGGAAGGAAGAGGCCTGTTTGCAATGCATCATGTCTATTTTACTACGATGTAACAGCTGGTGAACTGTACTTTAGCATAGCAGATGGGGATTATCCAAAATGCCTTTGTTGTTGGGGGAAGACCAGACAAAAGTAACACTTAAGTCAGTGAGACTTTGTCTGTATCTGGCCATCTCTTGGGGACCATCCACATGCAGAGGGGTGCAGAACTGTTCCTCTATAGAGAAAAGACTCCTTGTGTCCCCAGGATGTGAGATGGTCCGAGCAAGGATTGGGGCAACTGAGACCACTGCAGGACGGGGAATGTGGGGCACCAGCCCGGACTGGAGTGACTGTGAAGTCAATGAATATCATGGAATAAAGGTGTAAAGCTCTAGACTGAAATTTCTATCTTCCTACTGCAGCACTCCCACTTAAATAAATTGTAAAACTTCTGTTAGCGGGTGGTGTGGGTCTGTCCTTTCAGTGATCTCAGGGACCTCAGCTCTAATTTCTGTTGTGAAATTCCATCTGAAAAGTCATGCTGTGATATCAGCGCTGAAAAGAAGTATTTTTGTACTGGAGTGGGAGAATGAAAAAACCCCAAAAAACAGTGGGAGAACCTTACAGAGAGACTGGAAACTGATCTCATTTGAAGGGAGGATAGTTCTGGCAGAAAAGCAAAATCTGCCATTGAAAGAGGGTATTACAATAAATAAGAGTTCATTTTGCCAGTATGAAATTTACCTACTTCATTCTCGGAAACTTGCCTATAAACTTTAGAAAACTCAGATTATTGGGTGTCAAAGGAAACAACTGATCAGTTATTGGGAGTCACAGATGGGAAGTAAGTATCTAATGTGCCATTTAGTTTTTATGGTTGTGTATAAGTTTACACCCAAACCATCTTGATTGTTTGAGCAAATAAATTACTAATCTTTAGGCTGCAGTCTTTTATACTTATATTTTGTTGCAGAACATTTAATCTTCCGAATATTTCTCATTTCCTCTTTAAAATACTTATGGTTTTAACAAATGCTTGTAGATTATCTTAAAAACACATTGTTTATCAAAGCAATTAAGGCAGATATTTTGCTTAAAAGATATGTAGAGGGATTACATTTATAATTAGGTGGAGATAATCTCTGAGAGGAAAAGAGAACACTATTTAGTGCTGAAAGGAGATTTACTCATTATTTTATGAATACTGAGCTGAAGACAAAATCAAATGAGATCTTAATGGCTAAAAAGTGAGTTTCATTGAAGTTTTGTAAACTCTTTTGTGAAATTTAACAGAAAACATGGAAGAAATTAACACTCAGCTGCTAAAACACTTTTTATGAATGTTTAATGTGCAGATATAAAATAGCTGGCATCTGTTTTCCTACAGTTTAAAGTTGCAATGCTTATCTCAGATCTATTTCTAAATATATAAAACTCCCACATGACATGTCTAACAAAAATTAATATGAGAATTATTATTTTTTTTATTGAAAGGCCAAGAAATTTGAAGTTAGAATTTCCAGCATCTATTATTAAGAAAGGAAGATATATAGCAGTAAATTTCAATCTGACACAAGTTTCTGTGTGGAAATTGCCCATCCCTACAGATATTACATAGCTTAAAAAAAAAACTGAAAAAAAAGAAACACAAACTGGCCTTTGTAATCAGATATCAAACCTTCTTTACAAACTCCTAATTCAGTAATGTGGACAAAGCTGTCATGCCTCACTCTGAGCTATTAGCACTGCAAATGCCTGTGCTGCGGATCAGCTGCATTTTTGCATGCCATTGATCTTTCAGCAGAACCCTGTGGATAGCAGGCATTTTTCAATCATTATGCCAGTTAGATTCTTGGAAAAAAAATATTTTTAACATCATACTGTAAACAGGTCTCTTACAGTGACGTGTTGTGTTTTAAACACAGCAATGTATACTGTGAGGCCTTGTGCAAAATTAAGTCTCATCATTAGCACTATCCTAATTTCTCTGGTGTCAAAATAACAGTAGGTGCTGTTGGAAATGTTTGGTGAGCTCTGCAGGAGGTCTGGCTGACTTCAGTACAGAGCTATCATTCTGCTCTTTAGCTGCCATTTGTTTAATTGCACCTGAGACTTCCTGGAACCAGCAGAGTGTTCCTTCAGATACAACTCTCCATAGTACAGTACAGCAAATATACCTGGGACCTGTCACTTACTCATTTGCTATATGTGTTCATAATGTGCCTGCTGAACTCCCCCTCAGAACACTTGAACTCTGCTGAGATGTAGCATTGACATATTTAGACAGAATTTATAATGAAAGGGAGAGTGGTGGCAAAAAGAACGTCCTGCCTGCATGTACACTGCTGAGGTTACAGAGGACCTTTCAATTCCAGCATAAATAACTTCTGATTAAAACTGGAATACTTGCTGTTTTCCTAGTAAAGAGCATGATATTTTCATCTGTGCTCACATGTGTGAGTCAAAATCCACTCTTGTCATATTGTAAACAGAAAATAATGGCATGGAATGAATCCTCCTGCTAACTATCACTTAAAGTGATAAAACATGAACAGGGCATCACACTTCCTAATGGCAAAATGTTATTTCCTATTTCCTACTGTTGCAAAAGTTCTTTTGGGTTACCATACAGAAATAAGTAAGCCATAAATTAAATAACTGGCTTTTATTTGGAGAGTAACAATTTCCCAAGGACAGTTTACAGGGAAATTTATTTGCATTTCACAGGTCAATAGGCTTCAGAAATGTCACAACTTTAAATAAAATAATTAAGATGAAACTCTGATTGTATATTCAGGATGTAGAAGAAGACCTTGATGACAGTTTTATAGGGCCATATTTCTTGAACTGTTGGGAGGGTTTCTTATTTTTTCTTTGTAAATAGCTGTAACTGTGACATACACATTTGAAGAGAGATGTCTTGTAGCTCAATTACAGTAGTCTACAAGGCCTGTTCTTTAGTTCTTGGGGTTCAGAGAAAACTTAATCTCTATTTCAGGTTCTCATCTGTAAAATGGAGATGAAATGTTCCTTATAGGTTTTTATCCACTTGGTTTTGTGAGCTCTGAAGAAGAGCAAATTTTTGCTATATTAACAAGTCTTTTGCTCTGTGGATAATCAACATGCTCTAAATTGCAGCCTTGAAATTGAATGAGATTCTTGCAGCTCAGGAGGTCCTTTTGAAGTGAGGAAATCCACTAACAACTGTGGTTCACCATCTTGAAAACTTAAATAAAAAGCATAACTAAACAGAAGATATCAATATAGTTTTACTGCCTTATAAAACAATGCAGTTCAATATACAACAAGTGTTTTATTACTGCAGTTCAACTTGGTTTCCATGGCCGTATGGTCCTCTCCACATGTAGCTTGACCAGCATAAAACAATTTATATATCCTTGCTTCTTGAGTAAATTATTTTCTTCATATTGTAGATAGTAGATAAAGTCAGATTCAGCACAAGTGGATACAACAATTTAAAAAACAAATAAATTTTTTGCTACAAATTCCTAGATCAGAAAAGAAAATATTCTGAACCTTTATTCTTTTGAAATTCCATTCTTTCTTTATTCCATGTGCATTGTTTTTCAAGGGAAGAGTCTTTCCTTTTTAACTTAATCTTCCTAGTAAAACTAAGTGCTTTTGGATTCTCTTGTGTCAGTTGCAGGACTAATGTTTGCTAGTGACTAAGTAGCATATAAATGTTGGGAAATGGAATATGTGTTCCTAATTTTATCTTTTTGACAGAGTTCAATACTTGAAAAGGATTTTGCCATGCTCAAATGGATTGTTTGAACTATAACACTTTAAAGGCTGTGAGATAAAGGTGATTAAAAACCAGGATACATTTTACAAAAAATGTATCTTATTAATGAAAAGACATTACAATATGGATCTCTAATGCAACCAGGATAAAGTTCTAGTGTATTAACACAGAATAACTGATTGCATGGAAGAAGAATGGGACTGTTTCAGAAACTGGACATTTAAGTCTCCTGTTGTCTAAAAGCATAATAATGTAAAGTAAGATATGGATTGGCATTGCATATTACCTTAGTATTATGGGAGAAATTAAAAAAAAAAAAAGGAGAGAATTGGTCTTATTAATGATGAGCCTATAATTTGTGATATAAATTTCAGAATAAAAAAAATCAGTGAGATCATATAATTGCTTCCCTACAAATGAGACAGTAGGAGTAAGCATCAAGCAGCTAAATGTATTGATATTGGGATGTTCTAGGTTTCCTATCTGGTTTGCTAAGATATATCCCATTCCAAAATAAACATTGTGTTGAAAAAATAGATCAAGGTCAATAATTTTTAAGTATAAAAGCAAAACCACTTATCAAAATGAACAGTGATTTTCATTTATGCTGTGATTTTCTTTTTTCGTCAGCAAAGACCTGGGTAGGGGACTCCTCTGTTTTAAGGTGTTGTCAGTCTTGGTAGGAAAGGCAGGTGACTGTAGTGAACTTTCTGTCTGTTCTGGACTCACATAATGTTGCAGCTCTTACAGGGCTGAAATATTTCACTCACCTCAGTTCTGTTCTCTGAAAACATTAAAAATAATGCAGAAATTTCACTCAATGAAACAAACCTTCTGGCCAGGAAACTAGTTGACAGCACAGTATTTATTGTTTCTTCATATAAATGTTCTAATTTAATAACTTTTTTCAGTATCCCAAATGAACATATTGCGTATAATGATTTTTCATATGTTCTTGAATCAGCAGACTGCCTTTTAATTGCCTGCAACACTCCCAAATTGTCCATTAGGAGAAAGAACCTCTGCAATACTTTCATTTTCCACCTTCCCTATTCTCCATGACACCAATCCTCAGCTGAGAGAAATGAAGGGCCAGAATGTTTTAATTTTGTGGCATCTTTCAGTTCTCTAATTGGCAGGCCAGACATCAACACATTAGGTGCCTTGAAGATACTTTAAAATATTTCTTCCTCAATTTGTCTATTAAAAATGCAACGTCTTGTTAGACACAACAGTATCTGCCATGTAAACACACCACTGAAATTTTCTGAGAAACATTCCCAATATGTTAAGGTATTCCCTTAGCTTCAGTATTGATAATACAATTTATAATTACATCTCTGCTAATTGAGGATACCATGCATCAGTACAAATGTGATACCTGCTGGAAGTAGATTTTCAGGGCTTTTACAAGATTAATGTAACTCACTGTCTGCAAATTCCTTCTGCCTTCATTAGCAGAAGAAATGTTGTACCATCTGGGCAATGGTACAACATTTGTATTACAGCTATAGCCTTTCAGTCACTTTAGGGACAATAACTCTAAGTGTCCTGCTAGCACTTTTCTCAACTCTACAGTAATTTTTCCAGAAGAATGCATCATGGCAGAGGTAGCCTGATTTCAGTCCATGCCTCCAATACAGAGTTAGTAGTGTTAGGATCTGTTTGCAAAAAAAAGAAACCCAAATCAAAAACCAATCAATCAACCAACCAACCAACCAACCAAAAAAAACCCAAAACAAAACCAAAAAACAAAACCAATAAACCAACAAAACAAAAACCAAAAAAACCATCCCTTTTGCTACAGAGGGTATTGTCTCCTGAACCATCAGAGAGGTGAGCAACTGCTTCTTCTCACCCTACAAATGAACTGCTTTAAATCAGAAAGGATTTTGAAACTGACACAGCCTTTCCCAACTAACATTTCTACCATGTCTGACACTCCCCCAGACAAAATAAGGTTAGTCTCTAAAAAGGAAATAGAGTTGTGCTGGGTTATTTCCCCTAAATGGTTTAATTAACCCCTTTTTTCCTGTCATGCTGAAAGACAATTTTATAATTTTAGTGGAAGTAAAATGGCATTTAATGCATTCAGGCAATTTTTTACGCAGCAGCCTGACGCTGCAATATAGAAAGTGGAGACACTGAACCTCTGGATCTGGAGACAGCCACATGGAGCCTGTTTGTAATTACATGCCTGACTGATAGTCACATGAGTCACACAGTTTGGCCTCCATGTGCATATTCTCTAGCTATAGTGGCCTTGTAGTGTGAGGCAGACATGCTTTCTAGTAACAAAGTGCTGTTTTATTTCTCATTTTATTTTTTCAGGGGATCCACCATTAGAATGTAAATATCAGTAAATTCCCAAGAAGGTCCCTCTAAACCATTACATAGAAATTTGATGGAGTTGTGCATTCACAAAAACACATCTGCAATTTTTCTGAGTGTGTGATGTTTTATTCTTGGAAATTTCCTTGCTAACTGTGGATATCCCCATGGCTGAAAAACAAACAAATACAAGTATTTACCCTCCTGTAGTTGCATATTAGAGTGATAGTTTTTGGGACTCAAACTTTTCCATGTATTTGCAGTAACATCCATATTAAATAGCCACACCCAGATGTTTCAAGAAACCTGTGGTCGCCAAAGAACACCTTGATTTTCACTCGAGTGCCTTTGTGGATGGGTGCAACTGGACTGTCCCTATGAACTAGTACACCTTCCTGGTAAACATTGTTAGCAGAAAACATAGAACTTTCAGTTAAAGATTGTTTAATATTTGCTTTAAAAGATCTATTTCTCAGTTGCTGCTTCAGTTAGACCATTCACATATTGGGTCACTGTGACAGCCTTCAAATCTATCAGCTCAGACGCTTTTGTATTCTGTAAGAACAGGGTAAATTAGGTAGTTTTGTTTGAGAATAAAAAAGGTGTTAAATCTACTTAAGTACTATTTTTGGGGGCTTGCTTGCTTTAAGGTAAGACCTTGAAGTCCCTTAGGGATTTGAAAGTCTTCACAGCTGAAGGGTCCAGAAAATTTCTAGGGAACATATTATAGTGTTTTATCCCTCTCACAGTGAAAACCCCTGCTTTTGTTACATTTATAGGGAATTTTCTCTGTTTCACTTTATCCCTTGTGCCTCCTCTGTGTCCTGTGACGGGGAACCAGTAAGAAGAATCTGGTTCCAATCAGCTTTACTCCCCCATCAGATATTTTTATATATATAAAAATAATTTGTAGAAATACATGTATATATTTAATATCCAACATATTTATATATTAAATATGTATCCATAACCTCCCTGAGCCTTCTCTTCTCCAGATTGCACAATCCCAGCTGTCTCAGCCTCATTTCACAAGAGAGATGCTCCAGTTCCTTTGGTCCTGCACTAGGCTTGCTTCAGTATGTGCATGTCTTTCTTGTTCTGGGGAGCCCAGAAAGGGAACCAGAAATCCAGTTGTGTCTGGCAACATGCTTCATAATGCAAACCAGCACCTCTTCCAGACAGCACCTTCCAAAGATAGCTGAGAGTGACCATGCAAGGACATCAGACATCTCCCTCAACATTCCTGGATTCAATCCACCAAGGACCTGTGTAAGTCTGCTTTGTTAAAATGTTTCCTAATGTGAATATCCTCCTCTGCCAAGAGTAAGCCTTCCTGGTTACAGACTTTCTCTGTGGTGTCAGGGGCCTAGGATTTCCAGAGACTGAACCTAGCAACTGATACCAAAGGAAAGAGGGCATTGAGTACCTCAGCCTACACTGTATTTTTGTCACCAGGTTCTCTGCCCTGTTCAGCACCAGGCCCACCTTTTTCCTAACCTTCTTTTTGCTGCTGGTGCACCATCTCCTACCGGTATGAGATTTTCTTGTTCTTCATATCTCTTGTGAGATTGAATTCCATGTGGGATTTAGCTTTCCTAAACTCATCTCTTCATGCTCACATAGTATCTCTATATTCCTCCTAGGTTACATACCTTTGCTTTCATCTCTTCAACACTTTGGGGTTTTGTCTGAATTTAGTCAGTCCTCAGCCACCCATGCAGGTAGGTCTCTTTCCATATCTGCTTGACTTCCTTTATGTTGGTATGGATCTTTCTAGAGCTTCACTACCAGCAAGCTCTTGTGGACCTCCTTTCTCTTCATGATCGTATTCCACAGGATTCTTCCAAAGTGATCTCTGAACAGGCCTGTATCTACCATCCTGAAGCCCAGGGGTAAGGTCCTGCTTTCTGCTTTGTTCTCTCATGTTTCTGAAGTTCTCTGTCTCCTGGTCACCCCAAAATTCCCAGCCAGTCCTTCCTTGCTGTCAGTAGGAGGTCTAATATTGTTCTTCCTCACATTAGCGCCACAGGAAGTCATCAACAATGCCCTACAGGAGCCTCCTGGATTGTTCATGCTCTCCTATGTTGTCCTTCTTGCAGATATTTCCACAAGGATCCAGGCATGTGATCATAGGACTTCTTCCTGTTGCCTGAAGCCCTTTTCTGCCTCATATTCCTGGTCAAGAGGTCTACAACAGATTTCCACAACAATGCTACCCATATTGCTCTGCCCCCGAATCTTGACCTTCATCTATGTAGGAGGTTGAATAACAAATGTCTGGAAATTTTATGTTTTCTTAGTAGGTAAACTTTACAAGCTGAACTGCAAGTCTGTTCACAGATATGTTTCTGTTACTTTAGTTTGACTTTCTGGCTTTGCAATTTCAGTCTAATTATTGGGCTTGGGAGAAGAGAGATGGCAGATGCGTCATTACTGCTAAACTGGAGGAGGAACCTGAGCAAAGAGATGCTTATGAATCCAGACATCTGTTCAAACAGAAATTGAGTGGTTTCTCTTTTGCAAAAATTTTCATAAACATTTAGTTATGTGACAGACCTTGGCTTTTCTTCTAAATTGTTCTAGTAAATATAGAGTCAAACAGCATTGATCAATAGTTCAGACTGGTTCTCATAAAAAGCATGACCTTGCATTTATTACTGAAATTTGTTCTGCTATCCTGGGTAGCTTCTGCAAAGTCTTATTAAATATTGACTAACTTGCTTCATGTTGCTGTTTCTGGCATCTCAGTCTTATCCCTGCTTTCAAAGTTTAATTTATATTTGTATAACTATCCTGTACCAAACCAATCATAGCAGAGATGCATGGATTACTGCATTCTGATATTTTTGCCAAATTGGAAAGTGACCATTCATTCCCACAGAAATATTCTGGCTAAATGCATAACCTCAATGAATTCAATGACAGAGCTCCTCTCACCTCAGTACCATTCAAATTTCACCACCTGTTTCACAACCTGCCTGTTGCAGCACTTTAAGAATTCCATTGCACAAGGAAGCTTATAAAAGTCTGTTGGAAGTCCAGATAAATTACATCAAGTGTTCTTCCTTTAGATCTATTCAGAAGACTTTGTGGTTTTGATTTTTTTTAAAATTAGATTTTTTTTATCCCCTTCAAACAAAATACTTAAATGCTTATTGTCCAATAAATAATTTAATCTTCCATTTTCTGAGATAATTTAAAAATAAAATAATGCTGATACTGAAATATGAGTTCTGTGCTCTCTCAGAAGTTTGTCTATCCCTGAGTTCCCTGGAACTTGCTTGTATTTGTCTGTTTCTTCTGCAACTCCATTTGTTTCATATTCCCCACATGGTACAAAATATTTTTTGGTGTGTTCAGAACAGATGCTGCTTTCAAGCTGATTCATGGCCATCTTTCAAGGGGGTTGTGAGGGAAACTGTTCTCCTGCAAACTTTCTGATGACACCTCTGCTGCACAGATTGCAAATATCAGTGCAGAGACCTGTTTCTTTATGCATGTCAGAGAAGATATTGCACTGAACACCATTTATGTTGTATGAGAATGGATTCTTCATTAGACATAACAAATGTGTCTGGGCATTTCTCAGTTCCCAGGTATGCACCATGTTGGGTGCTGAATATGAAGCCAGCAGCCTGACTGGGTTGTAAATCCATAAGATTTACAATCCTCCTCCATTTCAGAATTTGACAAATAGGACTGACAACAGTTGCTATAGGTGTGAGGCTCTGGACCTAGAAGGTCTGACAATTGATGAGGTGGGGAGAGTCCTTTTGGGATAGAGTGGTGTCCTAAAGCAACACCACCTGTACCCCACATAGCATTCTCATCTATCAAGAGGAAAAGAAAGGTACCTGTAATAGGAGACTCCCTTTAAAGGGGAATGGAAGGCCTAATATGCAGACCAGATCCAATTCACAGGGAAGTCTGCTGTGTCCCAGGGCCTTACTGGAAAACTCTCCAGTCTAGTAAGGCTCTCTGATTACTACCCACTATTTATTGTTCAGGCTGGCAGTGAGGAACTAAAACAGAGAAATGTGATAGCAATCAAGAGATTTCAGGGCCCAGAGATGATTGGTAGCAGGATCAGGATTACAAGTAATGATTTCTGCTATCCTTGTGGTAACAAGGAGTAATATTGATAGGAATAGGCAGATCCATAAGGTCAATATGCGTCTCTGAGATTGGAGTAATCAGAAAAATATTGGGGTTTTGTTCATGGGTTGATCACTCAGCCCTGGTCTACTGACACCTGATGGGATGAACTTATCACAGAGGGAAGGATGAATTCTAGCACAGGAGCTAGCAGGGCTCATTGACAGAGCTTTAAACAATTTTAGAACAGGTCCCCCCCACAGCAGTGGTCATGGCACCAGCCTGACCGAGCTTGAAAAGTGCTCGGACAGCCCTCTCAGGCATGTGGTGTGTCTCTTGGGGCTGTCCTGTGCAGGGTCAGGAGTTTGTCTCAATGATCCTTGTGGGTCTCTTACAGCTCAGATTAACCTGTGATTCTCTAAAGATGGAGAAGAAAAGAAGAGAAGAGAAATGCAAGTGAAATGAAATCACCTGAGCTTAAATAGCAGCTCAATGACAGACTGGGATGCCAGAACCTGGTTTTAATACCTGCTCTTACATCCTGTCTTTGCTGCACTGTGCTTTATTCTAGGAGTGGGAGATAACCAAGTTTATTTCAACCTTTTCTCCAGGAACCAGATTATTTATTACATATATGATCTTATGTCTAAGACCCTCACAGTGGTTTTTGTCCACTGTTTCTTTCTTTTTTCTGTTTCCCTCTCCTCTTTATTTGCTGTGTTGCTTGTTAAAGATATTTGGGTATTTTACTGATAGGTGTATCAATTATGTAAGAAAGAGATATATTGGCCCTCCATTTGCCTGTTCGGCTTTGTAAAAGGACAAAGAATTCTACTGAATACTTTCTCCTAATAGAACTTCACCAGCTCTGTATTTATCTTCAAGCTGTGTCACCTTTAATTTATCGTGTATTTATAGTGATGTCTTATGTGCCTGTGATGCAACTTGGTTATTTTTGTTGTTTATACCTTGTTCCAGCATGCCTGTCTAAAAGCATTATTATAACATTTTTTGCTATTACATGGTAATGCTATAAATTCCCCACTTTAGATTCCTGCCAGTAGATAGGCTGACCTCAATGTGTTCTTAAGGTTTTTCTGCCTGTGTATGCCAAGGCACTCTACATACTCTACAGCAGTTACTGTATTCTTTGTCACCAATTTGTCATATTTAAGAGGCTTTCTTTTCACAAGTGAAAAATGCCCATTCCTGTAAAATAACCTCCTTTCAAGTATCTCCACTTGTCAGTCTAAACCAAGGTGGCTAATGTGCTAGAAATGAAGCCAATTATACTCTGAAATCCACAGTCCAATGTATGGAACTGTCTTGTTACATAGACAATGGACAGTGTTATTCTTACACTTTTAACTTACTTTATTGAGATTTGAACACATCATAATGCTAATATGAGAAGTGAAATCTCCCAAACACAAGTGTGACCAACAACTGCATGGATGGCCTCTGCTGTAAGCCCCGCTTCAGGGCTGTCCTCTGTTGGATCAGGAGATACTTCCCAAAACATTTATTGGCTTAGTTCTTATACTCTAGCTGATTGTTATTCTGTATAAGGACCCCAACACAAGCATGTTTCTTCCTTATTGATATCCCTCAATATAGTAAATCTCAACCACAAGCAAAACCCATATTAACTGCCTCTGTACAAAAGACTCTCCTATGTGATCATTTCTGTATCAGGAAACATTTTAAAAATACTTTTGAAAAATATTTTATTACTGTTCACATTGACTGGATTTGTAGCAGGAAACACTGAGGGTGGTCTCTGGAAGTCATTCTCCATGCTGAATTATATACTCAGAAGAGATCTCCAGAATCATCTAAAATTTCCATCAGTAGGACTTCTGCATGACCTGGTCAGGTTGTGAATTGTGAATGTGGCCAGTAGTACAGGGAGTCACGCTGTTTCAATTGCATCCATTGTCTTCATCCAGATCATTTTCTCACCCCTGCAGATGTCCTGTGCCACCCTCAAATTAACTCAGGTGTACTTGGGTGTACCATGTGCACAAACTGCATCACACATATCACTAAACGTCAGGCTTGATTTTTCACACCTGTGTCTCATTTCCACTTTAAATTCCTTAGGTCTGGACATCATATTTTTATTAGAATCATAATATTTTCTCTTTCTGTGTCTGTGCCACATCCTGACTTCATATGGGGAACCATTTAGAAGTAGTACTTAGCTGCTATTTTGAAATAGCCTTGTGGGTGTTTATGATTCTTCCATTCTATGTAAACAAGATTGTACTCCAGACTTGCTAGAGGCATCATGGTATTCCAGATTTGTCTGGCTCTGATTTAATCTTAGCCCATTTTTCTCATTTTACTTTCAGATGCTCGTTTGGCACATGTGATCCCTCATCCATTTTAGTCAGTACAGGACTCTTCTATCAGAAAATTTCACCTCCTCTAGGATTATGCAAACCCTTAGCAGTGGTGTTCTCTCCCAGTTTGTTCGTATGGGTGTATTGCTTTCCAATGTAAAATGTCACATTTCTCAATAGAAGCTGCATTTCTGTAATATACAGTGAATTCTTTCCTATGATTTGTATTCTCTTTTAACTAAATTTATTGCAGCATTGTTTGAGTTTAAAGGGATTTTGCATTCAAACATTTTTCTTACAATACTTTTTCTTGGGAATCGACAGTCTGGAGTGGACTTTCTTTTCAGTGTGTCATATCTAGCTAAAAAGGTAAGATAAACAGGCTGTTTGGTGGGGTTTTTCTTCCAGTCAAAATGAGGGTGCTAACCAATATTGCTCGACTTGAACAGGAAAGCAGCTGATCTATTAAAAATATTGTGTGCAGTTTTGGTCACCGCAATATTAGAAAGGCATTAAACCATTGGAGAGTGACCCTTGTGGGTTTCTTCCAACTCAGCTTAATCTGTGATTCTGTGATTCTGTGACTGCTGTCTTCTTCCAAATCTGTAAAGCAATGGAGCCCTGTGCTTCATGCAAGCTTTTGGCACCCTGCTATGATCGGTTGTTATTTTGTCAATCTGTGGTTTCTAAAATTCCTAAACACCCTTCTCCTCTTTTTTTTTTTTTTTTTTTTT